>JAWNNK010000856.1:5862500-6298996 GCA_035045065.1 Hirtodrosophila trivittata
ATGCCAGTACGTTCGCGATCCACAAAGGCCAGATTATCTTGCATCCACTTGGTGACAAACAGCTGATCCTGAACCTCATAATGACCCAAATCATTGTTCACCGAGAACAACAGATCCTTGCCCTTGTTGCCCGTACCACGTCCATCAATGTAAGCATAGATGGTGTTCCTCTTGGTTGTGACAAAGGCCTCATAGCCCACAGTGAAAGCGTTTGTAACTCGCACGGAATTAGGTCCACCATAAACCACAACGATGAATGGATACTTCTTTGTTTCATCAAAATTGGGTGGCAGCGCCAGCTTAGCAATGCCCGTAGTATTATCCGCTAGGGTTACGTTTAAAAAGCGGTAACTGGGACGCAGCTTCGACTCCAAATTATGTCTGTAGGCGGTATTCAACTCCCAGTCGATAACCTTTTCCTGTGTGGATGTCTTGTAGATTTGTGTATATACAGGATTGGGTCCATTGCAGGAGATTGTGTAGTAGGAAAAGGATTTACTGAAGGTAGCAACAGCTGAGCGACACAGTTCACCATCTGCATCTTTAAGGTTGCAGCTTAGGCACTCGTTGTTACTATAGACATGGTACTGGGCCACATCGTCCTGTTGGGTCGCTCTATAAAACCTGCAAGGGACAATCAATTGGTTTAATAATAATATCTATTTAATGCTTTATACTCGTACTTACAACTTATCCTTGGCCTCATCGTATCCATAGACGTTTTGTATAGTGAAGTTTCCTCTCGATTCCCACATGTTGGCGCCCGTCTGCAGATTGAGATTCCAGACCTGGTACCAGTTGTTGATGAAGTAGGCAAAGATGCAGTTGAGGCCATTGCTCAGACACTTGGGCGTGCTCATAGTCACCCAGCCCTTGGGTTCCGCGATACGCTTGACCTCCACACAGCCGCCTTCATGGCTGCAGCTCTGTAGTGAGGCAAGATTCTGACGACGGTTCATCCAGGTGATGAGCAGGTGCGTATTATTTGACCAGACGACGTTCTGCAAAATGTTATCGCTGCTGACAATATCAACAGGAGCTTCAATGCGTTTCAGGGTTGGATCAGTGTTGTCGAGATCGTATACACGCAGATATACGACAGGATTGGGTGTGCCTGATTTGGGATACTTCAGATTCTCTTCGCGGGGATATTGAGAGTATAAGCTAAAGTCATCACCGTAAAGGAAATACTTGAAGGTCTCAACCTTCGTGTCATTAAAGAAGCCCACAGCCAGTTTGCTGCCATCTGGTGACCACCAAAGAGCGCTGCCACTGCTCAAAACCTCCTCCTCATATACCCAGTCGGGTACACCATTATACACAATACCATCTTTGCCGTCTTCCGTAATGGCGATCTCCATCTTTTCACTGAAATGTATGTGCACATTGTTCTGGTACACATAGGCCAGTCGTCCCTTCTGTGGAGACCACTCGCAGTACTGCAGCTTTTCACCCTTGTGTATCTTTACGGCCGTATTCGTGGCGATATCGTACACATCGTACTGGGCCACATACGAGTGCCGGAATTTCTCCGTCAGATTGTGTCGTACCAATAGTTTGGTATTATCCGCTGAAAGTGTAAATGTAGCATCCTTATAGGTGTCCTGAAAATATATGATACATAAAACTAGATACTCAAGTAGAAATAAGTGTGAAAACTTACCATAAAAGTTGAGTTGAAGAAAATGCTATCTGTTTTGGTGGCCGCATTAAATTTGTGAATGGATCTATCCTTGGCAGTATAATAGAATTCATCATCTGTGGAGTAGAATCACCAGTTAGTTAGTGATTTATACACTATTTATGTGTATATATATATATATATATATATATATATAATATAGCCAGACATTTGTTGCACAATCACGGTGCCACTGTCAACACTTGTTTAGACCACAAAGCTTGCCAAATTTCAATTACCGCTGTGGGTTTTAAACAAGTAATTGGCACTCGCCCAGCTGGAATCTTAAATAGGAACCAAAAGTTATTTTCCACTCGTTAAGTAGACACACATCTGACGTATAATCACATTTAACTTATATATGTTCAATACGTGCCCGAAAAAAGTTATCGGTACTTTTTTCTACCTAACTTAGGCTTAAGAATAAACGCTCTTATATTATTTTAAGCCAGTCTTGAAGTTACCAAGCAAACAATGAAATCTAAACAATGGCACTTAATGAGTAGAGAGTATAAATATGACTTTAATTATAAGCAATGATTATGCTCTACCACAAATACGTTTGTCATCGCGCAAATCTTGTTATTCAGAATAACAACAAAAGCCTTTCATATAAATCGAAAACTAGAATCATTTCAAAACCTGTCCATTAGAGATTTAAGATAGATATAGTGAAAATACTAAGACCAAACATCGATTGCCTCAGCAGCGATAAGCCATATATACTTGTATATGCATATATATAAGAGTAATGGTCATATTAAAGATAAGACTGTTGTTTTTAAGCGTGTTCGAGTATTATCAATGAATAATATCTTTATGACGATTATTTAAGGTCTTGAAATACAGCAAAGTAACTGTAACTCGTGATGAAAATTACCTAGAAACCCAGAAAAAGAAAATTATAAAAGAGCTGCTGGGCGATTCAATACAAATTATATTAATTATATATATATACAAGTATAATGTCTTTGATATCACTTAAGATCATACTCGTACTTCAATAAAGAAGACTATAATAGAAACGAGACTTGTATCCGATACAATAAAGCAACGAAGGGCAGGCACCTCAGAAACTGTCTATTAAGCCCATGAACGTAGAGCACGCATTGTTAACGCATTGATAAGAACAACGGGGTTCCCATCAGATCTTTGTTTGTCGATGGGGAATTTCAGGGCTTGATAACATAACAAATAGGTTTGTTAAATGTGCTCTAGTTTAGTTAGTTCCAGTGGGAAATGCCATAGCTTCGTCAGAAATACCCTTTGAACTTTCTTACGAATTAAATACATATATAACTGAATATTATACAAATCCGTTTACCAGATATTATATAAAAATGTACAAATATTTGATATCTTACAAAGTGAGATAAGAATAATATTGTTTTCAATTAGAAACGGGACACAAAATGCTAAGGTACATGGGAAATGTTAAATTTATCATAGCTGTTTGGCACTATGTGTACAGAGTATAACAAGAGGGCATAGCGCACAGCTGTTAACATTGAGCTTGCACTCACCTGTTATCCATGTGCCATTGAAACTACGTAGCCCTCCGCTGCCGTAAATCGCCTCAATTAAATCCCACGGTGTTTTACCATCTGTAACCCGCTCAGTACTTGATGGTAATTTAACGATCGCGGCGTGTGCCACGCAAAGGCCAGCGCATAGCGCTAATAGCAGCTCATTTAAATGCAATTTAACACGCATAATTTTACGCCACAATAAAACAACAATAACAAGGAAAACAACACTTATAAAGCGTAAAGTTCTTCACATAAAAAACGAAAGTGAAACGATCCCGCAAACAGCCGAAAGAAACCGCAGCGCACGGTAGCCGAACTTCAACTGAATACAAAATCAATGTTAATCAGCCATTAACGCCACTGTCGACTCGATTCCATGACACTTTGGCATAAATAGTTCTGGTAGATAGTCAACTGTAACACACCCTGTACATATTTTATGGGTATGTAAGCCTTATGTCAACTTCCTCGAAATCGACTAATATCGAACATATACGTATCACCTTAAAAATAGATGGTTATCAGTAAAAAATTTACGTATTGTAAAAATAATTTATAATAATAAATAACTTAGCTAGGATTGCCGTTCTTACAGGGTATAGAAAATCAACAAGTAGAAAGCAATTCGTTTGTAAACATTGTAGCAATAGAGAGTGAGAGCGCCAGTGTTGCTGTGCAGCATGACGCGTTATCGATTTCATTATCGATACAATCTTACGAACAGAATAGTAGTATCTTCAAATTTGCCGTTAAATATTAACTTTTTTGTCAACTATGTTCTAAAAACTTTACAAAACTCCCCATATGGTATTGTGTATAAATTTTTATATCTTAACAACAACTGCGCTAAATTAGACTACGGTCAAGGTGAATAATATCACTTCCAAATTCATTCTAGTACGCCTAATTGAACGCAAAAAACAGCAGTTGAAGTAAAGCACAGCGGAAAGCAATCCAAGGTTAACTACATATATTTGGCACTTTGAAGTTGAATTTACGTTGCATAGTGCAAAAATTGTTAAGAGGCAACGCTTAGAACAGAAACATATTAATGTAAATTAAAAGTAAGACTAAATCGGCTTAAATGATCGGTGTATTCTTTATGCACTACGTTTCTTTACAATATTTATTAGACTTATGGTTGGTTTTACAAACAGAATTCGTATTTTAAGTATAGTATTGATTAGAACACATATTAAAAACACATACATAAGGTCATTAAGTTATTGCAACCTGAAAAACTCAGATCTAATTCATTTTGTCAGATGTTGCTTAAGTTTACAAATTAAAAGTTTATCAGCGTTTTTGTGTTTTGGGCTTAGACAACTAATTTAAGTGGTAAACATAGAACGCTACCGGGCATGGATATACAGTTTAAAGACATTACTGTTGGGGCGGCGGGTGGGGCTGTGGAACTTGCTGCTGTTGCAGGTGTGGCATTTGCATAATCCGCGCTAGGATATGGGCTTGCTGTTCCAAACACTTCGGGAAGAACGTTTGTAGTAGCTCGAGCTTACGCTCCTCCAGTTCCAAACGTTGTCGTGAGATTTTTGTTTGCTCCGCCAGCAAGTGATTCTTGCGACGTACCTCTTCCATGTATAGTGACTCCAGGGAATCGGCAGCGGGCGGATTGCTTGAGCCAAAGGGTCGGCCTCGTTTCCTTGGCGTTGGTATTGGTGTCATGGCATGGTTGGTGGGAACTGAAACAGCTGGCGGTTGCATTAGCACCGGCACTGTGCCCCCATTGCTGTTGTTTGTGGCCACGCTGATCGTATTGTTGGTGCTGTTAATGTAGGCTACAGCTGTGATGGCCTGGTGATTGATGGACGATGGGGCAACATTACTGCAGGTGTTGTTGTAGTGCGTCTGTTGCTGCTCTTGTGTTTCAGGAGCATAGGTGACCACGCCTTGATCATAGCTACGGTGAAACTGTTGCTGTTGCTCTTGCTGCTGTTGTTGCAGTTGCTGCTGCTGCTGAGGAGTTTGCAACTCAAGTAGCTGTGGCTCCGCCGGTGAATACTGTTGCAACTGCTCCTGAAATGGCATCGAGCGGTAGTCTTCTTCATCGTATTCCTGCTTGATTTCATCATACTGATCGGTAAAAAGTTCCGTGTTGAAGCTCATAGTGTTGTTATTGTTGTTGTTGTTTTGGCTGCTATTATTGCTGTTGCTATTGTTACTGTAAAAGTTGTTGCTAGGTGCTTCTACAGCCAAATTAACCACTGATGACTGTTGCTGGTGCTGCTGTTGCTGGATCTGTTGCTGCTGTTGTTGTTGTTGTTGTTGTTGCTGGTGTTGATTTTCTAGCTGTTCCTGTTCCTGTTTTGCCTGCTCTCGTTCTTCTTCCCGTGGTGGCGACACATCCCTGTTGTTAAGTAACACCTCAGGTGGCAGAGGTTCGGCATTCTTAGGCCTGTGAATATTCTTGAGTATGCGATTAACGATGTCGAATTTCTTCCATCGCATTGGATAGCAGGACGGATCATTTAGTATCTGCTTCTTCACTTGTCTGGAAATCGTTAAGAGTTAGATAAGTCTCAGCTTAGGAGTCATCAGCACTTACCGAAACTTAGCCCTTGTCTGGTTGACCTTCATTTGTATCTCTTCGGGCTTTACATCTACGGAGAAGCGCTCGCGTAGTTCCTCGGACCATTTGGCGAAAAATATGGTGTTTTTTCCATTTCGTGTCAGTCTCCAGTTATCGCGTCCCCAAATCTCATAGAGACGCTCTTCCTCACTAGGTGTCCAATACCGTCGCGACTTTTCCTTTGACTTCACCTCTAGCGTCTCCCGAACAACACACATAGTGGGCTCAGCTCCAGGCTCTACGATTATCACGTTCGCATTTATTGCGCCGGCCGTAACGCTCCCTCCCACAAGATTAAGTGTCAAATTTTCGTAGTCCATGCGAACGACAGGAACAGTGTCGTGTTCGGATTAACTCAGATCACAATAATATATGCACTTTTATACTAGCATGCGAATAAACAATAATATGCCGTATTAAGAAAACACAAGCTTCACTTTTTCGCTTAGAAAATCAACAACTAGGGATGGCTTATAATATCGATTAGCCTAAGAATTTGACGAGATGGCTTTTCATATCGAATGCGGCACAGATTCGATAATAAAAATGAATTTCCTCTTTAACATGTAAAAATTTATGTTGAAAAATGTAATAATTACATAACTAGATAACGAAATGAAGATAAATTGATGAGAATTAAAACAAAACGTGTTTAATCATCAACATATTACTAAATTGAAGAGAACCTTTTTCATACAAATATCGATATTTTAAGAACGATATCTCATCAATAGCAATGCACGCATAACAATGAGACCGCCGGCCGACAAAAACTAAAATCCCAAAATATTTATAAACATAACTTTATGTTTTAAATGCTAATTAAAGTGTAATGTTTATAAAAAAAAAGACAAAACACTTAATTTTATTATTATTTTTTATAAATTGAACATATGATACTTGGTCCGTAGAATGCATATTGGCTCTTTGCCGATATTGACCAATACTCTATTTCTGCGAATATCTTCCATCTCTAATGTTCAATAAGAAACGACCATCTCTATAAGGCATTTGGATTTCTTCGTTTATGTTTGTTTATTGAGAGGACTTGCCGACTGGCTAGGTTGCTTGGGTAAGATGACCGATCTGGCAAGTGGGGCGAAACGCGCGCCCAAACACACAAGACTGCGTTACTACACCTCCCACGAGGAAGCAACTATTGTAAAAGTCTGGCGCGAACATCTTCCCCAAATCACATCGTATTCTGAAAACTTGCAAGTATTCCGTGAAATTGCATCTAGTTTGCAACAGCATCGCATTAAGTTAAATAAGCAGGAGGTGCGTCGTCGCATCAGTAGTTACCGCAACAAGTTTATGTAAGTAAGATGGAGTTAGTTTAACAAACTGCCAGTTAATACTTTGTTTTTGTACAGAACCGAACGCAATCGCCTACAGAATGATCCGAAGTACAAATCACCGTGGCGCCTGTATTCACTGGTTAACTGTCTGTTTCATCCAGCGGACCCCATGGAGGTGGTAATACCGGAGCGCGTTACAATAGACGATTTTGAGTCCTATGTCCGCAAGGAGATCCCCGATTTGGGTCGCTTTAGCCGACACGATTGTAAGACACTAAAATTTAAACAGGACCCAGACGAATGTCCATTCTTAGAAAGACAGGAAACTCCTGTGCAGATTAAAATGGAACAGCTGTCACACTCGACACCGGTTCAAATGCCAACCATTAAGACTGAGTTAAAACCATTCGATGAAATGGAAACCAATATCCAACATTCAACTATGAGCGGAAAACGCCATCCACTGGGCCCTGCTAATCGCGAACTGGACCCACCTGCCATAGCAGCTGCTTCTGTAGAATCTGCCAACGTCTTCCCGAACTCTCAACGTCGCTCGCGTCGTCGGAGTATTATGCCGCGAACTGGGCAGATAACGATCGCACAAATTGAACAACTACGAAAAGAAAACGACTTACTGATGGAACAGCTGGACGTTAATTTGATGAACCTGGCGCTAAAGGAGCGCGAGTATCAGCAGTTGGAGCAAACATTTGACTTTTGGCTGCATCAGCAGGAGACTTGGATGACGTACCTGGATGAAAATGGCATCAATTAAAATAGGATCAAGCTTTCTAGCATAAATTTGATTTTTGATTTTAAAATGACAATCAATTATTGATTTTGAAGAATTGAAGAGAAAATGGATATCAGCTTTAATTTTGAACAGCGCCAAATGAATTTATGATCTCCGGCGCTGACTTCTGGTTTATTCGTTCCTTAATTAATTTAAGATATAGTTAGTACTTAGTCGTATATGAAAATGAAGTGAAATATTTTTAATTTTGTAATAAAACTGAACTGAACTAAATTAAGTTATTATTATGAAAAGGACAGTTGGAATTTCGTGAGTGAAGTCTGTGACAAAAATCACATGTTCATCTCTAATATAATTTAGTGGCAAAAGCAGAGATAACAAAGTGCTATCTTAGGTATCTTTTGGTGTCTGATATTTGGTCACACCGCGAAGCGTGTTTAGCAAATGTGTTTTGAAAAAGTAGTTTTGCTATTAAAATGAGTTCGAGTTTAATAAAAAACACATTGCGAGTTTTGCGCATTGGCAACAACATCAAATGGCAGACGTCTACCTTGGCTGCAGTGCGTCAATATGGTAAGTAAACAGCTGTCGCAACAATAGCAGAGGATTTCATAACAACCGGCATTACCGATACCGATATATATTTCAATAGCCTCACCACCTAAACGTTTCTATAAAAAAACCGACGTGGTGTGCAACGATGATAGTTATGAGGTGACATTGGATCATCGCAAGCTCAAAACGCCAAATGGTAAACTATTTTCGGTTAAAAGCGAGCCGCTAGCAATTGCCGTGGCTACGGAGTTCGACCACCAGAAGGAGCACATTGAGCGCTCTCGTATGCACATATCGGCGCTATGTTTCACAGCCATTGACAATCCGAATAATCTTACGAAGATCGACGTTGTCAACTATCTGTTGAACTTTTTGCCCACTGATACAGTGCTTTTCCAATACGAAGTAAGTAAAATAACTATTTTCATACAGTAGAAAAGTTTCTTCTTATTCACTATATCGATATTATTAACAAAGCGTTATCGAATTAGGAAGGCGGAATTTTCAAATTATTGCGTTTCCTTTGAATATTTTTTTTAATTATACTGTCGTTACAGGATGAAAAGGATCTACAAGAGCTACAGAAGAATGAATGGGATCCGCTGATTGACTGGTTTAATAAGCGTTATGAAACAAACCTACAGAAGACAACTAGTATAACACCACTTCAAGTCAGCGTTGACGACAAAATGAAAGTTGCTAAACATTTTCAATCATTCAGCCTAGAAACGTTGCACGGTGAGTGATAAAAGAAATCTGTTAATATGTTACCAGTTGGATGTTATGAGGAATATTAATAGGCTACACCTATGCTGTGGATGTGCTGAAGTCAATAGTGCTGGCATGTGCCGTCGTAGAGCAACAGATTTCGGTAGATAAAGCTGTTGCCTTGGCACGTCTGGAGGAGGAATATCAGCTTAAGTTCTGGGGACGTGTGGAGTGGTCTCACGATCTGAGTCAGCAGGACCTGCAGTCACGCTTGGCTGCTGCTGTGCTTTTTGTACACTTTAATTGTGCCGAACACCTTGTCAAGGAAAAGATGATTCTATAAATTTGTTTTGTTGATCCCATGAATTGAGTCTAAATTTCGTTTTCCAGCTTTCTGGTAGGTGCTAAGTGCTAATAGCGTTGTGTTTCGCTATCTGGTAACATCAGTCCTGTTAAAAAAATGGCGCATACAGCGCTGTTAGTTCTATTTTTAACTGTCTGGCAGCACTAATATTATTTGTTGTACTGTACAGTGTGTTAGTTCTGTTTGTAGGTATCTGGCAGCGTTTGTAAATCTTAACTAATTCTGTTAAGTAGTCATTAGTTCTCTACTCACACATAGATGGCTGTAACTATAATAAACACAAACTGGTTATCTTTATTCTTATCAGTTTTCCTTTGAATGCCAGTTGCCGTGCCAAAACGTAAACAACGCGCACGTTACCATGAATCGAAAATAAAAAGCAGTCCGTGTGCTTTGCGTGTTTCAATATTTTCGGGATGATGTGGTCCGTATGCAGTTTTATGGAACCTCTTTAATGAAATTTTTCTTTGCATTCCTTCATTTCCGTCTTTGCATGTACCGCAGCTGAATCTCAATCTGTCTGTACATATGTATTGTATGTATGTATGTAAGTTTGTGTATGTTTGCATGTCAATGTGCACACGACTCTCTTGCTTCATAGACAAAGTTTAAGACCTGTACAGTTTCTGTAGTTGTAAGTTTTATCAGTCATTTATCTGCTGTTTGCTTTGATTTTATCTCTGTTGATCTGCCCATCGCTGACAGCTTCTCTCTGGGCTGGCATGTATCATCTATAAGAAACGAATATAGTTCATTGTCGGATCTCTGCCTGAGAAGTTGCATTTTTCGTGTTGACTGTTTTGTGTATATTTTTCCTGTAAATAATGTCGCGGAACGAAGACACACCAATTGTGACGTAAGTTCTAGACGAAAAAAGCGGCGAAAATTGTCTGCTGACTTTGCACTCGAAAAATTTGTGCAAATTCCTTAATTTGCGACTACTCTCAGAGCAAAAAAAAGAAGAAAATCTTAGAAAATTAACATAAAGTGTAGCCAAGTAGCCAAGTCGCCAAATGAGCTGCTGATTTGTTAAATAGGCGTGAAAGCGCCAGACCGTGGGATACCTGGCAACTGTCGAAGAGGTGTGAAAAGGCCTCGAAACTTGGTTGCTGCGCTGCCTCCTGATGCAAAGAGCTTAAACTGAAGTAGCTACATATTTTCTCAGTCTATTGCTCCTCTTCTACTCTGCTCTCTCTCTCTCTCTCTCTCGCTCTTCTTCCCCTTTCTTCCCCATTATTTTTTAAACTATTTTTTTTTTTTGGTTCTTGTTGCAATTGCGTTGCAAACTTGCAGAGCAAGTAGTTTAGCGCCATTTGCACTTTTCGTAGTAAAAATTACGCGCCCTTCGCCTACACCTCCTCCCACACACTCACACACACACATACGCACTGAACAAGCAAACACATGCAGCTAACTTATCAACGGGCACATCACAAACATACACACACACACACACATGCAAACGCTTTCGTTGTGCCTCTGATGAAGAGGCGTTTGCCTGTGGAGGCGTGGCATTAAGTAGTCGTCGTAGTTTCAGTTAAGTAACAAAACTTCAAATTGAATTTTTCGTTGCAGTTTTCATTTTAGCACCTATCAAAAAAACCCTTTTCATGCGCTTCGCTCGCCCTATTCTTCTTCCTCTTCTTTTTCCTACCCGCTGCTCATTACGCGCTTGCGGGACACAGGGGGAGGGAAGGGGTGTAGTGGGGCAGGCGCTTACATTGTGTCGGTTAAGCGCGGCACTTGCCAACCATTAAGCGGTTTAATTTTTTTTCTGTGTATTTTTATTCGAAAAAAGTTTCGTATTTTACCTGGTATTTTGTGGAAAACAACAATTGAAGCATCGAAGCATCGATACTTGCTGCTCGTATTACTCCACTCGATCAGACACTTGTGCTCATATAGTTGTCTCACTCTTACACTCATTCACAGGCGCTGCAGCAATTATGGTACGACTCCAACGGATACGCCAAAGTCGAGGCCTGCGGAACAAGTCCGAAATGGCACTGGGAACGGCAACAACAACAACGCAGCTGGAACACCCTCACAGATATTCTGTTTGCATGGACGCTCGAACAACATTGAAGTTGAAGGTAAGTTGTGGGTGCAGGTGTGTCGGTGGGTGTTGAGTGTTGGGTTGATAAACTGCGGCACTTTTCGTGTCGCTTTCAATCAACGCCCCAGCAATTTGCAGTCATTCATAAATTATCAAGTAAACGCAGCAGCAAAAGTCACTGCAAATAAGTCGAAAGCAAACAAACAACACACACACACGGAATGAATACAACAAAAAAACAACAACAAAATTAGTTTTCGCAGCTTTTCTCTACATATATATATATATTTATATATATATATTTTTGCATGCATAGACATATACATATACATATATATATTTAAGTGTGTGTTTGTATATGTTGATTGTTCAATTCAGTCTGGAAAATCGAAAATTTTGCGCAATTTGTGTGTTATTACCCGGTAATACGGGCTAATTGGCAGACGACACGGAAATGGAGGTGAACAACAAAGGCCGTATATTCCGACAGACGACGACTATGACGACAACGACAAGGATGTCGAAGTCCGCGGAACAGGTCTATGGTGAGCAACATATTCTTATCCTTCCCAGTCACAGTCACAGTGACAGTCAGACCACGCCCACACTTACACCCACGCCCACACCCACAAAGTCGACGCCTGACGCCTTTGTCATCAATCAGTTGATGATTTTCAACGTTGAAAACTTGCTCGCAATTTTGTGGTGGCCAATGGGGCAGCAGTTGTGGCAGCTGTGGCGCCTGGCCGTAATCAAAATTTATGCTTGGACCGACGCTTGACTATTGCCATATGCCATAAATTGCCAGAGCTGGCTCATAATTTACGTATGACAACGCAGCCATATAAATGCTCGTCTCATTTTTCTATAACGAAAGTGCCCGAAAAAAAAGAAAACGAAGAGAAATAGGAGAAATTGTCCTTTCGACTCCAGGAAGAGTCCGCGCCCGGTTCGATCGACTCTTCAAATTTTAATTTCCTTTTCGATAAGTAAATGGAGTCAAGACCGTAGCTTCTTCTTTGCTCGCCTGATTGGATTTATTGGCAGACGGAGCGACCCTAAATGACATTACGTCATGTCTAGACGAGTGCAGCACCTCCTCTACCCTACATATATATACATATATATGAGTATATGAACAATCATTTAGTACCCAACAACTTGGCTAATGACCCGAGCATGTCTCTAAACAGCTGAGCAACCTGTGGAAATGCAACTTTGAATACTGTTTTTTATATTCTTGCCACGCAACAGTCACTCGTTAAATGCGACTCAGACAGATGCGGCCCAGCTCGAGAATCGGTGAATCATTTGAATCAGTGAATAGTTATCCATATCAACTGTCTTCTATTGTTATCCTTGATAACTGACATGCTCGCATTGTGTGCTACGACGCAGCAGCTGAAACATTCTGAAGGTGCTTTGAATACCCTGTAAAAAGGTTATGGTTAAACTGAATGAAAGGATGAATCATATATATCTACAACGATGGAAAGTTGTATAACCGATGGAGTATATATAGATAAACATGTCCAGCAGAGATCTGTATTAATACTCGACTATATTTACTGTTCTTAAGTTGAATCAGATATCATTTTCTTTAAAGTCTGTTTATAATTTCGAGAGTGTCGCGAGAAATGCGAGTGCGAATATGGTCTCTGATCATTAATCATTTATATGAAGTGCAGATTGTTGGCCGAGTCGAGTGACTTCAGTGATTGGCAAGCGGGCCAAGAGATGCCTTCGAGTGCTGTTCCATTTGTCAAAGAGCACAGAGGAGGACCAAGGCGAAGCAATTAAAGATGCAGATGGATCGCAGTTGTTTAAATTGCAAGTATGATGATTTTTATGCATCAGCTGCAACGCTGACGTTGACGTCGAAGCCAAGGAGCTGCAGCTTGAGCCGAGGCTGTAACTGAAGCAGTTTCCAGGTGAACCAGCAATCTGTGTGTGAGCGCGGGTCTAATAGGCGAAATGTTCATGTGGCATTGGGAATTCGTACCTGGCCCAGGACTCGGTTATGCACTGGAATTTAATTTCGCTGTTGGCATTGTTGCTGCCATTGTGCAAGAGTGCAGGAGGGCAGGAGTGCAGGAGTGCAGGAGTCGCGGGTGGCGAATGTCCTTGTGCTGAATTCAAATGAAGAAACCGCGCAGCAGCGAGCATATGCACACTCTCTGTCTCCAGCTCCTTTGGTCTTTCCAATCTGCCCGAACCCAGCCCGCTGCCACAGAACAAAGAAAGAACTGTGCAACACGAGGAGTGGAGCAGCAGGAGCTGTGCATCAGGAGCAGGAGCAGAAACGAGCGCAAAGAAAATGCAGCGGAAATGACAAAGCATGAAATACGGCTGCGACAAATGCAATAAAGTATTTAATAGACTGCTCCTAGCTGGCCAGCGGGGCGAACCTGTCACTGACACCAAAACCGGGAACACAGCCAGCCCACTCCAGCCCCGTCCAGGCCAGCTCAGCTCGAAGTCCGCTCATGTGTGAACCATGGCTTGGGTATTTGGGGAGAAGGGGAGCGGGTCTATGCTCAGGGGTATTGGTATGAGGCGTGGCAGGAGCAGAGCAAGCAGCGTTGGTGGTCATTATTCACGTAGCATGTTAAATAAATTTAAATGCCTGTTTTGTAAATATGTAAACGACATAACAGATGGCAAAGGATGGAAAAAGGAAGAGGAGAAATGCGCCAAAAAGAAATGAGAGAGAATATGCCCATTCAGTGGCTCGAAGGATGCTCAAGCAGGCAGCGTCCCTGGGGCAACACAGCCAGCACATTGTCCTGCTTATATATACATATACATACTTCTTTTTTTAAAAAAATTACAGAAATACTCATAAGTAAGAAGGAATGGAAAGGAACTCGTATTTGTTGGCAGTGTCAGTACTTCTGGCAATACGGATAACTTGAGACTTTTGGTTAACTAAATGAAAATGAAACATTTGAGACGATATACAAGAGGGTCTACAATCCTTTGGAATGTCCTTCCACAACAGCTTCTACTTGTGCCTTCAAGTAGCTGTCTTCCATTTTTGTGGTCTGTTTAACTTTTAAGCAGAAAATATTTATAAAAAATTCAAAGGAATCGGAGAATGTTCTTTCTTTTAACTAACTTTCTTTTATCGATAATTATTAACAATCTTTCTTTTTCAATCCTTTATCCTTTCAGTGCGGGATCATTGCCATAGGGCCCGAACTGAGGGCGTGGACCTGAAGGCGCGTCGTAAGCTGATCATTGCCAGCATCCTCTGTTTGATTTTCATGATTGCTGAAATTGTGGGTAAGTTTGGGGTAGAAAGGTAGAAAGGGCAGTTAACTCTTTCAGTTTTGGGTTTTTTCTTTACTTTTGCACATTTGCACATTGATTTTTTGTTTGCCTTCGAATTCCCCAACTAATTTCGCTTACCTCAGAGCTCTCACAGAGAAAGCTGACGAAGTAAAGTAAAGCAAAAGGTTGGGAAAACTGTCAGTCGAACAGAAAAAAGGGAATAAAAGGAAAAGGGATGGCACGAGACGACGAGACGATTAAAAACTGAGCACCGGAAGTGCAACAATATGGCCACCGGAAGGGCTTACTGTCTGTCTGTGTCTGTGTGTCTGTGTGTGTGTTGTGGCAATCCTCTATGAGTATATAGCTGAGTGTCGTCCTGTTATACAATAAACATTTAATTTTCAAGCTCTGCCACTGCGACTGTTGTCATCCAACTTTGTCGGCTGTTGCTGTTAATCGCTTTGCAATTACCTCGCAATGTGCTATCGAGCCGCAGTTCTGTTTGTCCGCCCCCTTGCACCCCCTTCTACTCCCCGCCTTTGTCTAGTTTTTTGCTTTGCTTTCTGTGTTTGCTTTCAAATCGAAAACTGTTGGTTGTCCGTTGTCCTGAAAGCAGCTCCTCCTTTTTGCTGTTTTGCTAACCATTGATGGTTGGCGAGAATTGCAACTCTTTGCAACTGTCCTTTGTCCTTTGTGCTCTGTTCCTTTACCTACTCTATCCCCCCCCCCCCCCTGCAGCAGATTGCGATTTAATTTTTGTGCATTTATTTACACTCTTCTCTCAAATCGACAGGTGGTGTCCTTTCAAACAGCTTGGCCATTGCAACAGATGCCGCACACCTGCTCACCGACTTTGCCAGCTTTATGATCTCACTCTTTGCCATCTGGATAGCCGGACGACCATCCACGCAACGGTAAGTATCTATGTGAGAGGCTAGTATATATGTAAAGACGCTTTATATAGGGTTTAGAGGGGCAATCAATGGAATGTACTTTTTTTCTTGCTCAACATTTGTGTGTTTTCCCAGGCGAAACCAACGGGTTTGAGACTTAAGAGCAAAAGAAAAACTCTGTTTTTTGAATGAGTGCATCAAAAATATGATAAATATATGTATATATATCTTTCTCTCTCTCTTATATATATATATATATATATGAATATATTTGTATCTATCATCTTTTAAACAACTTACCTTAAAGAGTCTGCAATGCTAAGAGAAACTGTTCTCAGTTTATGTATACAGTCTCTAGTTCCTTTTGGATATATCATACCTCGACTTTAGCTCCTGTTCTCCACTTTTTCAACCTATTATCTGTCAGATAAAACCCCATTTTCTACACTCATTACCCATATTGTACACATAGCAATATTTTACTTAATATGAGTAGCTTCTGTAGAGTCTGCAATGCTAAGAGAAACTGTTCTCAGTTTATGTATACAGTCTCTAGTTCCTATTGGATATATTATACCTCGACTTTAGCTCCTGTTCTCCACATTGTCAACCTATTATCTTTCAGATAAAACCCCATTTTCTACATTCATTACCCATATTGTACACATAGCAACATTTTACTTAATATGAGTAGCTTCTGTAGAGCATCCCAGTGTCAGATCTTCTGGCAAGTTTTTGTAGCATCATTTCTAACGCTTGACTGAGTACGTCCGCATTGGGGTCTTATTGCGGCACGTCGTGTGCCTCGTCCTGTGCCAGTTGGAAGGAGCTCTCTCTGTCTCTCTCTCTCTCTGCGCCTTCGTCTAATTAGGCGAAAAGCCTGTTTCCAAATTTTCTGTTGCTGTTTGTACTTTTGCTTCTGGTGCTGCGTACATTTTGGCCATTGCACACATTTTTCAATTGGTCTTTTGGAACTGCGTTTTTGCACTTCTGTATTCCCGTTCTGAGGCGGCCCATCGAGTGGTGGGTGCTCTGCATCCATCTTGTTCTCGTGCTCGTACTTTGCCTTGTTGTTGCTCCCCTGGCTGGGGCCGTCCGACCGGCACGTTCTGCTCATTCATGCAAAAATCTCACTCGCTCGACGACTCGACTGCAGCCACAAAGTGAATAATGAAAAACTTTTGCAATTTCAAGCGTGTTGCATGGTAATTTTGTAAATTTTCTGCCACTGCCTCTGCCTCTGCCTCAGACTGGTGCATATGCAGCGGCTGCTTGTGTGCCTCCAGTCTCAGCCTCAGCCTCAGCCTGCTGCGGTACCTTCTTCTTTAGCTCCCCGCCAACACTCTCGGTGCGGTTCAGAGCCTTGCAGTTGCCATACCCCTTGCCATACCCAGTGCCATACCCCTTGCCATACCCATTGCCGTTGCCAAGTTGACAAGCCTAATTTATCAAAACAAAACACATTTGCACAATTGCAAAGGCAAACGCAGAAACGCAAAACACAAACGAACAACAAGCACTGCACATTGGTAATAACCTCTATAAGAACTAACACAAAACTAACTAAAACTAACTAACTAATTAATTAAGATACCTCATCTATAGTAATTTACAAATTTTCACTCATTTTTTGGTATTATAGAGATTTCCTTCAGACTGAAAGCTGCTTTTCTAATATTTCTATGCATTTTTCACTTAACTTTTATACCAAATTTTGGCTTAACTTGGCCAAAAGGTTAAACTAAAACTTTCCATGTTTATTACAACATTAAAAACTTTTCGGAAAGAGTTCTGTTTACGCATAGATCAAATTTCTAATTAGGCTAATTAAATTCTCAGCAATTTTCTACTCTGACTGAAAAAACCTTTTTTATAGTTTCCCAAAAACTTGTTAATTGATTTTCATTTAAGTTACAAAGCGACTTGTTATATTATTTTCCTTATTATCTGTATAATACTCGTATCCTTCTGCCTGATATTAACTGCCACTGTTGCTAAATTAAGGCCAATTAACTTCATAATGCTATCCGGCCCATGCGAGGCGCGTATATCTTGTGAAACACTTATGGCTTTTTTGTTTTTTGGCTACTTCATGTTAGTTTTGGCCAACATCCAGACCAATGTGCTGCCATAATGTTTGGCTGCATGAGGTGGCAACTGCGCTGGGAACGCTCCCAGCAGCCGTCGCGACGCGCCTTTGGCTTCTCCAGCTCCTGCAGCAACAGAAAGAGAAACAGAAACCGAACCGAACCTGGGAGCCGGCAGGCGGTCATTAAGCAAATGGCTGCACTTGCAATTGTAAGGGGCACAACTACACACACACACACACATAAACATACACACAAAGGCATATATGTTTATATATATATTATATATATATGCCATACATTGACACAATCTGCTGGTGCTGCAGCAGCGGGCAAAGGAGTGCAGCTTGCGACGGATGTTTGCTGGAAATTAAATTGTATTATTATGGCGAGACATTCGTTGCTCGCATTTCGTTGTTGCTGTTGCTGTTGTTGTTGTTGGTGTAGTTGCTGCCGGTGTCGCATTAGTTAGCCTGGCTAACAGGCTGGCTGGTTGGCAGGTTGGCAAAATTGTTGGCATTGCCATTATTTCAATTTTATAACGAGTGTGGCGCCCCCTGTCGGACGGCGCTTTAATTGAACAAGCGTCGCCCTCGTCCAGGTGTTGACTTTGAACCCACCAAAAAATACCCGTGCATGCAATGCGCTCATTACATTAGGGAACTGAACCCAACTCCCCATCCCACTTGCAACTCAACCCAAGCATAAGCCAGAACCCAAACCCAGCCCCTCCCACGCGCCTCTAGCGGTGCCTCAAACCTGCGACAATCAAATTAAAATGGCATTTGACTAATTCCTGTGACGCATTTATCAATCTATGTTAATTTTACGCTCTAAACTCCCCACACCAAACTAGTAAAGGGAAAAGAGAAACTCCCCACACCATATTATCTATATTATGTATAGAAAGAGCTTATGGAAATTGACCGATCAACAGATTTAGTATATATATAAAAGTTTTTCACCTTTATCCACTGATTTTAGTTAGAGTATTTATTAGATTTCATGTAGTTTTTTATGTATTTATTGTGTTAAAAACAGAACTTCTAAAAAAAAGGTTCAAATTCTCTAATAAAAACAGCATAAAAGTATTTATTTATTGCGAAATTGAACACAGTTTACGACTAGGAATCTGTATATAAATATATTAGATAAACTCAATTATTAATTATTGATGACAGCAAAACAAAATTATATTATAAATGAGTAAAAATAATGAATATAAAAGTAAAAGAATTTGATTTTAATTTTGAATTGATGCAAAATTAATTGCAAACTAGAAAAAGCCCAATCAGATAATTAAGTCTAAATATAAGAAGGTATTATATTAATGATGATGGGAAATATATATACAACACATAAAAGGGATTATGCAACGCAGAGGCAGAAGTTCATATAGGAAGAGATAGTGGAAGATGGGTGTACTAGAAATAGAGAAAAGAAACTGAGACAACTCAAAGAGAAGTCGATATCTATTAGATTTTGATTGAATATAACACCTAGGGTTGCTCTAAGAAAGATTTAATAGTTGGTTCCTACTAGAGTAAGAAAGAAATCGAATATTGCGATGCCAAGGAGAAGAAATCGCAGCTGAACTGAACTCATTATTCATTCCATTCTTTCAGCATTTCATTTCTTTGTCTCTCATTGTAAGTTAGTTATAATTGACACATTATCAAGTTGAATATGAGCTCTTTTATAGATTTGACTGATATATATATATAATTGACACAATCTTTTATAAAGTTTACTAACAAAGTCTTTTGCGTATCTTTGACAGGATGTCCTTCGGCTGGTACCGTGCCGAGGTGATTGGCGCCATGGCTTCTGTGTTTATGATCTGGGTCATAACTGGCATACTGGTTTGGCTGGCTATTGGACGGGTCATTAGTGGCGACTATGAGGTGGATGCGAAGATCATGCTGATCACCTCGGGCCTTGCAATTCTGGTTAATGTCATGTAAGTACCGTTAGGAACAGGACCTGTCTCAACTGTCTGTCTGTCTGGCAAATGTGTGACTGCAGTTTTTGGTCCCAAGCTCCCTTGGGCAGTTTTCCAATTGCAATTGCCGCAATCAACTTGTCGGGCCATGGGCCAGCAAATGGGTCAACAATGCAACTACTGTCCTGGCATGGCGTTACTGCTAGTCGTATCCTTCTAGTCTAGTATGCCCTGCCAGAGTTGTTGCGGTAACTTTCTCCACATTTTAGCGACAACTTTTTCCACAAGTTTCGAATTTTTTGCGTCAACAAAAGGCAAAAGCAGCGCCAACGTTGACTGCAACTACGATTTTGCTTGTGTTTGTGTTGGCCAGTCCCAAGGTGGTGCACTTTTACTCTACTTCGACAGAGTTGTCTAACTTTGGCTATGGATTTGGTCTACACAAAACTCATATAACTTATATATTGGCTACACTTGCGAAACTATTGAAAAGTAACTTTCGGCAGACTTTAATAGACAGATTGAATTGTTCTTTAAAGATTGATCTGCTGAAAAGATCCTTAAGGATCTTTATAACTTATGAAGAGTCTCTTTATATATAGCTTTTACTTGATCAGAAGAAAGGATCCTTAAGGATCTGTAGAATTCAGGTAGACTTTCTTCAGAGCATTTGATATTCGTTTTATTTGTTTGTTGAGGACTTTAACTTTGCTTGTTTTGATTGCGTCGTATAAAGCGCACCTGCAACTACAGCTGCCACCTCTGCCCCTCCGCCCCCTTATGGACCCTCCGTGTAGCTCCACTCTCAGCGTCTTTCTACAGCTGCCACACTGCTCAATGTTCACTGCTCGTTCATGTGGCTGTCGAAGCATAGTTTTTGGCGCATAAATCGAAACGTTTCAATGCCTGGCACATACCATGTGTGTGTGTGTGTCTGTGTGTGTGTGAGACTACCATTTCCCACCCCTCCCATTGTTGTTGTTGTTGTTGTTGTTAGTAGCGCAAATTTTCCAGTTGACGTTGGCATTTTCAGTGTTTGCCACTTGAATTGTTTGATTACGTGAATTGATTGTGAAAAACGTGCAGCGGCAGCAACAGCACAAACTCCACGAAGGCTTTTCCACGGGCAGCGGCGGGGGGAAGGGGGGTCAGCCTGTCCAATCGCCAAGTTGGGGGTCATCTTTAGCCATTCTCGCAAGGAAAGTCAAGTCGCATTCAATGCTCAGCTTGAGCTCTAGCTTCAACGTGTTCTTCTGCACGTCGCACAACGAAATTAAATGGTGCCCATTTGAACGTTATGCGATCCTAAAAGCTTGTTTCGTAATTGTTTTCGCCCTCTTAGAATACCCTGTAGCAGAGATTAGGCAAGGGGTTGTATGTAGTAAAGAAAGATGTTAATATAAAGAGGGAATATGCGAGTTATCAGGTGTGGTCTATATGTTTTATATGCTGTTGAAGCTAGTTGAACTCAGGGATAATCTAAGCTAAAGATGGAAAGTATAGGGTATATATCATAAGCAGATCAGGCTTATATATGTGCTACTTTAATATACCCTTCAAGATGGAAATCCTTAAATAGTATAGGGTATCTATATCATAAGCAGATCAGGTGTTATTTATCCCACTTTCAACGGAAAGAGCATCTGTTGAGGCATATTATAGATTCAATTTTGATTTCAACTTACTTACAGGGCATCTTCTAGTCAAGCAACCTTCGATTAGGTTTGTTGTGCCAAAATTATTGTTCCAGGTGTAACGCGTGGCTGCTGAAAGGCTTTTTACTTAGTTTCATATAGAGAGAGTTTTGCGAGTTTTAAGTTCAATTAGCAAAAGCCATGGAAGGCAGCAAGTTTTGTCGAGCTTTTGTTAGATTTACCACGCGGCAGCTAGGAGTGGCAGTAGCAGTGGCAGCTTAAAGTGGCCACGTCGCTGACTTCACATCGTTAAAAGCGCCCATTAGGGACGCACACACACACACCTCCACACACACACCCATACACACGCACTCAAAAAAAAAGAAGCGTGACCGTAAATGGCAGGTGGAACATTAGCCAAACTAGCTGAAATATGAGAAAGATGAGAAGGAAATGTGGCAAGTGGCAAGTGGCAAGTAGCAAGTGGCAGGTAGCAAGTGCGGCGAGCAATTAAGCTCGAAAGTCCACGCTAAACAGACTTGGGCATAGTTTTTCGATCTTAATTTGATTGTATATATATATAGAAGGTATCGACTACATTCGTAAACAATTCGAGTAGATACATTCGCTTTTTCGATACTTTTCGCATTTTCAATTGAAAAGCAATCGAAAGTTGTTAACTGAATCGCTTAACTCATTAAACTTTTTAACTGATTTTTCAGGGGTTTCCGTTTGAGCCAAGTTAATTTGAATAGTGCAAAAAGCATTTAAAAGGTTTCTCAGCAGAGTTTCCCTGAAATTTTCAACTATTTTTGGGTTTTGTTTTTGGCGCACAGTGCGGCGCATATAAATAAGAACACTCGGTTGTAAAATCCGCATTAAGATGAGCGTAATAAACGTAGCCGTCGCCGTTCCATGGGGCGACAGCTTAACGAGCTGCTCAGTCGCTTGACATGACCCGACATCCTGGTGTCCCAGTCACATACGATGTTAGCCCAGGCGAGGCGAGTGGCAGCGAGGCGAGGCAAGATATGCGCTAATATTTATGTTCCTGTCAATTAAATCAGGACATGTTGCCAGGCGCAAGTCGCCATCAGCAGGAGCTGACTGCCTGGCTGTCCTACTCTGTCCCTGTCCCTGTCCCTCTCCCTGTACCTATTCCCCTTTTGCCTGTCCTGCCTGCTCCTGGCGCTGGTGTTGGCGTTGTCATGGCTGCTGTCGTTTGTTGGCCACTAACGAGGCGAGTAAAGATGCCGCAAAATCAAGGGAAATGCTTCATTGCGCGCTACAAATTACAGCGACGCAGTTGGAACAACAATGGGGCGCCAAATGGTTACACCAGAGACCGATGAGCAGGAATCCTGCAGCAGGATTCCCGCACCATTGCCATCACCATCGCCAGCAGCATTGGCATTTTTTGCGCTCGAGGACACACACGCAGCACAGAGCACAGAGCACGGAGCAGAGAGCAGAGAGCAACGCATAGAAGCAAGAACCGAGTCCTAACCAGCAAATGCCTTGGCAATCGGATGTTCAAAGTCAAAAAGCGTATGTGCCCAGCATTGAAACCTGCTCGCAGGACCTCCTTGTGCAGCCTTGTGTTGTTATTGCTGTTATATGTTGACCGCGTGACGGGTGGCAGCCACAGCTGGCATCATTCGTTGGAAGACTCACAGAGAGAGTTGGGAGGAGGGAGGGAGAGACAAAAACCAGTAACTAAAGTTCCCTCTATACAATTTATTTAGTGCCCATCAACGCTTGCCCCCACCCCCCCTGCCTCGCTACCATCTGAACTCTGAAGTCTGCAGGACTCAGGACTGAGCTCTGACTTCCTTCGGCCAGGGCTTTTGTTTTTTTGACAAATTATGGCCGCATTTGGCGGGCAAATAGGGTACCTACCGCTCACAGTGGCAGGGTCTTAGAAATTGAAAATGAAATTGACTTGTCAGGCTAACAAGCTCAGGTCCTGTAGTCCTAGTCCTAGTCTCAAGTGGCACAAACGGAAAACAGAAGTGTAGAAGACAAAGAAAACAAATTAAATCATCAGCAAAATGGACAAAATGGAAAACACAACAAAAATAACTTCATATTGCGGTTATATCATTAGAAAAGCGTAATTGAAGGAACAACCGATAAAAGCCTGTGGGACAATGAAATCCCCATTGGGTAAAGCAACTTCGATATTCCCTTCTTAGCAAGGATAATCAATGGATTTATATTAGAAAGTTGGTTTCAAGTATCGGGGAAATTGAGGCAAAAATAGAGAACAGAAACTTTAAGATATTTCTTTTAGCTTGAAGAACTTTCAGGATATCTTAAGCATATGTATATCAAACTGCATATTCCACTCCTAGAAAGAATATTATTAGAAAGAAGATTCTAGAATGAAGTGTACTAAAAAGAACAATTCTAGACAGGACAATAAAACTATTCAGCAATATGAGGCAAACATAGACAACAGATTCTTTGGGAACAGATTCTTTCAAGATGAAGAACTTTTAGGATATCTATATCTTATATATATATCTCGCATATTCCACTCCTAGTCATAGAAAGAACAATCCGAGAGAGGATAAACCTAGGAAGGACAATACTAGAAAGGACAATACTAGAAAGGATAATCTATTAGAAAGTTAAATCAAACTATGCAGAAAAAAGAGAACAGATTCTTTAGGTTATTGCTTTCAGGCTGGAGAACTTTAAGGATATCTCAGGATATATCACACTTCATGCTCCACTCCTAGAAAGGACAATGCTAGAAAGGAAAATACTAGAAAGCATAATCCTAGGAAGTCCATTAAGAAGTTAGTTCAAAACTATTCAATAATTGAGGCCAAAAATAGAGAACAGTTTCTTTAGGTTATTTCTGTGACAACTTTGGCAACTTTCAGGACATTTTATGAGTGTCCAGGTGCTATCCACATTTATGGACTATATCAAAGTTTTTAATCTTTTTAAGATATGTTTCATTTAAGCCTTGGTATTCACTTGCAATCCCAACAGTCGTTTGTTTTGATTGTCTATTTTTATCTGCGGGTCAACTGTGACGTCACGTCAATTAGCTGCAAATCGACATTGTCCACGCTGTCCACACTGCATTGTGTTTCTACTGAGTGTGTGTGTATTGAGTGTGTATTGGATGTGTTTGTGTGTGTGTGTGTTTGTGTATGGCATTGGCCTGTGCGTAATTTATGCCAGTTTATTTATTGATGCCCGGACTGGAATTGCATTGTTTCCAAAAAGCCGGCTAAGTGCAGCCGGCGAGCAGTGGACACAGCCGCAACAGAGAAGCGGCTGTTCGATGGGGCTTCGGTATGGCCATGGACTCTTTTCCTCCCAAATAGAAAACCCATAAATCTGCAATGTCGGAGCATTTAAAATGAATAAAAAGTCAATGTGCCGAGCTATTAACTGCCTGATGCATGCCATGTGACCAGGGGGACTGAGGGACCGGCACTTCTGGGTTTGGGTACTGGTCACTGGGACAGAGACAGAGACAGAGACAGGGATTTGCTATGTGGATCTGAATTGTGTGGCATGTGTGGGGCTAGTGGGATGTGGGGCTAGGCAACCGGTCGCCATTTTCGACAATACATTTGTATTTGCATGCGGCGGAGCATCCGGAGTGTGGGAGGGAGCAGGGGGCGTCGAGCGGACGGGGCCTCGTCGAATGGGCGGTCGAGCGGCTCGCACACCTTCCGGTACACAGAGCACTCACACACGCCGTAACAGTGGTACAACCACTTGAAACGAGACTTGAATCAACAGCAACTTCAACTATTTGCCGACTGTCCATCCAAGCGAGTGTTTACTGTAGTTGTTTTAGTGCTCTTCAGCTGTTATCATTTGACGTTAAGTTGAATTTGCAGCAAATTCTCCCCTCAACTGAAGCTGTGACAGCTCCAGATTGATAAGTTGGTAGCGCCCTATCGACAAGTTGGCAGGGCGGCTCGAGATGCCCTTCGCTCGTGCTGTAAAGTCTTCAACATGTTTCTGAGTTCTGACAAAAGATCAATCAACATAAACATGATAGACAAATCTGAGCTTGACAACCTGTTAAAGTGCTTGACAAGCTGCGAGGGTAGGCTGAAGAGTAATCGGTTTGACTGCTGTCAAATCGAATTAGTAGGCAGACAGGACGAAAGTGAAAGAGAGGGGATTGGTTTAAAGAGAGAAGAGACAAGTTTTTAGACTCCCCTCGTGGAATAAGTTGCCGCTGAGTTTCATTTAAAGACTTGCTTACAATTTCACATAGAATCCATTTCTCTTTGTCCATTGTTGATATTTATTTTTTGGCGCTTTGGTTCCACTGTGCAGCGTGTGTTTCTCTGTTTGTTTGACTGTTCGGCTTCTGGTGCATTAAAATGCTGAAATAAAATTCCAAACAATGCAAAAGCGTCGGCCGCATGCTTGAAAAAAAAGAACTTTTTGCATGCGTTTTTGTTTCTGTGCTGCGGCCAGAGTCTCGTGGCCGAAACCTGTGTCAGGATTGGCACAAGGATGTGGATGGACGGGTAGCAGTGGCTTTGGGGACTTGCAACTATTTCAAGTATATTAAATATTTGTGATAACATTTCCAATTTCTTCTGCCTCCCCCTCTTCCCCCTCTAGCATGGGCGTGCAGCTGCAGCATGGCCACTCGCACGGCCTGGGCGGTGGTCACGGACATGGACATAGTCATGACGCCTCCAAGCCCAAATCCAAGAAGCAGAAGAAGGGCGTCACCCATGCAAGCGCCACCTCAACGCCCTGTGCTGCCTCGCCCACGAAACGCATTGAAGGCGGCGTCGCCTTCGATCCAGCGGACGCAGAGCTGCCCGGCGGCGGTCTGCCCAGCTACTCGTATCAGAACTCCAAACTGGTCGATCCCAGTCTCGATCTGGAAATAGCCGCCGTTCTCGCCGAAACAGCTCCAGGCACCCATCATCATGGCGGCCAGGCGGGTCGCGAGGCCGTCAACATGAACGTTCGTGCCGCACTCATCCACGTCATCGGCGACGTCATCCAGAGCGTCGGCGTCTTTGTGGCCGCCATTGTGATATACTTCTATCCCAATTACGCCATCGTCGATCCCATTTGTACCTTTGTTTTTTCTATTATTGTTCTCTTCACCACCTTTACGATTATGAAGGATGCCCTCCTGGTAAGTCAATCAATCAATCTGTCAATCAATCAATAATTTTAATAGTTGCTACTAATTTCCTAAGTATTAGATATATATGCTTATATATTCTTACATTGCATTGAAGTTTTCTATATTTCTTTCAATTGAAATTGCAATTTGAAGTCGTATTAAGATTTTAATAGTAAATGGAAAAGGAAAAAAGGAAAGAAAAGGAAACTTATCTCGTTATTAGCTAATTTTACTTAGATTCAACTATAAATATATTTGGGCCACTATTGTTATCGGTACAAAGATTATATAAAGGCTGAGTGCGATATATATATAATCGTTCTATGTCTTATATTATGACGTCATAATTGAGATTCAGATTTGCTTTGAAATTTACTTTAAATCATTTTTCTATACAAAAAAGTTTCCCTAAGAATAATTATAATGTACAAAGGAAGCTTCAGAGAGTCTTATGTGATATATTATATATATTTAGTGTATATCATATGATAGTATATCATATATTGATACCTTTATAATAGAATATCATAACAGCTGTTGTTCTTTTGAATCCACGAGCTGTTATTTAGTTTCTGATATAAATATACAAATTAAATACAATTTCAATCAATTTAGTTAAAGAAAAAGTATCAAATATGATATCTTTGAAAGCTTTATCTCTGCAGGATATCAGGTAGCCATATGTCCATATAATATTCCACGCTATAAAGTATTTAATCTCAATTTCAATATCATTTTCTTTAAGTAATATTTCTTTATGTATATCCGCTCCCTTCCATTAACTTCTGCTTCTGCTTTTAGGTATTGATGGAGGGGACTCCCAACTATATGCACTATGCGGAGGTGCTGCAGATATTCCAGCGCATTGAAGGAGTCGAGCGTGTCCACAATTTGCGCATCTGGGCGCTGAGCATTAATAAAGTGGCGCTATCTGCGCATTTGGCCATTGGTGAGTAGCCTCCGGGAATCAAGTGGGCAACCTACTGGGACCATAAATGATGATTGTAGGGAGAGGGTAGTCGTTCCCTACATGTGTTCTGTTTGTGTTGTGCGTATGTGTGTGTAATGTGTGTATGCATGGTAATTATCCCAATGGATTCGTTGTTGCTCTTGTTTTTCTTTTTGTTGTTGTTGCTGCTGGTGGAGTCAATGGTGGTTATGCCGCCCCCTTTGGGTTAGGCGTATCTCTCCCATGGTCATGTCCTCGTCCACGTCCTCGTCCATCTCCATGTCCACGTCCATGTCCATGTCCATGTCCATGTCCATATCCACGGCAAGCGCGCAATTAGCTTAATTATTTTTGAAATGGCTTTTTAAGCGTGGCCAATTTTGGCTTGGGACGCCCATCAATGTTATCAGCTCGTTCGTTTCGCTAATCGTTACTCACTTTCTCTTCACTTTCTCTCTTCTCTCTTCTCAACTTTATCCCCCGCAGCGAGCAATGCCAATCCCAAACAGATCTTAGACGCAGCTACCTCAGCGGTTCATTTGCGCTACAATTTCTTCGAGACGACCATCCAAATCGAGGATTATACGGCCCAAATGGAGAGCTGCATACAGTGCTCAGTGCCGGAGAAGTAAAGCAAGGCGAATATCTCTCATTTTCTCAACTTCCAATAATATTCATACACACAAACCGTACATGCCAAATGTATCTACCATATTTGTATCCGTATCTGTATCTGTATCTATGATATAAGTTTAATCAATGTAAAGTGCAAACCAAGCGCTGCACTAGCCTAAAAACAAGGCTAGAGCCGACAGCGATTCCAAATTAAAGGCGTCAGAATTTCCAATTTGTCACATTCCCCTTCTCTTACTCAGATAAAGGTCAATAAATGAAGCTCTGGTGAGTGTGTAAAGTGTGTGTGTGGATACATGTTTGAAAATACAATTAAGCTTCTATCGAATATAGAAATTATGTTTCCCTTGACGAGTGGAACACAAACGCACACATGATTAAACCCTATGCATATCTGCGGCTAACTGGATTATTTTTAAACCAATCGCGCTTTATCTGTGCTACACTTTGACCCCAAACAAATTCAAATTCCTATCTGCACTTTGTGCTCACATTTTCCATCAGTTCAATGCATTCGCTCCCGATATTGCGATATATGCAAACACGCATAAAAGTTATTAAGCTGCCGCTGGCGTTGCACAAAAATTGCATCAGGCAACGACCCGGGGAGTCAGGGAGCAAGCAACTGGGCTCTGGGGTCGGTCCACACACCACCCACTAATGCCAATTTATGGAGCGGGCAGCTAACGCCGCAAGCTGCAGTAAGCTGGCCACAGTTTGTTGGCCGCATTGACCCATCGGCCCAGCCGCCCACCGGCGCGTTCACCTGGGCGGGCATAGTCCATGCATAATTTGACAGATGCCCAGGCTGGGCGTCATTGTTGCTGGCGGCTGTTCAAATTATGTCTAAATTCGTGGCTGGCGCCTCCCACCCCCTATCAGCCCCTAATAGATGGCCAGGCCTAATCGGCGCCAATTTGTTGACAGCTTCGGATGCCTCAAGTGGAGCCCGCGGAGACGCTGCCATCTACAAGCAAACGAATGCCGCAAATCTTTGTCAGAAGCAACTTTGTTTCCCGCCCCTCAGCACTTTAGCCCTTAGATGTTACCTTGTTTGTGTCTTAGCCAAAAAAAAACTGCAGCAATCATCATTCAGCCGGCAGATTCAGAGGCGGCTTAGGCAGGGGGATTCGCGTTTGCCGGCGCAGGCGCAGCGCGTCCTGTACTAAAAAGAGCGCCAAAGAGAGTCCAAAGGATTTGTATTTTGGAATTTAGTTCAACTTCTCCCGTTGCGGCTGTTCCTTCCTTTTGCTTTGACAGCCACTTGACCTGCAGTCCGCAATTGATGCACACCGCATGCCATTATTGCATCCTTTAGCTCCGTTCAGCCACAAGATATTAACTATCTCGGATGTGAATAATTGCAAATGAACTAACGTTGATGGAGATGTTATGGGTAATATAATCTATGGCTATTAAATAGAGCTACCAAGTCTACTCTTAGATCGGATAGGATCATACGTTATCAGGATCGGATCGATCAAAGTGTAGCTGGGAACAGGCTGAAAGATTCCTTAATTAAATCAAACCAACTGAAGGATAACACGACTTCAATAAGCGATTACTATCTACATTATAAGCAGCTTCATTAACATCCTAGACAGCATCCTTGGACTGGCTCAATCAGAGGATCAATCAGATGTACTTTGGCTTAATCGAACGCAGAAAACGAATAAATGAATTCCAAATAAATTCAAATTCCATATAAAAAAATGTTAATCAATTTGTTTAGTACTCAAATTGGCAGTTTAATTGGAAACTTAGAGCCAAGTTTGCTAATTGGTAGCCATTAGGCCAAGATCGTCAAGGTCATTACGAGTTAACTTAGATTTATTGCCAGGCTGTTTGCTCAAACTTATCGCAGCGTTTGAACAATTACATAGGAAATTTAACTGCAAAATGGGGCAAAAACTTGCAGCCTTTGGCAACGCTCTGATTCCCCCATCCACTCCCCTCGCTAGTCCCAATTTCTTGGCCATTTCTTACCCATTTGCTTTGCATCTTAGCAACAATTTTTAACGGGAATTTCGTTGGGAACTCGCGCTAACAAGCGAGAAGCGCAAAGTGGGAGGAGAGAAGCGCAGTCGACGACGTTGGACGTCAACGGCAACGTCGTCGCTGCTCATTAAAAACTTTCAGCCAGTTCGAACTTTGAGCCAGATAAACAAAGGCACAACAACAACAACAGCTACAACAATAATGTCAACAAAATTTCCAAAATTATAAATGCATAAAGTAAGCCAAAATGGCGCTGAATTTGAAATTAAAAATAAAAATAAAAACGAAAATCGAAATAAAAATAATGAAAAAGATTTGCAGCGCAGTTAACAACTTCATTAATATTCCGATGTGTAAAGAGTGTTAAAAATAACTTTCTGAAACTATTCCTAACTATGATAATATTTGGTAATAAAAGCAAAACTTTAAATCAGATATATAAATATATATATATATATTTATATAGTTTCGAACCAATATTAACTTTAACTCTTTTGCCAGGACTTTTACAGTTTTAACACTTGCGAAGAGTTTCGGCAAGTTCCTATATATAATTAATATATATAAATGAAGTTCAGTTCTAGGTTTTACGCTATATATCAGGCAGTCAGGAAAAGGATTAAATTTTATATAGTATTATTATTTATGATCTATTATTTAAGAAGAAGTTTAACAAATAAATTCTCAACCTAGCTAGCTTCTCGGCTCTCTGCTATGTTATAGAATTGATTGTCTTAATTTACCCATTATTATATATAGATAATATTTATATATATTTAATTTACGTTAGAATTTCAGAGGTAGGACATTAAGTTAAATATCCTTGAAAGTGGGTCGATTCTCCACACTTGGATCCCAGCAACTTGCAATTAATGTTTTCAGTTCCTGGCAATTCGGCATTCTGATATCATTCAGAAGTGGACGTCCACCTTTTGATACACTGAAAAGAATTGCAATTGACTTTTGATTTTCTAAGTGATAGAAAGGTTTTTTGACAAAGCTGTAGACTTCGCACTAGACTGTATACTTTAAGGCTTTAAAAATCTGTAAGGATTTTCCAAATCTTTAAGGATATTTTTATTTTCTAAGTTTTTTGTATAGGAAACAGACCTCTGGAGCTGTATAGAAGGCTGTGCCACACTCTCCTCTTATCGATGTCTTAAAGTCAGTTAAGAAACTGAAATTGAATGTTTTGTAATCGTTTAAAAGCAGTAAGTTCTGGGACTAAAGATCACAATGAAGCAGGAAAGGAATGCGACAACTTGAGGTATTCTGACCAAATCTTATGCTTTTAGCTGTTTCAGTTAACTGATTAGAAGCCGAAGGCTTGCTGGTTATGGAAAAGAGATAGACAAAACGGTTGAAGGAATGACATGCGCCTCTTTAAAAGGTAAAGATAGATTTGTATCTCAACAAATACTCGTATAAAGCATTCGTATTCTTACGAGTTTTTACATAAAGTTGAGTAACTAAATTGTTAACACAGATATAAACGTATTTCGAATTGAAAGTTACGAATTATAAGACTAAATATATTTGTTTAAGTCTTTCAGATTGCAAATCGAATAAGTTTGTCTTTAATCAAAGTAATCGTCAAATTGTGTTGAATTGTGGCTCATATATTTATTGGTAACTTCTCTTAACGCTTAAGTTCTTATCGATGCTTGAATCATAGTTAAGCTGCAGCTCTCCACTAAACATATCTTATCTTTATATATAATATTTATGGATCCTTATCAAATTTCCTGTTTTTATACCATGAAATTGCTCAAGTTTGTTTTCACAGCTAACAAAGCGTCTTCTGCCACAATTGCAGTTTTATATATATATATATATATATATATATATATATAGAATATTTTTGCAGGTTGCAGGAACAGGTTGTGCCACAGTTGGCGTGAAATATCTTTGCATCTCAATTTTCCTCTTAAATTTTCTTTTATATTCATCAAAATCTTTTACAAGTTTTGATGTGGGGCAGATTGTGGGAGTTAGTATAATGCCACACTTAAAGCTTTATAAAGCAGCTGTGCCACGCGTTGCCACTGCCAGTTCCATTGGCCTCCCATGTGCCAATGTTGCTGCCACCCAACCACCCCCCTGCCACCCCCTGGGGGCGTCCATTGCAGTTGTCACGGTTTCCTTTTATAGACAAATATTGCACTGGCATGTGCCTGGCGGGCTGCCACTTTCCCCCAGCTCAGAGTACGTTTGTTTTTTTCACCTACACCCCTGCACCCTCCCCCTTTCCACGCCCACACCTTCTTTTTTTTGACTGGCTCTCACCCTGCGCCCTTTGGGTGTTCGGGCGAGCCGCCTGTGGGGCTCTTTACACTGCATGGAAATGTCGCGGCTTTCCTTTCTCTTTTATTTGTGCTGATGCTGTTGATATTGTTGCTGTTGTCGTTGTTGCTGGTGTTGCTGGTGTGGCTGTTGCTGCTGTTGTTGTTGTCGTTTTATTTCATGCCAGTGGTCAGTTATGGGTCTGGTTTGCCATCGGACCATGGCTTTGCATTCGGTTATATTGAAAAATTTGAATGCTAGTAAAAACTTTTAATTGTCGCTGGTCAGCGACATTGTTCTCGTTGTTGTTGTTGTTGTTGGTGTTGTTGCTGGTGTTGTTGTTGTTGTTGCCATCACATGTTGGCTGGGACATTTAAATGCCGCCGTTGGTTGTTATTGTTAACAATATTTTTCAATGCAATTTTCCCTTGATTAAAATATGCAATGCAATGTTTTCCGGCTGCTTTCTCACTCTCTCCCTCCCCTCTCTCTCTCTCTCCCTCTCTCTGCATTTCCCTTTGTCTCGCATACTCATATTTCTATGTCACATTTCAGTTGAACACTCACAAATTATGTTTGAAATTTAATTCTCACAGTTTTGCCAAATTTCACAGCTTAAAAGTTTCCATTTTATTTAATCAGCAGCCTCAAAACGACAACTTAATATTTGACTTAAGAAACTGCCTCGAAAATTTGATTTATAGCAAAATTTCATTTTAATTCCTCGACTGAGAAAATAGTTAAACGAATGAATAAGCTTAGAATTCGGTTGTGGTGCCCTTTTGACAGCTTTCTATGATTTCTCTAATCGTCGGAAAGACTTTTAGCTATCGGGTTAAAGCCATTTTATGCCCTGACAATGGGGCTAAAAGCCAAAAGGTTGTCGAGCAGTAAAACTGCTATTTTACGAGCCATAAAAGAATTAACTGTAAATCAGTCAAGTTTTTATTATTCTCAGCTATATCTTAGGTTAGGGTACTAAATCTTCGACTGAATCTATCACACAACAGACTCGGCGTAGCTTAAGAATAGATTCTGGTTTATTACATTAGTCTATTTTCGGATTTGATTTATTCTGCTTGAAGTTATTTGAATACTATAACAAACAGCTTTGTGTCGGCCTGTGTCGCGTGTCATAGCAATCAACTTTGAACTCTATACATATACATGTATCTCTGGCAATGTTAAAGTTTTGCTTTGACTCTGCCGCTGGCAATGAATTATGTAGACTTTAATCCAAGTGCTTTTTATGGGGTTTCGATGGCAACACTGACACAGCGGGCCTTGAAGATGTTTCCAACCAACTGCAACAACAACAACAACAGCAACAACAACATTTTGGCCAAGTTTGTGGCGCTGCTTAGGACAGAGCGTAGGAAATGGCACAATAAACACTGAACGCATATAAAAGGACATTCGAGTTCATTTGTTCGGCGCATTGGGGTGCAGCAGGCGCCACTGGGTGGGAGGGAGAGCTGCAGTGGGTCGCCTGCCTGGACAGTGGGTGTGGCATTGTTGTGCCTGTTGTTACATTTGTTGCTGTTGTTGTTGAAAACAATGCCACAGCGGCGGCACCGAAAAATTGCTGCAGCAAACTTTTCCAAACTATACAATTGCATAAAATTGTAAAAAATTTATAGGGAATACATGCGCTTCGGGTACACGGAAGGCATTGGCCACAGAGCACGGGGTCTAAAAAATGAACACGCTGCGAAGATTGAGCGCAAGGACAATGCTAACTAGGCGCACCAGCTAAGACACTACAAAGAGAGACCAGAACAAATAAATATATAATATATTTATTATGCTAAATGAAAACAAAAGAATTTTAAGTAGAAATTTAATATTTAAATCGATTTTTTAAATTTTTATTTATTTTAATTTCATTTTAAAATCATTTTTTATATTACCCGCAGACGATTAAGGATTTTAGTTCATATTTCTTTATATTCAATTTTAAAATTTATTATTATTTTTTTTTTTAATTTATATATAAATATATTTTATAATTTTTTTAGTTTCTCTTTTTTTATTTTTAAATTAATATATAAAATATAGAAAGTTCTCTTTTTTATATATATATATTTTTTATTTTTATCGTTCAGTTGACTGCTTGTCGACTCTAAATTAAATAAATAAATAAAATAAAAAATATATATAAAATATTCAGTGAACATCTTAAAGTAGTAAAGGATTTTTCATTATATTATGCGTATATAATAATACATAATAAACCAAACCCTCATCTTTGTAATATATATATATATAAGTATAAATATCAAATTAAATCTTTTCAATCGTTTTAATTCATTAAATATCCGTTTTTGTCTGATATCTCAAGAAAGAACTGCCATTGCTTTTAAATGTAAATAAGGATTTGTTATTCAATTTGATTTTTAAATGAAAGTTATAAAGGATTTATATATTATATTTTTTATATTTTGTGTAAGTCTACCACCATGCTTAGTCTTTTAATATAAAAAGTAATATAAAGTTATATAATATTTTAATTTCTTAAGAGAATTTCTTTTTAATATATATTTATTTTCATATCTCAAGAGAGACCTCCTTTTGCTTCGAAATATAATTAAAGATTTTTTATGAAAATTTCATTTTTAAATTAAAATTGATCCCAAAATCAGTTGTTAAAGTTTATGTTAGTTGGTCGTAAGTGGTTTTATTTGATTATTGGAGTTGAGTTCGAGGCACCTGCAGGTTCGTGACAACCTCAAATCGAAAGTTTTTTGTGTAGGGCACATGCGAAAAACTGCAAATGAACTTGGGAAGCCGACGGCTGCGTCGGTTCACGTGCTTGTAACTCCTCTCGTACCTTCTTCTATTCCTCCTGGTCGGACTTAGTCTTAGCCACCGCATATTGTCGCTTAGCTCTTACCGCACTTGGCCAGCAGGCAGCAGGCAGAAGCAGAGGCAGCAGCAGCAGCGGCGTCTGTTGCCCTGGGAGAGAGGGTGGATGGATTTAGAGGAGCTAAAAACGGCTGCTTTGCATGACAACCCCCAAAAACGCCAACAAAAATACTACTGTATATAACGCCCCGAACGTTAAGCCAATATTTTGTGGCCAGCCCCAAAGCGTTCGCTGCTTAAAGTTATTCAAAGCTCTGCGAGTTGTTTTTTTCGTTCCTCCATTTTTCCATATTTTTCCCTTTTTTTTCTATTTTTATTTAAGTCGACAGTTCAGAGTCAGCAAAAAACAATTAACCCGCTCTCGCTGAACTCAGCACTAACCTCAGGATGCACCCAATTCCCCCTCCGCCCTTCCCCGTCTCCAGCTGCCGCATTGACTGGCCACAGATTTTCTAGTTTTTATTGTGCCATTCCCGATCCCTCGGCTCGGCTGAGGGAGGTAACCCGCTTAGTTCGCGGGTTCTTGACAAAAGCGCTTCTCCTTTTGTCTCAACCATACGGGCTGAGGGGCAGCTTATGGCCTGCTCTAGCTCCTCCTCCACCTGCCACTCTCCATCAGAGGACACACGCACATAAATTGTACACCGCTGACGTGGTGTCAAGCAGAGACCGCTGCAGGGGACAACCGTGTGAGGACTCGGAATGGATGCACGAAAATGATGCAGCTACCGGATGCAGTGCCTCAGCTTAACTGGCAGCCATCAAGAAAACCACTTGGATGAATGAGAAAGAGCGAAAGAAGCAACTGCTGTAATGACTCTCCCCATGGACTTGATAGTCTTCTTCTTGAATGTAACGAGTGTAATGTGTGTAGCGAGTGGGTGTGACAGGACAATATATAATTGTCCTTTCTGCAGCAGATGTGCTGCAGTCTGTTAAGTTTATACCTATCTTTGCATATCCATCTGATTATCATCAGAATTGACCATTGATATTGTATATTTCTAATAAGTAAAAGTATCTCTAGTATCTCTTTCATTTAAGGAATCCACAAAGAGCTCTTTAAGGATCCTTTAACCTATCCTTACAATTGAGATAAGTTGCAGTCTGTTAAGTTTATACCTATCTTTGCATATCCATCTGATTATCATCAGAATTGACCATTGATATTGTATTTTACTGATAAGTAAAAGTATCTTAAAGTATCTCTAGAATCTCTTTGAGCTCTTAAAGGACCTCTCAACCTATCCTTATAATTTGAGTTGAGTTGCAGTCTGTTGAGTTTATACCTATCTTTGCACATTCCTTTGATTATCATTAGAATTGATCCTTCATATTGTATATTTCAAATAGTTATAAGTATCTGAAACTATCTCTAGTTTCTCTTTCATTTAGGTAAACCACAAAGAGCTCTTAAAGGACCTCCTATAATTGAATTCCATTTCTATTTGTTCTCACTCCTTTCCTGTGCTCAGAACATTGTTTAATATCACGCCTCATTTACTGTTTTCACTCTGTGAACCACACCTCATGTCTCTAATGTATCTATGCATCCGTGTATCTGTATCTGTATCTGTATCTGTATCAGCTACCATTCTAATGAGCTTACATGCCATATTGTAAGTAATTTAAATTGAGCCCACTTGAATGGCACTTGAGCACAAAATGAACTCGAAATGCACTTGCCATACCTGCTGGAGCTGGGAGCTGATGGGTTGAACTTTATATCATAGGGGTGTGTGTGTGTGTGCTGTGTGTGTGTGTGTGTGAATGAGGATGTTAAAAGCAGTGGCTGCTGCCGTCTGCGCTCGTTCAACTAAATGAATAAACTTTTTCCGTGCATACTCTTTGGCGGTAAATAGTGTTAAAGTTCACACATTTGATTTGTTTTTCTTTTTGTGTTTTTTTATTATTTTACTATTTTTGTTTTGCACGTTATACTACCCCTACAACCCCCTTTGCTACCCTGTCTATATGCTATAGCAACACTCCACTTGCTTGTTGACTGTTTTTTTAGCATTCACAAATTTTTTGACAACAATTGTGCTCCTCTCGCCGAATAGTTTTTCCATTATGCCAGACTATAAGAATGGTTGTGGGTAAGGGGCCGGTGAGGGGGCTGGTGAGGCGTGGCATATATAAAGTAACCGAAACAACAAAAGTGTAAATTAGCTTTTGGCTGTTGTTGACGTTGTTGGCTGGCTCCAGCTCCAGCTCCAGCTTCTGGTTCTCGTTCTGGTTCTGTTTCTGGTTCAGGGCTGCTGTTGGAGGCAAAAGTTTGTCATTTCGTTTTAATAAAAACACTTGCACACACACACACACACACATACGTACACATACTTGCACACTTGAATACACTCATGCACAACACTCATACCCATATTCACACTCATGCAGCACTTCATTTGCGCGCAACATGAAGAAAAGTTAACTGAAGGGTTTTCGGCAACAGGATGATAGAAAGGAATAGGGAGGGGGGATAGATACGGTCTAGGACGAAGTTCTGTTTATTTTTGAGGCTGCTGCTGCTGCTTCTGACACGCCAGCCAAAAAGCTCCTCAAAGTTTATTTAGATATTACAATTTTCTGGGCCTGAGCCTGGGTCTGGGCCCAAGGCTTAAAAGAGATGCATCACTGCGGCAGGCTCTTATTGAAATTGCACTCTGCAACCTCGTTGCAAGTTACTATCCGACTATCCAATCGTTTCCACTATGGAATACCTGTAGTATATATGAGTTAACCATTTATCAGTCCTATTGACTATGGGAGTCACTTTTAACGGCCAACAGTCCGTACTAATTGAAATTGCATAATCACAGTCGTAGGCCCACTCTAAGCCAGATTCGGACAGTTATGTTGTTAAACTGCCAATTAGTTAGACAGCGTTTGGTGGGAGGAGGAGCAGGAGGAGGGGACATGGGAAAGTTTACAGGCATAGACAAATCACAGCTGTAAATAGACAACCAAAAAGACGTCCAACGTTTTGGTCAGTTACAGTTACATCAATTGCCAGACAAACACACACACACACACACACAGAGAGAGAGAGACAGCAGCCATACACACACCAGACAGCACGCCACACACAACAATGAACTAGGGACATGTTAGCCAGACACAAACAGATCCAGTTTGAAGCATACAAACAAGGACCAACCCCAACCCGCTGGGGTCCTTCCTTCCTTCCTTCCATTGAGTCTGTGTGAGGATTCTGGAGTCTGGTTCAAATGAAGATTATTATCGTTTTGCTGCCAGGCAACATTCACACTTTGATGTACTCATATTTGTGTGTGTGTGTGTGCGTGTCTATGTGTGCATGTGTGTGCTTTCACAGTGCCATTCATTATAATTGGTGGGCGTGGCCGTTGTAGGAGTACGAGTACGAGTATGTTTGCTTTGTTTGCCTGCTTATTACGCTCTTAAAGGCCTATTCATGTCCAACATGGACAATGCACCAGGACACACAGGACACAGGCCACAGGCCAAAGGCCACTTGAGCTCTGCGACAAGCGCTAATTAAACAAAGTGCATATTTCTCTTTCATTGTTTTTCTTTTTTTATAACACATTTGCTCCATATTTATGAACAATTGTTTTTTTTTGTCATGCAACTTGCTCCTTGATAAGTTGCCTCCTCTTGCAGTACACTGCATCGATAACGTATGAGTTTAAGTTATCGATATCTTTTAATAAAGTATCAGTCAGATCCCAGAAAAAGAGGAATGAACAGTGAATTAATAACTTGGTTTATTCATATTTTTATTTATTTAGTTAGCTATTTTTTCATTCATATATTTACTTCTTTGTTATTTCTTAATTTCTATATATTTTATTTATTTTTTTTTTTATAAATTATTTATTTATGTATATAGTTTTTATATCTATATCTAGTTTTTAATTATCTATTTTTTCTTTTTATTTTTTGTTAATTAATTAATTATATTTGTATAGTTTTTATTTATATATTTGTTTATCTATTTATTTATATATTTATGTTTTATTTTATTATTATTGTTTTATTAATTTAGAAATCAATTTTATATTTATTTTTTTTTTTTTTTATTATTTATTTATGCATTCATTTTTTTATTGTATCTATTAATTCTTTAATTTTATTTTAGTCTTTATTTGTTTAAGTATTTATTTATATTTATTTATTTAACATTAAACATTCAACCAAAAGTTGGAACTAAAAATATTAAAAATAATATCGACATAAATTATATTAAATATAATTGAAATAGTTCAATTTAAACTGAAGTTTAAAATAAAAAAATGAAAAGAAAAACTTTTATATAAAATTTAAAATATTTCAGGTTTAATTTAATTTTTAGGGGCTGTGAAATGTGTATTAAATATTTTGGTAATTTTTATAGGAGTTTGTGACATTTTTTGATTATTTTACATAATAAGTACATGTTAATTTAGGAACAAATAATTTTTTTCAGTGTGATATATTTTGATGGGATTATCGAAAAATGAACAGATATTATAAGATTATGGGATAATTGAATTTATTTCTAACAATTGGGTAATCACCTTAAGCTGTTCGTTGAAGCCAATATGCCGCACACAATTGCTGCCATACCCTGCAATTTACAATCGAGCATAGACGAACGCCTAGCTGCTTGGACATTCAGTGTTTGCCGGGAGCGCAAATTACACACGCAAAGCGCATGGAAGAAGCAGAACACAACATAAAATAAAAAGTCTCTTCAGTGTGAGTGAATCTATGGGTGGGTGGCCATCCAGGTGTGTGTGTGTGTGTGTGTGTGACACAACAACAAGAGCCACAATGATGCAGTCAAACCGACAATATGGAGCACATACTTGTGTAAAACAAGTTATTCCATTTTGAGGTTTCTGAATAATTAATGCAACTAAAAATGTTTGTTCGTCCATTTATTGTTGCTGTTAAATTGCATATTGCACAAGGACTCGTATGCATGTGTGTGTGTGTGTGTGTGTGTGTGTGTGTCTACCCCCTGTGATCTAGTGATGGTCAAACACAGTGCCTCATGCGAGAGAGAGCAGACAATTACATTTAGTGAGATTGTAATCTGAATTGCCTTTAATAAGTAATGATATGATAAGCACCCTGTGATTTATGTCCAGCTGTGTGCACCAGGAATAAATAAAGCGCAAATCAGGTATGCATCATGATTCTGATGAGAATAATGTATATATGAAATTATATAGTTATTTTGAACTAAATAAATATTTTACGCTCAAACTTTATTTAAGCAAGAGGCTGTGATTTTCTTCAAAGAAATGTTGATAAAAATTATAAAAAGAAAAATATAATTGGAAAAGTTTGACTAGAAATATAAAATATATAAATAAATAAATAAAAATAAAATATAAAAATAATTAAGTAAATAAATAATACAATAAATAATAGAAAAAGGAACTATAAAGAAATAAATTAATTAAAAAAAAAATAAATATATAAATAATTAAATAAAAATTATTGCAATATGCCTTGAGATTCTGCTAAGCTTCTGATATTGAATTCAAATATATATACACATATATATATATATATATATACATTTATTTATTAATTTTTATTCGGAAAGACGACTAAGAACAGTCGACATTAGAATCAATCATTATATTAAAATTAAAATTAAAAATCATTAAATTTAAAAGTAAGAATAAGTGAGAAGTCTGGGGAAAATAAAAAAAGGATTTTAAATTTGAATATAAATATAAATTTAAATTGTCCCAACATTTGTTGCGAGGATATATACATATATATATATATAACATAACATTGACCCATACTTTCTTCACCTGTAAAGCATAAGTTAAAAGTGACTTCAAACAGTGATTTAATCACACTTTTCCAGTCACTTCTCAGCACTATCCACCAGGTAAAAACACACACAAAAATGAAGTCTGTCTCTGTCCAGGAGTATGCATTATGATACATACTTATGTATTACATTTATGTACATATGTAATGCATATATTATCTGCAAGTGCGAGTGTCCTTTGAGTGTTGAGTGCAGTTCCACTGCAGTGTAAAAGATGGCGCTGCAGCTTTTGATCAGAGGCCGCACATCAACGCTGGTCATCATCAGTTCCATAATTTCCATCTACTTGAGAACTGAAATATCCTGGGGAGAGTGGCAATTCAATTTGATGCCATCGCCAGGCAGCAGCTACTTAAGTTTTATGTGGCGTCGATATGGCGAGTGACTATCCATAAATGGCGTCGAGGGGAAATTGCCGCCAATGCAACTTAATCTCTGTGTCCTGCCATGACAAATCGTCCTTATCGTTTTACGAACAACAGAAAAAAATAACAGAAACAAGAGACAAAGATCTGAAAGGGAGTATCTGACTCAGAATACCCTGTAAACAGGCAGGCAGTGGCGTTTACTGTTGGAGCTGTATGCTTCCAGCTGATAATACCCATTATGCTTGACACTTTTTATAGGTACAGGGTATAAAGAGGAAGGAGGAGCTGAAGTAACAAAGCAAACAAACAAGTTATAAAAACATAGAAAACCAGGAGAGCAATTCACACGCACAACAACAAACGGACAGCAGATAAAAGATGTTTGTTTGTTGTCTTTTTATGACTTCAATTAACTGCGACCAGGTCCTGCTCCCAGTTCTATATCCTGTGTATATGTGTGTGTGTGCGTGTGTGTGTGTGGTTGTGGAAGGAAGATTTGCGTTCATAATTTTTTATCTCTGCTAGCTGCGTGCGCTCAAGTTGCTCTTCGCATTGTTGTTCTTTACTACTTCTATCGCCGTTGTTGTTGTTGTTGTTGGCATGCATCATTAGTTAGCTTAATGTAGTGTACTGCTACATGACCACGCCCACTGGCCTAGCAGGTAGGCAGCTGGGCGGCTGGTCATCAACAGTCTTGGATACAACTTCGAGTGTGTGTGTTTTTTTTCGCTTCCTTCTTTTTCTATCTATAGATGGCAATCACGAACACACACACAGACACACTTGGACACACACGAACACTCAGAGAAATGTGGCTAGTGATTCCAGCTAAGAAAAACGGGCAATCAATTGCCAAAATTGAACAGTCTTAACATTTCGCTGCGCATTCCTCGAGATAATCGCCACAAAAACTGCGCCACTTACGAGGCAGACAGAATTCCCTTGCCCCCAATACCCTAAACCCCAAACGCTAAGCCCCATACCACTATCTGCTCGATACCCAATCTCATATTTAACTCCCAGCCTATTCCAAACGTAGTCAATGATCCCGGTAACGAGTATCCTCCAACAACCCAGGGTCCATTCCTAGTCCGCGGCATCGATGGAGCCGGCTGCCTTTTGTGTTCTTGACGTTTATGTTAACATGTGTGTTGTCTGCCGATGCGTGTATCTCTGTCTCAGTAGCTGTTAATGTGTGTGTGTGTGTGTGTGTGTGCAAGGCATCTGTGGCGTGCCAGAATCCTTGTGGGTAGCTGAGTTCCCGCAGCATTTTCCACCCATCTGCTTTATTGTCTACTCTGTCTGCCTGTAGCTCGCGTGGCTCCAACGTTGTTGTCTTCGCATGTGCCACACTGCCACACTGCCACATTGCCACAGTGCCACAAATTAGGCCACAAACAGTGCAAATATTAATATATGCTTAAGTGCTGAGCATTTCGATAATTTTCGAATAATATTGTTGCAAACAATTATGGCCAATTTATGGAATGTGAATTTAACACTGTTCAAGTTAATGAATTGTTCAAGCTAACGAATTGTTCATGTTATCGAATCATTTCATAGATTTTGGTATAACATTGTTATCACTAATTCATGTGATACCTTGAGTTCTGCCCTGCTCAAAGTAACGAATTATTCAGGTTATCAAATTGTTCACTTTATCGAATCATTTCGATGGTTTTGGTATAAAATAATTAGAAGGAATTATCGCTAATCTATGTGATATCTTGAATTCAGCTTTGTTCACGTTATCGAATTGTTCACGTTAACAAGTTGTTCACGTTATCGAATCATTGTGCTAATTATTGTACAATATTGCTCGAAATTATGGCCAATCTCTGTAAAATATGGAATCAGGCTCTGTTTAAGTTAACTTATTGTTCACGTTATCGAATTGTTCACGTTATCGAATCATAACATGTCATATATCTATTCATATAATAGATGTATATGAATCTATGTAAAACTCAAAATCTGTTCAAGTTTTAGCGTACATTCGTTCACGTTTTCGAGTACACATAGAAAATAAGTTGTTCAAGTTATCGAGACTCCACTTTTATTGCTCAATTTCTCCGACTGAATTGCTGTCTGGCAACATTAAAGTCGAGAAGTCACAGATACTTGGGCATATTTAATAGCTTGTGTACCACTGTGCGTAAGGGCTTTGTTTAACATTTCTCGCCGTTGACGCTTTTGTTGCTTTCTGCTGTTGTTGTTGTTGTTGTTGTTGTTGGTGTTGGTGTTGGCATTGTCGGAGTGTTGTTATTGTTGTCCTGTTTGTATTGTGGACAAAGGAAAGGGAGTGTTCAGAGATAGCTGCTCCATAAAAAAAAGCGCTCGAGGTTGTTAAATTGACAACGTTAAACACTTTGTTTGGCATTTTCTGCATTATTAGGCGAAACTGCCGTCTGTCGTTGTAATTGATGCCCCGGCAACCTCTGAATCTCTCTTGGATCTTATGGCTCCCAGCTCCCATCATCTAGCTGCCATTTCCCAAAGTGAGAAACAAGCTGGAGCCGTGATTTAAATGGCTCAAAAGTTAAGTTATCGTAATGCTAAGAGGATTAGCTGAACAAGATGGAGTCTCATATGGTTAGGATTCTGCTGGCTGTCATACTAGCTTCTGCTGAGGTCTGTCGTCCTTAGTGTAGAGTAAACATTTCAAGTTGAGTTCACTGTCAATTTGAGATGTCATTTTGTATATTGTATAGAAAGTTTTAATCCTTTTAAGTGGCTGCTGATGGCCAAGGATCTGAAGGATGTGCAGGGGGAAGTGTGCAGTGAAGTGAAGTGAAGTAAACTGTTGTCCGCTGCTTGTTTAATGCATAAATTCGATTAAATGCCAAAAGGTTAAATCTCAGCCCAGACATCCTGCGAGCATCCTGCGTCAGGCAGGCAGCCAGGCAGCCTGCCAGCCCTTATCCTTAAATTAGGCACGAGCGCACGTAAAGCTGTTGAATGTCATGTCAAAGGGCACTGAAGACAAGCACGCTCGTAAATTTCAGTATATATACATTTCATTCTTATATTTTTTAACCTCCGCCCAACTTTACCCTCCTCCCTCCCCCTGCCAAGTGGAACCTCCTGCCAACTGTGCAGTTTTTTATGACAAAGGCAAAGGATTATTCGGCTGCCTCGCAAATCGCATAAAATGCAAAACGTATTAAAATTGACAATAAAGCGGCTTTTTTTTATGTTTATTTACATGAGCTGAAGTTATCTAAGGACGAGAATGAGGAGCTGAGGATAAGAATAAGGATGAGGAGCTGAAAATCTGAAGACAGATTGAGAAAAGGCTTTAAATTTTTTAAAAGCCGAACCACTTTAAAGCTCGTTATACATTTTTTAGTAGCCTGATGAAGGTCCTGTTTATTTGCCACTTAATTTGCCACAGTCTGTTGCAGTTTCTTTCCTCCTCCTTCCTCTTCCTTCTTGCCTCAATTGCCGTGGCCACTGGAGTACAAAATATCCGCTCAGCTGCAACTTATAACCTTCCTCCACACACACACACACACATACACATACACATTGCCCACATATGCATAAAACACGTGTCTGCCTCTTATTATTGTTGCTGTTAGTCCTGCTCCACACACACTCACACACACACACACACTCACTCTGTGATTTCAGCCCCATCAACCTGCTCCTTAGTTTTGTTCCTTGTTACTTTTCTTTCAACATTTTTCATTTATGCTCTCACTTCTCAAACTATTCAATGCACTTTTCCCAACTTGTTTGCAATTTTCAAAACGTGAGTATATCCTGCAGTCAATCGCATATCTATATTTTATTTATCCTTTATTTTATATATAGCCTGAAGTTATTTAAGATATGGCAGAGCTTAGGGATAAATTTAAAGTGAAACTTTTATCTTTTCATAAATCGATTTTGTATTTGGTTTTCTGTTTCGCAGACAAAAATCCAATTAATTTTTTTGATTTCCAATTATTAACTCAAAATTTACAGAAAAACAAACTTTCTTTTTTACACGCCTCAAGAGTTTTCCCAAATTTTCAGGAAAATATCTTATTTCTTGGAAATCGATCGGTTTTTTTGGTTTTTATTTCAAAAATATTCATTAAAGAGAAATTTTTAATAATTTTTAGAAAATATTTTTATACCATATAAAATATTATCTTTAAACATTTTCTCTCAAGATTTAAAAATAGGATTTATATTATATAATTTGTATTAATATTTTATATTTAATAATTTAATTTTTATCTTTTTATTGAGTTATTTTAATCTGATTTAAATCAAATTAAAATAAATAAATAATTTTCTCTTTCATTTTCACTCTCAAGTCTCAAGTTAGACACATTATTTCCAGCTTTATTAATTGATGGCAAACTCTATTTTGGAATTGCAGTCTAAATTAAGCTCATTCAACTATTTATAGTGCATTTAATATTCGTTGTTTTATCGATGTATATTTTTTTTTTTGGAATTTCTCATCTCTGTTTTTGCAGTTGTGTTTTTTTGAGAGTTATTACGGCAACTTTCAAAGCATAAAAATTTCTTACTACTTGGCTCCAACGAAGCATAAAAACTTATGACTTGTCTATTCGACACAAACACACACACACACACACAGACACATGTATACATACTCTGAGCTGAGATGAGCTTCAGCTTGTGCAGCATCCACGCTGTTGGCGGCGTTGCACTTTGTTTGTTTGTGCCGGTAATATTTCCTTAAATCGAGTAAACAAGTGGAATTCAACAAAGCGGAAACGGAAGCACAATGCGTAGCTGCTTGTGTTGTGAGAGTTACCTACACACACACACACACACACACACTCGCACACACACACATATTCGTTGCTCATACGCGATGTTGTCTCAAATATGGCGGCAAATATACTTTGCCTCTCAGCTGAAACTGAAGCAGCAGACGCTACTCTTCCCTATCTTTTCCCTGCTCCTTCCTCCTCCTCCTCTTTTTGTCTCTCTCTCTGTCTCTCTGACTGCTCTTCACGGCGGCTCCTCATGGCTTTCTGTTGTTTTTCTTGGAAATTGCTGTTAAAAATAACAAAGCTCCTCATGAGTTTCTCGCTTCACGTTGCCTGCCGAGTTACTTCCTTCCCTTCCTCCCCTCGCCTTGTCTTTCTTTGACTTTACTTTCCTTTCCTTTCCTTTCTCTTTACTCTCTTCTCTGTTGCTGTTATTACTGCTGCTGCTTTCATGGAGCTTTTCTTCTTGTTTGTCTTAGTTATGCCACCCCCACAGCCCCCCCAGCCCCTGCTCCACACTCAATTGAAATTGAGACGCGATGCTCGGCAATTGTATTTATTTGCTCTGTTAAATGGCATAATCGAACCCAGCTCCAGCACCGCCAATGGAACCAATGGAGCTCCGGCGGTTGACAGGCTTTGTGGTGCTGAGATTCTCAAAATATCAACTTCAAAAGGAACTAAACAAACTATGTGTAGCACACACTTAAGTCCTATATTTGTGCCATTAGTGTGGAGACATCTAAGAGGGCAACCAATCAATAGAAATATATGTAGAGAAAACTTTATGTAGCAACGCTTTGATTCGAGAATAGTTAGAGTAGGTTTCAAATAGGATAATTGCTAGTTTTCCCTCTCATGTTTACAGTTTGCGCAAAGCCACAAATATTTCTGCTTAACCAGGATATAACTTTGATAATTGTGGCATAAATATAATGAGATTCAAGGCTCTGCCTCATTTGATGGCACTAATTAATAGATTTCTCACATATTAATCGAGGAAATTCTCAATTTTAATGTATATCTGGTTATTTTTTGTACTGTGACAAATTTTGCTTGTGGTGACAGCGACGCAACTTCAAAGCATCTTTTGGATTGGGAGGAGGAAAAACTACAAGAGGCATTTATTAAATTCCACTTGGCTGCTTTTGGTTTAGACTTGTAGTTGGTAAGCGGCGCAGGTTCTTTTGAGAATTCTGAGTAAAATTACAGCAGCTTTACTGTAAAGTAAGGTAAAGTTTGTCTGGCATATTCAAAATGTTTTCAGCTTTGTTTTTAGGAAAAAGTCTTCGCATAGCTGCTGAGTAACAGCTGAGTAAAAGCTAGAGAAAGTTCTAGCTGCATTTTGTGTGTACTCGCTTTTCATTTTTTTTTGTTTTTTTTGGTAACTTTAACGTCTTCAAAGGGACCAAAACTTACGCTCAAATTGTTTGTCATCAAATTATGTGGCCAGTTGTTGCCGACCCGGCCACAAAAATGGGGCATCATTAAAATCCTGTTACCGGATGGTCAGACGCTTGACCCAAGTCCAGGCTTCCATTAACCAGTCCCAGTGCCATTGTCAGCTCCTACAGTTCACATTGCCAGTCAACGGACAACGGACACTGGGAGTCTGGTGCCCTGTCAGCGGTTGGGCCAAACCACAACAAGATTGCTCAGGAATACCCTTTTTTAATTTGCAACATGTCATTGGCAGAAAGACAAGCAAAAAGGACGTGGCACGTCGATGAGAGCCACCAAACCGAGCATCCAGTCAACTGAGAAACTGAGAAATGGTGAAACGCCCAACGCAAGCTTTGTTGCTCCTTTTGTTAAGCATTTCCCTCCCTTTTCACCTCCTCCCCTTCTAACCAAAACCAAAACCAAAAGCAAAGGCAAAAACAAAATTAGCAGCAGGACATTCAAAAAAAGCCAGCCCATTGCCAAAACAATCCAGAGGAGGGCAGATCAACAACTATTTAGAAACTTCCCTCAAGGTAAACAACCCACGCTGAAGGCGACTGCCAAACTATTTTGAAGGTAAGAAACATAAAGAGCTAAAAAAAAACATTGTTTAACACCCTTAAGGATGTAAAGGATAAGGTTAAACGGCTGATCGGAGCATAATCAAATATGAACTTGAAGTTGAGCATACAAATATGACAGATTCTAGAACACTTTTCCAGCTATAAGTTAAACTGGTAATCGTTAGTATAAAGCAGCAAGATTCATCCTCAAGTTAATCGAAAATTAATCAGAGAAACGTGCGAATATCTTATGGCAGCAGCAGAAATTGAAATAGGGACATCAAATTAGATGGGCATCAAGGGATGTCCTGCAATTCTATAAATACAGATTTGAAGATTGAAATAATTCATTCTGGACTCTGATAATATTATGTTTTCTTTTTGATTGCAGCACCAGCAGCAGCTTCGACTGGAATCTAATATTCCACCCTCGTACACGCACACACACAATGTGAGAGACGATGAAAGGACAGGCAGGAAGAAAGGAAGGAAGCAAAAAATGGACCAGAGAGTGGGCTGCATGGAATCTCCATGGCATCGATAGGGATACAGGGAGGCGGCACAGCAGTGGGTGGGATATGTCATACAAATGACCCATATTAAATTTATTACGGCGCAGGGAGCAGCACAATGAAATTCAATAGCTGAAAACCTAATGGCAAGCAAAACAAATCGCCGACGCCTACAACCATATAAGGATTGACATACACACATACATAAGACTGAGTAAGTATGTATTTAAATATGTATACATTATGCTAGAGCTGTTCTGTGTGTGTGTATCAAAAGAAGCTTAAAGGAAGTTGCTGTAAGCGAACTTTTTGCAGCGCCTGTCCTTACATTGTCATTCTGGCAGCTTTTCCAAATTGATTTATAATCCTGCTCTGAATATCCTAAGCACACGACGTTGCTCCAGGATATCCTTGCGGCGTTCCCAACTTTTGACGAGTTCTATTCTTTGGTTTGTCTTCTTCTCCTTGCTTGTATCCCTTTAAAAAAAGATTGTAATGAAATTTTCCAATTACTTTGCAATTATGCGTAACAATTAATGGCGTACAACATTTTCCACTGCATACGCGCAGGCGTTGAGGCAACGTGTCGCCTCGTGTCGCATCGTGTCGCATCGTGTCGCGTCGCGTCGCGTTTGTTTACCGCGACACGTGCTCGGTTCCATTATCCTGCAGCTAATTAAGAAACGTGAGACAAATGACAAGCGTTAAAATATTGTTTGCAACAGCTAAAAGAGAAACACAAACACGCAAAAATTTACAAAGTATATCAGACATAAATGAGAACAGTTTATGATATCCTGTAATAAGTTCTGAGCATAACAAAGGAAGTGATCGTAAATGATGAAGTGGATTGGAGAATTTCCTTAAGGATTATATATTCGAGTTGCAAGAGAGCTAAAAAGGATGCTGACATTAGGTCAAACTTCCATCTGACAAATTTTGTGTAACAATTTTTTGATAAATTTTGAAACTGAAGCTCTACTTTGTCCTTTATGATATCCTGTGATAAGTTGTTAGTAAAAGAAAGAAAAGAAAGTTTTGAGTATTATTCTCATTATTCAAGTTCCACGTAGATGTTGATATGACTTAAAGGATTCAGAATCTGTCGAACTTTCAGCTTGAAGATTTTGCCTACAAATTTTTTGATAAATTTCTAAACTACTGCTCAACTTTGTCTATTATTATAATACTTTATGATATCCTGTAATAATTTCTGAGAATAACAAAGGAAGTCATCGAAAATAGGCTGAATTTGACTATCATCCTTACTATTCGATTTCCAAGGATGCTAAAATAGATTCAATTTACATCAAACTTTCATCTGAGAAATTTTTGTGTAATAATTTTTTGATAAATTTCTTAAGTTTGTCTATGACTATCTTCTACGATTCATCAAGTTGATATAGCCTCTTATAAAGATAATTTCTAGGGTATCTACTTAATATACTTCTGCACACACTTCATACATAAATAAATTTGTGTGTGTGTCTCTGTGAGGGAAGCTGGAGCTACGAGGCGTGCAGGACTTAAGACAACGCCAGAAAATTATTAATTATCAATTGGACTCGGTTGCGACCTCGTTCTATCTACACACACACATATATATATACCAATACACACAGACACACACAGAAACAGACAGTCAGACAGTCAGATAGATAGACTTTTACAATCACAGCCGCTTGATTGGCATTTAAAGCTCTTTAGGATATCTGAAGCTCCTGAAGTAACATCGTCCTCGGGCGTGGGAGGCTGACAGCAAAAATCGAACTGAAGTGGCCACATTGAGCTACGGCTGAGCTCCTTAACGCTGCCAGTCTCCTGACATAATCCATGCAATTGTAAATTTAATAAGACCTGAAGGAGTCCGGGAGGAGGAACTGGACTTAGAGTGGATGTCCAAAGATTTGCGATGCCAGCAAAGTGAAATGCAAAAGGCAACGAGTCAAGGCAATTAAGCGAGCCAAGTGGAGGCGCTGGGAAAACAGAGAGAAGGAAAGCAGATAACAGAAATCAGGAAAATCAAGTTGTATAGTTGTTCGAGTGTCATCTCCCTCTTACTCTGCCTCCCACTCTCTCTGTCTCCTTCTTGCTATAGATTGAAAATCAAATAAAGCTGGGGAATTAACGTGGCAGAGAAATTAGCTTAAAGGATATTTTAAAGGATTTATTTATAAAAATATTTGAATATACGAATATCATGTAAAATCAGAGATCTATGGAGGCGTCACTAGAATCGCAGTCTGTTTGGCATGACGAAGATGCCTGCCTCTGGCCAGATGAGCTCCACCGCATGGCGGGAGGTGAGGAGCGTGCTCAGAGTGCGTATTGCAGCATTGTTGCTCCTTTGTAGGGATTGGATTTTGGGCCAAATGTTGCACTTCCACATCACATGGAGCAGACACTGTTTGCTGTGGCAATGCTTCTCGCTCAGCAGGAAGAGCACGACGAGTATGTTGCGCTGCAGCTGGACGGGCAGCTCGAGATGCAGTAGATCACAGATTGCATGCAGGGCACAGCAATCGATGAAGTAGTCCAGGTAGCAGCGACAGAGATGCAGCGCCAGGCTGACCAGTGTCCAGCCGGCGGCCACACGCACCTGCTCCGCCGGCTCCTTCTTGCTGGCGCACAGCACGATCTTCTGCAGGAGGCCCAGCTCCACGAAGTGCTCCAGTCTGATGCATCTGTCGTCGATGATGCCGCCCAGCAGCTGGAGTACCAGTATGCGGATCTCCAGCTTGCCGCCCAGCACCAGGCCATGGACATGCAGGAGTATGCTCTTGGGGAAGCAGAAGAGCGCCTGCCGCCGGCGATACTCCAAGCAGAAGTTCGCCAGCACAAAGATCGCCTCCCGCTGCACCTCGGCCAGCGGACTGAGAACGTAACGCAAGACACGACTCAGTAGCTTGGACTTCACCATGGCTGGCACCATGGCCGAGTGGTACTCTGAGATCAGGCGAGCTAGTTTCAGTGCCGGCACCAGCAGCTCCACGTCCTGCGAGTGATGCAGCAGCGATGGCAGCGCCTGGCCAATTTTCGTAATGGCATCCAGCGAGGGACCCGGAACTTTGTACCTCAGCACCTGGTAGAGCAGCCACATGACTTGACCCTTAGCTGAGAGCTGCAGCTGCTGATTGCCAGGTCGCCCACGGGTCAGCAGACTCAACAGCTCCACTAGGATGCCAGACTCCACGACGGCATCCCTCATCCGCCAGCCACAGACGAGCACGTTGCTCAGCAGCGCCAGACAGCAGCACTTGATGGTTCCGCGGAGCTTCGACTTGACGAGAATATGCCGCAGCAGCGGGAGCAGTTCGGTGGTCAGGACCAGACGCTTTATGTCCACCTTTGTGCAGTGGGTGGTCACCTCGTGCAGCACCCGCAAAGCCTTGACGCACTGACGCGGCGATCTCTGTGGCTTAGCATCTCGGAGATAATCGAGTAATCCCTGGATCAAGCCTTCCCGCCAGGACAGCTCCATGTGCGCGAGCAGGGAGTAGGCATAGTTCTTGGCCGAATCCAACTGATTGTCCAGACACTGAAAGGCCGCCAGCTTCCCAAAGTCAAAGGCCATCTCTTGAGCAGCCATTATCAGATTGTCCTTACCAAAGTCCTTCGATAACTCTTAAAAAACTGCTACTTTTTGTAGGTTCCTCGATTGGAATCCTAATCTTTCACATAGAATTGCTTTGTAAATTTGGCTGTACTTTATATGAATTGTATATGACTTAAATCTTCAGTAAAAAAAAACAACAAGGGATCCAAAGGATCTCCAGGCTTACTATGCTCCAAAAACAATGAATATCTGAATATTTCCCATAGATATTCTACTGTTATCACTCGAATATAAATCGAATGTGTTTCCTGCTTACTTTGTTTCTGTGAGAACAGTTTTCTATGTTCTATGATATAATAATAGATAAAAGTGATAAGTTTTTGGGGATAGCTATGGGTAAACGTGTGGAGGACGAACCTATCAATTAATCCTTATAGAGAAATCTCTTTTCATTTTATAATTCATTTAATTTAGAGTTGGCTACAAACAGTCGACTAAAAGACGAAGTGAATGTTCAGGCGAAATATCATGGAAATTAAAGTTGTATGTGAAAAGGATTGTCTAAAGATATAGAGAAAGATAGTTGCTAGTAGGTCTACAAGGAATTGAGAAATTGAGTCGACTTAAAGGAGTAGAAGAATCTATTTTGCTCTTTAAAGTTGTTCTCAGTTGGTGGGAACTTAAGTCTAATTGGAACTGAAGTTGAATTTTCTGGGTAAACGGTATAAATACTGCCAAGGACTACGTATTCTATGTAGCCTCTTATAGCGCATTCCATTGTTCAAGGGTTTTACCGGATGTCTTTAGATGTGACTCCTTCCACCTCAGGATTAAGACTACGTTTCCTGACTCAAGGCACAGTTTCTGCAGGGAAGTGACAATAGAATTCAGAGCACATTGCTGATTTCTAGCCGGCAGAGTATCTATGTGTACTTATTCTTCCCTTTAGCTGATCTTAAGTATATTTTCTAATATTTTTTAGAGTTGTTTCTATCTATTTTCTCTGCTGGCAACGAATCATCTCACTTAACAGGCAGAGTATAGAAATACTTATAGACCCACTTAAAATATGGCTAAAAATGGGTTAAGGAATCTATTGAAATGTATGTAACAGGCAGAGGAATATTTATAAATATATGTATATTCAGAAGAACTAGAGACATTTCATTTGATATTTAGGATATGGAATAACAAACGCAGAATAAGTTTGATTTAAATTTTAAGAAAACTTTCTAATGCAAAGCGATAAAACATGATTATTAAGCACATTTATCAACTGATAGTTGTTATTCTTGGTATATTTATATATTGGTATACTATTAATATATGCTGCAAATTTCATTATGATCGGAGAATAAAGACAGAAGTTGTTCAAGAATGAGTTAAATAGGAAGCTGCGCTGCGCTGCGGACAGAGACGTCGCAGCAGAATTAGAATACGCGCAAGCAGAGACTTGATAGTAGTGTGTGTGTGTGTGTGTGTGTGTATATGTTCTATGGTATATGTGTGATGAGTTCAGTAAGACTATAAATGACTGCATATACCATTACAGTTAAAGGCTTCTTCTAGTCGTGTGCACTCGATCAGTTGTTAAAGATAATCTTTTTCAATTTAACATTCCAATTAAATATTCGTTATGAAATCAATTGCGGTATTATATAAGATAAAAGATACCTTTTAGAGGAAAGCAATCTATGCTAATGTAAACATAGTATATGATTTTTTTTTAACTGTTGGTTTGGGACATTTTCCAGCCCCAAACTGGAAAATTTGTTGCTATCGCTGCGATTTTCAATTTGTTCTACATTTTTTTCTCTTATTTCTTTTTCAGATTTTAGCTTTGTGCAGACATTTTTTTGTGTGTGTGTGTTTGAAATTTACATTTTACATACTAATTGTATGTAAATATGTATGTCGAATGTGTGTCGTCAACACCTAGAGAGGGTATGGGTGTGTGTATGTGTGTGTGTGAGGTTATATTTGTGTTGCATATTGACAATTTCATAAATGCGGTAACATTTTCAATTAAATATGCGCAACGCCGCAAACACAACTGCACAATCGACCCACCCACCCACACAGACACACAGACACACACACACACACACCACCTTGCCTTAGCCCAGTCCATCAATCCTCGGAAAGTCGATTGATATGTACATATGTGCAGGTGTGCAGCTTTTGGTCGGTTACAAATTGCAAATCAATCAATAAATAATTGAAATGAAAATCATTTTGCTGGTTTCAACTTATCTTCTCCTACCTACCATGACCCTCCCATCCCTCTGGCCCTTTTCACACTCACCCAGTTACACCTCCCTCCACACACACACACACACAGAGCCACAGCCACCGCCTCTGGTTTTGCTGCTGCGTTACGCTTCGTTTTGACTGCGTATGCAAATGGGCAAAATTGTGTACATCTATCACTCGGATCGGATCGGAATCAGAATCGAAAGCAGCAGACACACAGACAGACCAGCACACACACACACACACACACATAGATACATACATAGTGAGAAGAGTCGTGAGTGCGTTTCCAGGTGTGCCGCATTAGTGATGATACAACATATGCTTCTATCCCTATGTGTGTGTGTGTGTGTGTGATAGCTTCTATGTATGCATGTGTGTGTGTGTGATAGCTTTATATGTGATTTGTTTGAAGAAGTGATTTTCTGTGCTCCAAACTGTGATTAGTCTTCACAATTCTTGTGTGGGATTTTGTCTGATTTTCAACAAATCGAAATGGATTTCTTTTTTACTTCTTGCCAAAGTTGATAACAGAAAGGAAAAGAGAAAGACTTTCTCTTTATGTAAAGTACAAGTAATTGGCAAATATATATCTATTACTTATTCCTTTACTGAAATTGAATGTGATTGAACAGATTTCTATAGGATTATAGAAGCATAGACAGATCGAAGTGTTTCCTAGGCAAAGTTGCAGCAATTCAATAAATATTTTTCATGTACTTCAACTAACTGAAAGATTGCTTTATATATATAGTATATAGAGGAAACATATAGTATAGTATAGTATATATATATATATATATATATATATTCAAATATTGCAAATTTTCAATTTGGTTGAACAAACCCAATCGCTTATTTCTATATACAAAATCGCACGTTGAATTTATTGGCACATCTCTATGGCAAATGGGTTTTTGTGTGTGTGTGTGAGTGTGTGTAAATGTGTTGTGTGGCCTGCTATTTTGCTAAATTACCAATTTCACAAATCTATTTGGCACTTTTTCAATAATGCACCGCAGCCAAAGGGTTGAGGGCAGGGGTACTCCTGCAATGGAATCGTGTTTGCCATTTTTAAATTGAAATATTCATTGGATTTTCGTAAATAACTCGAGCAACTTGTTAGCCAAATATCGCTTAGCCAGCAGCAGCTCCTCCTACTTCTACTCCTATTTCTATTATGTTTCGCTTCAGCTCCAGCTGCAGCTCCGCCCACGTCTCCGGCGTCTCCATCTACGTGGCCACGGGTTAAATTTAATTTCAAAGTTCGCTTTTTTGTTTTTGGATTCTGCTTCGTTTTTGTCGTTATGCCCAAATCCCGCACAAATCCTTTGAGCCAGCACGAGAACAGCTGCTTTGGACCACAACGACAACGACGAGGAGGATGTTGTTCCCTTTGTTGTTGTTGTTTTAAGCGGAGCTGCTTTGGTTGCAGATTTACGCACCAGCAAATCGTTGAATTTATTGGTGGAAAGTGCAACAGAAGGGCTGAAAGGGGGCGTACTGATGCGTTGGGCGTGGCGGCATTTTCAATTTTGTCGCTCTATTTTGAGGCGTTGCCAGTTTGCAAACCTAAAACCCAAACCCAGACTCAGTCCCAGCCCCAGACCTGAGCCCAAATGGCACCCGCACCCAGACTGATCTTGATTGCATTTGCCAAATGCCAACACCAACTTCCACACACTCACACACCACACACACACGCCGCACACACACACACATCCGTCAGCTGGGTGACAATCTAATCAAGCCAAAGGGGCCAAGCACCACACGATTCAATGGGGGCCACGATGGTTTCCCCAGTTTCCCCAGTGGCTTTGGCCAGTTTAAGCGGCAAACTGAGCTCCGCATAAAAAGTGTCAGCAACTTTTTGAATAATTTAGAGGCTATCAAATTTAGTTTGCGGCGTTGTTGGAAACAAATGCTGATTTTTTTTTCAATTGTTTTTCCGGTTTTTCACTTTTCACTGCTCTTTTAATCATTTTATTGGATATCTAAACCCTTCGACCAGACCAGTCGATATTGGTTGTACGTAGGAATTCCGCACGGGAACTGCTCTTAAAGCGGGTCAACTGGGATCGGGCTTGAATTTGAACAGTTTTATGTTATGCAAAGCTTCAAGAATAGTGTTAAAATGTGGCAACGCCACGCCTGCAAGTTGACTGCAGTTCATAACTTTAATAAGTTCAAAGAGCAAGTCAATAAAATATGAATCATGGATTCGATTCATATCTTATGAATGAAAATATGAACTGTCAATTCGAAGTTGCAACTATTTGATGCTGGCACATGCACGCCAGGTGGCAACGCTGTATGTATTTATATCAAATTATATTAATATGTAATCGATCTGCTTCTTAGGCTTTTTCCAGCGGTTTTTTTTAACATTTCCCCGGATGAAACAAGTCTCTTAACATCAGCTTAAAGAAAAGTTTAACTTAAGGTTGGTCTAGCAACTATTTGGTGCTGCCACATGAATGCCAGGTGGCAACACTGTATATACTCAATATCCTATATCATATATTAATATTTAAACAAACTCTTTCTTAGGCTTTTTCCAGCGGTTTTTCTTAACATTTCACCTAATGAAACAAGTCTCTGTTCAGCATCAGCTTAAAGAAAAGTTTAACTTAAGGTTGGTCTAGCAACTATTTGGTACTGCTACATTCACGCCAGGTGGCAACACTGTAGATACTCAATATCCTATATCATATATTAAAACTCTTTCTTAAACTTTTTCTGATCGTTTGTGTTAACATTCACATAATAAAACAAGTCTCTTAAGAACAGCTTAAAGAGAAGTTTAACTTGAAGTTGACCTGAAAAACTCATAAAGGTAGACTAGGTTTTTCTATAGTATATAGTATATATATAGTTCTAGGAGAGACTTTCTTTCGATATGGTATTTACCCAACTGTAGCCTGATTATTTTCACAGCAATTGTTTTTACCAGTTGAAGTTTCTTAATAGAAAACAATGTTACGAATTGTTGGGGGAAATTGTTTTTTGTTTTGGCACCTCTGGAGATTTTCCTATTATTTTCTATTTTCTGAAGTGGTTTAATAAAGTGCCAATAGAGAGGGAGAGTGAGAGAGGAGAGAAGTCTAAAGAGCTGTACGCAAACAAGACACCCAATAAAATCAATTGCCGTTGCGCGTGCCATGTGGCAAGGGGCAACAGCGGCATGTGGCAAGGGCATGCGGATGTGGATGCGTTTGGTTCACGTGCCGCACTTCATGCAATTCACATGAGTGTTTCATGAGTTTGTTCCAGCTGTTGGGTCAGTTTTATGGCAGGAGCAGGAGAAGGTGCCAGGGGCTGGTCAGTCTCTATGTAAATGAGATATTTTGCGGCTTGGCAGCAGGCGTCGTGGCACGTACAAATTCAAATGCGGTTGAAATCTGCATTAACTATTGCAATTAGTGCGAAATTTCGCATAAATTATGTAAAGAATAGTTTTGCGCCGCACTTTTCTATGAACTATGAGCTACAAAACTGCAACCATGTTGTCGGAAAAGTATTCGGAAAATTCATTCAACACATCACATCCAGTATGCAGGCAAATAGGCACAGAATGCGATCGGTTTACGGGGCGGTTGCGTAACATTTTGTCTGCCACTTGCCACTTGCCAGCTGCATAATGCAATTGAATTTAAAATTTAATGATTGTTTTCACACACATATACACACACCTATACGAAGGGTATCACAGCTGAAGCAATCAGTTTGTCTCTATTCAATAAATAATAGAAATATATCCTTACTAAATGAAAAGTCTATAGGTTTTCCTATGATCCTTGAGAGTATTTAGATCTTCTCGCAACTTAAACTTTATCTTTAAAGTACCTTTTGGCAGTGTATTTTTTTGCTTTTCTATAAAGTTAAACTTATTTCTTAAAGGATTTAAAGTTTTTCAATATTTATAGAATTATCTTTTCACTTTTTTACTTCCTCCAACTCTCTCACATTCAACCCAACCTCAAATATTTATTGTAGAGCATCTTCAGTTCGACGTGTCAGTTTCTATTGATGTTTCGTCCTTGTTTTCTGCATTTCACATTTGTTTGTTATCTCTATCCCCCTCCCACTCTCTCCCCGTTGTTTATTGTAAACTTCGTTTAGATGTGCAATTAAATTTTAATTAGCCTCTGCAATTTTCTCTCCCTCACTCACTCCTTGTATCCCTGCCTCCCTCTCACACTATTTTTTGGCACCTCACATTCTGTTGCCATTTGGGAAATAGATCTCTATTTTAAATAGTATAATAAAATAGCTTTCATTAGAAGTGGGCAACTGTCGGTTGGGGCTTACGCGTTGTATTTAAAACTTTATGTGGCTGGCAACGGTTTATTTAGTTTGTTGTAGGTGGCACGGACACGCCCACACGCCTCCACTATCCAATTTCATCATCGATGGAACTTGCCACTCGCATGCGCCATTTAACTGTAATCAATTAATTCATTATTATTCGCATTCTGCTTTCAAAACCTGCCACTTTGCTTTATTGCATGTTGAAGTAGTTTTCATTATTGGTTCTACCTTGTTGCACAGCAGCAGTGGCTGTGGCAGTGGCAGTGGCAACAACAGCGGGTGGCTCTGTGGCGCGGCAAGCAGCAGCATTTCCATTTACTGGCGGCACAAAAAGCACTGCAAACTTGTCGGCGAGTTTTGCACGGCTACTTGTGCTTGCCACCGGGTTGCAAGTCCACTTATTTTTCCTTTATTTCTGTTTGTTGAGGTCTCACGGGTAACATTCCCGACCAGATAGCCAGCAACTGGGCCAAATCTTTCAACATCAACCTAAGGAGCGCTGTTCTCTCCGCTTCTTATCTAAACTTTGCTTCACATGTGCCACGACGCCTCCACCCGATGAGGAAAATCGATTAAATTAAAGTGGCTAAAACTAAAGTCCGACAAGGCTATATATGATATATATATATATAAGTATATATATATATATATATTAATATATATATAATGTGAATAAAAACTAGAACGGAAAAGACTCTCAAAAATTCAAGTTAAAAGTTTCGCAGGCACAAAAAATTTAACTCTAAATTTTTATGAAACCAATCAAAATTTTTTATTATAAACTATTTCCGTCAGTGAAAACTATATATAAGATATATACATAACAATATATATTTATATAGTGAAAGCTATATAAAATATAGTATGTCTAAATAAAGTTATATAAAATATATAGCTGAATCATAGTTGAACATATTCATATTCATATTCATATTTAGTTGTTCAAATAGAATTAATTTATAACAATTTTACAATTTATAAATTGTTTAAAATATTAAAAATTAATTCATTACACTTAATATATTGATATTCATATTCATTGTCATTTTTATTCACATATTCATAAATGCCTATTTATATTTACATTCATGCTAATATTCATATTCACATTCATATTCATATTCATATTCATATTCATATTCATATTCATATTCATATTCATATTCATATTCATATTCATATTCATATTCATATTCATATTCATATTCATATTCATATTCATATTCATATTCATATTCATATTCATATTCATATTCATATTCATATTCATATTCATATTCATATTCATATTCATATTCATATTCATATTCATATTCATATTCATATTCATATTCATATTCATATTCATATTCATATTCATATTCATATTCATATTCATATTCATATTCATATTCATATTCATATTCATATTCATATTCATATTCATATTCATATTCAAATTCATTGTCATTTTTATTTCTATGCATATATTTAAATACATATTTATATTCATATTCATAATCTAACACATATTCATATTCGTCTACATATTCATATTCATATACGTAGATTATCATATTCTATGCATTTTTGTATCCATATCCACATCTTTACCTATATTCATATTCATATTCACATTCATATTCATAGCTCAACTATATCCTTTTAATGAACTCGTTTAAAATACTTAGTGAAATATCCTTCCAATATCCTTGGTAAGCTCTGTAATAATCTTTAGATTTCGGTAGATTACCCAGCCACTGACTCTGTAGCTTTGGTAGTCAGTTCCCTAATATCATGTGCACTCAACGCATACCTTAATATCATTAGGGGTAGACCCGCTACTCATCCTCCCCTCTCTCTCTCCCTCTCCCTCTGCTTCTCTCGCGTCTCTGTTCCTCTGCTCTTGAGCAACATTTTGTTGTTTTAAGCGTTGACTTGATTGCTGAGCTCTAAAACGCTTTGCGACTGAAAAACTTTTGCCGTTCAGCAGACGCATAAACGTCGACGTGGCAACCCTCAGCCCGACTCCTGACTCCCCGACCCCCAATCCGAGTGCCGGCCCCAACCACAATCCGAATCCCCTCCTACTTTCCATCTGCATTGCCAATTCACAATTCGCGTTCTTCGCGTTTCCCACATCGAATGTTGTTTTTATTGTCGCTGCTGTTACCGTTTTCATTACATTAACCGCTTGCCACACCCACTGCGCCTTCCAACCCTCCATCCCTTCCCCCATCACCTCTCCATGTTGTTGTTGTTGTTGCTGTTGTTCACTGTTTGTTTGAGCCATAATACCACCAGCTACTTTTTGCTGCTGTTTTACTGCGCTGTTGTTGATTCTGCAGTTGCTGCACCTTCTGATCCAGCTCCTAATCCTGCTCCAGCTCCGGCTCCAGCTCGCCATGCTCCCCCCTCCCCGCCAGTTTCCTCCTGTTGAGGTGCTTTGGAAAAGTTTAACGCTGTTGTCGTGGAAAAACAAGAAAAAGCGAAACGAAAGCAAAAACAAGGCAATTGAGCTGAGTTGGCTGAATGGCAACCAATTGCAAACTATTTGAGCAGCTTCCTGACCAACTTGTGCCGTAGAGTGGAACCCAGTGGAGCTCCCCGCATCAATCAATGGGCATATGATAGCTTCAACTTCAGTCCAGACATGTGAGCCGTCGCGTCTCATCACTGACCCCGCCCACTTCTTGGGGTGAAAGGGCTTTTATAAAGCTATAAAATATACAAGAACCCTCATCCTCCATCTTCGACACACTCTAAGCACGCACGTAACCTTTTCTCTGAGCGATCGATGTCCATGGGATTGTGGGAGCAGGTCTTAGCCACCTAGCGGGAACCTGCCACTGTCAACGGCCTGTTGGCAACCTTTTTAAAAGAACATCATCCGCGAGGGCTGCACTTGATTTATTCCAAACTGAACTGAAACAGGAAATAAATAAAAAAAAGTATATTAAATAAATGTGTAAAATAATAAAAAAAATTATAAGAATTAAAAATGTTCAAAATAATAAGTAATGATTATAAAGATTAAAAAATATAAATATGGAAAAATAATAAATAATACTTATAAAAATAAAATAATAATTATATTGTGTAATAAATAATATAAATGTGTAATAATAATACATAATAATTATAAAAAATATTTTATTTAATAAAAACAGAATAATAAAAATAAAACTATAATAAATAAATTCAAAAAAATTATAAATTAAAATTATAAAAATTAAATAATAGTTGGAAATAATAAAAAAATTATAATATTGGAAAGAAATATAAAAGTATAACAAATAATAATGTTAATAATAATAACAAAAAATTTTAAAAAATAATAAAAATAGCAATATTAATAAAATAAAATAAAAAAATAAAAATAATAATAAAATAAAATAAAAAAAATATTAAAAGTAAAATAAATAAATGTAAAATGTTAAAATAAATATTTAAAAAATTAAATAAAAATATACTTCACCTGAAAAATAGAGAAGCACTTGGAACTTTTAGTTTCCGTTTGAGTAAAGTTTCTCTGAATAAATCGTGCCATAAAATATAAATACTGATATTATCCCCTATATAGTAAATAGTATATAGTAAAGCTAATCCAAAATCTATCAAAATATAAAATGTGTTGATTAAAGAACTAAAAGCTAAACCAAAAAAGCAGTTAAGTTAGTTTTTCGTGCTATCAACTCTATTAGAATCTAAGCCCTAGTCGAAGTCTGTCATAAATCAAGAACTTTTTTATACTCTCCCTCTCTTATCTGGCCTTTTCAGCTTAGATCTTCATTGTTGCAACTTTGCTGACAACCCTCGTTCGAGCTTGGGCCTGTTTATGTTTGGTTTATGTTATTTGGGACTCATTCTCGGAGTCCGGCTAGGGCCTGGGCCTCTGCTTGGGCTTGGGCTCGCCCTGAAAGATTTATGTGCGTAAATTTCATGCTGACGGCATCAGGTGATTTAACACTTTAGATAACTTGGAACAGTTTATAGTCGAGTCAACCCCGGCTCTCGTCCTTTTTCTCTAAGGATGAGGAAGAAACAAACAAAACATGGTAAGTTTTGAGGGGAGCGGGTTAGTGGGACAAAAGTTGTATTTTTATTATTTTATTTTATTGCGCTTCCATCTTTAAATATGTTTGCTTGCCTTGTTGAGTCAACGCTGTGTCCTGAAATATCCTGGCCGTCTCCAGCTGCCCCTGCCCTTACCCTTCAAACGTTGCTTCTTAAGGGGGTTAGTCCTGGAATTGATGTGTCTTTTGGGGTCATAAAAATTACAAAAATTTCTTTCGCCTTTTTGGGCTGATTGTGTGCGATTGAGAGCATCGGTCCCAGGACCTAGTGGGTCCTTTAGATAGCCTGCGAAGCGATATAAATTATATTGAGCGCTTTGAATTAGTTTTTTATGTGGCACGCATCGCATATGCGAGTAGTGGGGAATGAAATTAGGTACGTGCTGGCTGGGGAGTTAATTTGTGCAACTCTGTGATTCATCCAGAGGCCACCACAATCTAATCTCTCTTTAGCCTTGGGTAAACTTATTGGGGAATACTTTAAGAGTTGTCCCCTCGTCCAGTTGTCCAGTGCACACATTAAATTGTTTAGCTGCCTGCACAATGCAGCACAATTTGCGCAGAAGCCCCCTTGTCTTGTGGGATTCTGGCACAGGGCTAGAGCCGCGCCTGGGAACTGGGAACTGGGAACTGGGAACGGGAGCAACTTTGCAATCGAAGCACAACAATGGCAAGCAATTACCCAAAAAAAAAAAAAAAGGAAAAGAAAACTGTAAAAATGGGAAAAAGATGGTAAAAAAATTGGAAAAATTGAACACGAAAAGGGCAAAGCGCGAAAAGGAAGTGAAAGAGCGAAAATAACATCGAATTGTTAAGAAACTGCAAACTGCAAATCCATTAAACCACAACAAGCTAGGGAGACTACAACGGAGAAAGAGACAACATAACAGAGAGAGAAAGAGAAAGGAAGTCTTCTGCTGACACAAAATTGACTGAAAATTGTTGTAGTACGAGTTGTGCCTGACACTGGGAAAGACATTTTGCAAATGTGTGGCCTGAAGAGGATTAGCTCTTAAGACCTCGACAGACGCCAATTGGCTATGCAAAGATAGTCGTAGAATATATATGCATATAGCTCTATATATAGACCGATTGACAGTTGGATGCGAGTAGATGCTTCATTTGAAGTAATTTAACATATTTTATAGTATTTATTGCACACCTAAGGCTGCGAGGAGGAGCAGCTATCGATTCACCTTCTGATATACGAATATCCTTCTCTGTGGTTAGAGTTCACTTTCCCCAGCAACCGACACTATTCCGATCCAATCAACAACTTAAAGTCTTTAAAGCCAGCCTGTAGCTTCACTTGACCATCAGCAGAGCTAACCACAAACACCCCAAACCTCATCCCCCAGCGCCAATCCCAATCCTGTCCTCGTCTTAAGCATCACCGTCATTCGATGAGCCACCCAACTATGAAAAATTTACCCCTTTGCAGCAGCCATTTATTTGTCTGCTGGCATCTGCCATCATATCTTAGCATGCGGTTAGCTTTCCCTCTCTTTCTTTTGCATCTCCTTTTCACCCATTTCACTGTACGGTGGGTGGGAGGCAGCTCTATTTCTTCGACCACCTTAAAAATTAATTGAAGCATCACTACCGGGCTAATATTGTATATTAAAAACGTTGGAGGAACTGGCAAGAAATAACAACAGCAGCAAATGGAAGAGCATAAAACATGCAATGGCCAAAAAGGAGCTTAAACTTTATATTCATTCAGAGGTAGGGAAGGATGCTCGACCAGAACTTGAAAATTGCCTGTGTGCGTGGCCATTTGTCAGTCTTAGTTCCGGAGGGGAGAAGGCTAGAAATGTTTTACAATAAATTCAACGTACATTTTGGGATCGAGTTTATTAGCTGTTGGCCGTTACCTGCGGTCAAAGGGCGCACACACAAAGAGCCCATCTAACTACGACCTATCTAACACTCACACCCCCTCCCATTCTCCCCTCTCTCTCTTTCATTCAAATTGTACACCCACTCATTCATTCATCTTCATTGTCAAGCGACGCGACGTCAAATCAGTGTCCGGCGTTTGAATTCTAGCGTTGCTGCAGAGCGTTGCCAGATCGTATGCTGCACTAGCAGTCGGCCACTGCGCAACCTAACGCTCTCTTAACTTACAATCCACTCTTCGAATCTCATTCTCTTTAGATTTTACGTTTTATGCTGTTCGCTGCACTTTTGGCACGCTTTCGTTCGTCTGTTGCGCCTAGGACAATGTTTTTCTTATTGTATGCCGATGTTGCGTGTCGGCTCGCCTTCGGCAGCGGCTTCGTGTATGTTCTAAAAAACCGAAGCTCATGGCGAAGGTCGTCGGCCATAAAATGCGCATAATGTTGTGCGGATGTGTCAGTACACGTTTGTTATTTGACGCGGTAACAGCGACGCAGCGGTAGCGGCAGCGTGAGCGTCACCGGTACCGAAGCAGGCAGCGCAGTCAACAATAAACGTAGACGTACGAATACGAGTTAGCGCCGCGACGTAACACGAGTATTTGTCGGCATGGCGAGCATTCATAATACGTGAAACGTAAACGTGTGCACTTCGCACTTGGCGTCGCAGCTCTCTAACGGCCATAAGAATCGTCTAAGAATTTCAAAGCGCACAGCCGGCAACTGAAGTGATTATTGTTCTTCTGATTGGAGTATAATGTGTGTAAAGTGTTAAGTGCTAAAGTGAAGTGCTCCTCAAACTGTAGCGGCTGATACTTATTATAGTACATATGCAACAACTGGATACGGATACGCTCGTATAGTTTTAAGCGCAATCAACCAGCCGGATAAGTAGGTAACGTAACGATTGATGCTGACCCTACACCATCTTCTTCTCATTCTCCCACACACATTTACACACACTCATACTCTTCGCTAAAAGTTCAATTTCCTGCGTTCCTTTAATTGAAGCGCAATGCAAACATGAAGCGACTTGTTCGCACACTGCGTGAGAGTCGCGCGGGGTAGGAGGCAGAAGGGAGGAGGTGTGCGGGCCGGAGTAGCTGGCTCTGGTCAGTCATTAGTCATTTGCTCATTTCCGCAAACGCAGCCGGACGTACAGCACTTGTCAGCCAATAAACAAGCGACGGCTGCGACGGCAGCGACAGGCGGTGACCAAGATGGGCATGTGGCCAAAGGGGACGAAGGCAGCCGCACACTTTGCTCCCTGGACACAAAAATGAATGAAATGCTCATATCGAGACGGACACTTCCGTGTCATGGTCACTGATGGGCACTGGATGAGTTGTACACTTACAGTGTGTGTGTGTGTGTGTAATAGAATTGTGTCTGACCAACAAAATCCTTAAATGGGTAACGAGCTTATAAGGGTAGAGTTCAGTTTCTGGTTAACTTTTCAGGGCAAAAGGTTTCACAATTCCTTTTAGATCCTTAGTAACCCTTAAGGAGAGTCCTCCCTTAGGTGGTAAATGATCATTATAAAAGGAAAGAGTTTTCCATCCATAAAAATGAGATCGCTTATAAGAAATCTGTATTCTTTATGAGATCTATCAATAGTCTTATAAGAAAAAGTATTATGTATCAAAGCTATCAAAATTTCTTATAAGAACTTCTTGGAGCTGCATTGAATTGCTTTCAATTTGATGTTAAGAGCAGAACGATCAATGTTTAGATTGTTTTAGTATACAATTTTCCTGGATTTCCTTGTTTTCCATTAAGTTTTAGACAACAGCTTTTCATCTTCGCTTTTATCTAGTTTCTAGTTAGACTTTTGTGAAAGGACTTTGCTGTTGTTTCAATTAGAGATGAGGGAAAATAAATTGAATAATTAAATTTAAGCTGTCCAACAATGCCTGCTCTCAATCTATTTGTCTGAGATTGCCATGATACACTACAAGGAGTGTGTCCATGGGCTTTAAGATTGCTCCGAAAGTGGAACACATACGATGGATATGTGTCAGAGTGTGTCATACATTCATTTCGGAATACAATAACATGGGCGGACAACAAGTACTGGCAGCACATCGTTCATAAAGAAAGAAACAGACTGGCAACAATGGAGGAGGCAGCTCCTCCTCCTCCTCCTGCTCCTGCCACTACTCAACCTGTCGCACCTAACCCAGTTTGGTGATGTTTCTTCACGGCTGAGTTTTGTTTGGAGGCCTGCCGTTATATTTCTTTTTATGGCTTGACTGACTGCCCGCAAAACGACGAAGACGAACCTCAGCAGCACTTGGTCTCCTAGGTCTCCAGTTAACCAGAGAGACCAACCCAGCCCACCACCCACTCTCCAGTGGAACCCACAAAAAGCAGCGCTTTGATGAAAACTTGTTTTGTAATTGTTTCTGTGTCGAGCTTTGTGGCATTTGTTGCTGTCGCCACCGTTGAGGCCAGTGTTGCTGCTGCGTGGATTCCTTTTTGGCTTTTTCTATGCCATTACCTTTGGCTCGTTGAAGAGCTCCTCCTTTTGGTGCCAGTCTTCGGGTGCCATTGTCACGTAAATCTCTGACAGAAATTAGCCTCGTTGACAAAAATATGCCTGCTTACACATTATTTGCACAAACAAACAGACAGGCTACATTTATGGCGGTCACGCAGAGGAACGCGACTATCTATGACAACTCCTATTCCTATTGCTATCCGTATCCATATACAAGAGTACTCCGGAACTACTATGTAGTGTTAACTAGGGGAATCGGGGTAGGAGTAAGGAAATTTGCATGGGAACTGCGACAGTTGCTGCTGTTAGTTTGGGTTTGGGATTGGGGTTTGGGTTTTGGCTTTGGTTTTCGGGTCCTGCTCTTGACAGTAGTTCTGTGGGTGTCCCTAACTTTGTTTAGTTTTATTGATCTGTTTATGCTTTGGCCTCTGGACAATGACAATGTGAGTTCGCATACCATAACGAAATAAATATAAAAACGAAAGAAACTTTTTGTTTATTTGTTGGGTCTTTTATGCCACACACACACACCAGTACACGCACACAAAGTAAAAGAATCTTTTGCAAATAGTCGAAAAAGTTGAAGAACAAGAAGTAACCCATGTTGATGATAGAGGTTGAGTTGTCACAGGGCCAAGAGTCACAAAAGGTTTGTGCTCAGACAGGCGTGAAAGTAATAATAAACAGGGTTTTATGTCTATTATTTTAGGAGAAACACAGAGGAAGATGAAGAATAAAAATTGGGCCTACACTGTCTTAACTTTATGTTAATAATTCTGTTGCTTTCATCAGGTTTATTGCTACTAATTAACATTTCATAAACAAATAAATACCTGTAAGATCTCTAACATGCCCTCAAGGGCTTTTAACTTTCTTTTTGCCTACCAATGAAACAAAAATACTTGTAACAATCTCTGAACTCTGACATAGACATACACTCTGTTATCTAGTGGGCGTCTATCCTTAAGAGCAAAAAGAATTGAATGACTTTGACGGGCTTTCAAAATGCCAGACATCATTTATACAGAGCTGGCTTCTACTTTTGATGTTTTCAGAAATTTGCAGACTTTAAGAACACAGAACAATAGAAGTCTTATAAGAACTCAGACATGTCAACATTAGCTTTTATTCACTTGGTCAAAGTTTATTCAGTACGATAATTAGTCCAAAACTCTGTTACTTTTCTGACATAATCCTGTATAAGCCTCACACAAGTCTCCATACCTCAATTAACACTCTTTTCTGACATAACCTCTTTAAGCTATAGTTTCTAATCAATTTTCCCTCTCTTCTCAAGGATTTCCCATATTTATTTCATACTAGGCAAGTTCACAGCCATTTGGCATCACATTTAAGCCATACCTAATCCAATTGCTCAAAGGTCAGAGCTAATATTCCAATTGGAACTTGAAACCAATGGGAAGCGACCACAAATCACGGCACACACACGCCATCTAGTGGTCAGTTGAGTAAGCGGCCAGCATTGAACTTTCTGTCACGCGCTGATTGATTTTTAATTACCAAGACGAGAACTGGAACCAGAACTGGAATCAGAACTGGAACCAGAACTGATTGATGTTAATCATAAGTTTGTTTGAATCAAACGAACGTTTTCCGATTGTGGCTTAAACTGTAAATCAAGTTTACAGTTGGCAAACAAATATGTCGGAAATTACAGTTCTATTCATGCCTGATGAGGCTATTACTACGGATGGATAAGGGGGGTTGGGGGTGGCAGGTTGCACTTAGCGATTTTGTTAAACCAATTTCACAAATTTGTTAAAAACTGGAAATCGAATATTATCCAGGGGATAGTGCAATAGATCCATTTACGTGACTCGGAAGGGCAAATAAAAACCGTTTTCATTTTTATTGAATTCGGTTAAAAGCAACGTTGACGACGAGCAGCAAGGGGGCTGTGGGGGGCTTACAGTGGGGCAAGAGCAGCGGGCGTGCCAGTCAAACCCACATACATAAATAAACCTCAACTAAGCCGTGTGTTTTGACATAGATTTAAATTGACATCGCTGTGCAAACAAAAAGCGAACGCAGAAAGGGGCAGCTGGGTATAGGATAAAAAGCGTGTAGAAGTGCAGAAAGGTGGGAGGGGTGTGGTGGAGGTGTGGGGTGTGGCACAGACTACGCTCATGTGGCAAGCGAAAGCCGCACAAATTTGCGTCAAGGAATTCGCATTGCTCGACTTGGCCACATTCAAAGCCGCACTCACATAGACATTCACATGCACATTTACATTCACATTCTTATTCACATTCACATTTGCCTAATGCCCAGCGCTTGGTCATTGATAGGAGTACAAAGAGACAGGGACAGACAGAGAAAGGGAGAGACAGACAGATAGAGAGAGAGAAATAAAAATGCAAAATAGTTTGTTATTTAACATATTTGAAGGCGGCTGCTTCGAGGCAGCCTCTCGTCCTTTATGGAAATTGCCCGTTAGACATCGCAAACGAGGATGACAAACAGCCGCAGGACTAGACTCCAAGGAGTAGGGTAACATTATCTGCCCCGAACCCTTTGACAATCTTCTCGGAACTCCCGTTGGCCAAAGCCAAATAGTCTAAAATATTTGCCAGGCAAACAGCTGGAAAAGCGGCTCAGCTCGGCGTTATGTCCTACTAACTGGGCACGCAGTCAGCAAATTGAAAGGCACACGCTAAAAAAGCAAAAAAAATATAGGAGAAGAAATGTGCGTGTGCAGGGATAAAACGAGAAAAAGGCAAAGGAAACGAGCAGGAAGACAGAAAAAACACTCAGAGAGAATCTTTCATGAATGCCAATTGGTGAGGGGCCAATTTAAAAGGGCTTACTTTTTAATGAAGCGAGTCAAGAAGGATATATGAGACACAATGCTGGATAGTCCTTCTGCCTTGTGCCTTGTGAATACACATGAGCTGCAAGCTCAAAGGAGGCGTGTGAACTATAAGTAAAGAGCCCAAGGAAAGTTGGGAATCTATTTCTTTAAAATTTGAATTCAAATTGAATGTAAGACGAGACACAATTAGACCAGAGGAAAAAGGCATAAATTATGCTGTAGGAAATGGATTGCGAATGGAATTCAAATTGAAATTGAAATGGCATAAATGATATATAAACTGAGCAAGTTGGCTAAATCAGCCGATAAGTATTATAGAGTGATAAATTAACTCAAGCAAAGGAGGTAGGAGAACTTTTCTATAGCTGAAATTGTATAGGAAAAGTTTCTTATAAGAATTGTACAGGAAAACTGATTCTGAATTAGACAAAGAGGTAAACTTTATAAAGATCGATTTCTATATACTATATATGTACTATATACAGTCGAATTTCGATAGTTCGAAGTTTCGATTTGATGAGATTTGACTCTATTCAGATTTTCGATTGAGATTGTACATTTTATCGGGTTTCGACTGTACTAACCTTTACTTCTACCCTTAATTGTTACTTTTATGCAGTTTAACTTGCAGTTGCAAAAGCTTTTAGCACTCGATTTAAATATCGGAAGGCTTTCAGTAAAACTTTTATCTATTTCCATATGAATTTATGAACTTTCAATTGGAATTTCAATCTAAAACAGAAACTTTTCCTATATAGAATGCATATGTATATAGCTCAATGGCATTTAATTTGTAAAGTGCAAGAGCTTGTGTCATTTATTTGGCACAACTATCAGCTATCTGTCAAGTCTAGTTACAGACTGACTTATGGAACGTCACTTAATGAGGTTTCCACAAACTACTCAAATACTTACCCCCATTTTAGTTCACGTTCCTTTCGCATCGACTGAGCCCCCAACCAAACCAAAATCAAATCACACAAAACATGTCAGCCGTAGCCAAGAACTAACCGAGCTACCAGTTACCAGTTACCAGCTACCATCTACCAGCTACCAGTTGCCAGTTGCCAGTTACCAAGCTGTCTGTCAACATTGTGGAAGCCCAGACCGAATCCAGAGCAAACCCATACCGAACCCATAACATTCCATACCTGTACCCAATCCTCTACCCAGTTCTATGCTAATGACGCGCACTTTCTTCTACACTGCATTTCTGAGCGATATCTAGTATATACCTTAACTATTCCATCTACCATCTACCCTCTCTATATACATATGGCGACTTCCTTTTACACTCTCTTCCCATCATCATCATAGTTTCTCGTGTTCTCCGTGAACTTTCCACCATTAGAGATAGATATATACAGATTTAAAATAACTTAACTGAAACATTTGGAGGTAAGTGCAAATTGTTGTAGGCTAAAGTTGAAATATGTGTACCGAATACCCTACCTACTCCCACCCGCCTACTCTCAAGGCAAGGCATCAAAATGCTTATATAATATTCATAAGCTTGTAAAAACTGCCTATAGAGGGGGGAGAAGGAAAAGGAGGAGAAGGAGGTTGGTTTGTTTATAGGGCAGGTAATCTTCGACCTGTCAAATGTTGCATTCTTTTTCCACTTTTCCATATTTATTCGCTTTCGTATTCGTATTCGTATTCTGAATCGGAATCGCAATCGCTGTTTGTTTCCATCGTTGTCGCTGGCATTGTCGTCGGTCCAATATGTGTCAAATGCAAATTTAAATCTTATTGAAAAAGGGGATTAGGTGACAGCAGCAGCAGCAGCAGGATGTGTGTGTGTGTGTGTGTATCTGAGCACAGAACATATCCATTGACTTTGTCGAAAACACGCTCCAGCTCCAGCTCCAGCTCCGGCTCAGACTCAGATTTGGAGTCTCACGCTCTCATTTGCATTTGGTACTCGTTCCCGTATTACGAGAATATGCACTTTTTTTTGGGCATTGGCAGTTTTTTAAATGGTTTCTTGTGGTTACTTGCATGAATTGCATTCAAATGGTCGTTGCTCGTATCATTCCCGGCCTCATCTTTGCCTCCTCCTCCATCTCCTCCTCCTCGATATATAGTGGAGCTTCTGCCGTTTTTCATATAATAGAAATTCTGCAGCAGACCGTAGTGTAATCCCACGGCAGCGTCAGACATATCAACATATGTTCGATGAGATTTTTCTACTCTAACCCAGCCACACACACACCACACACACACACACACCACACACATACATCTGCATGGACAATACAAAATCCAATACAATGCCAAAGCCATACAATAATTTTTTTTTCACAATTTCAAAATGTTTTATGCTCTGAGGTTCTCCCCCAGCTCCTTTGTGTTCATGTTTTGGGGATATTCAATATTTCTACCCGTGGTGTGTGTGTGTTGTGTGTGTGTATATATTTCAAAGCTTTTGTTATCAATATGTCGCCTGCTTATTGAAAATAATACAATATGTGTACGTAATGGCAGCTCCGCTGTAAGCGCATCTTATAGATACATTTAGGAGCATGGCTCTCGCTATCTGTAAATGTATCTGTAAGTGTATCTGTGTGTGCTCTGTTCTCTGTTCTGTGTTCCTTGTCACCTGTCGGGGCCGGCAGTTTGGCATTGATTGCTTACGTAATTTCGAGCGAGAACAACAACTGGATGATCATCATCATCATCAATTGTAATATTTGCTCTGAAATGGAAACATTTTGAGGACTTTGATTAAACTATAAAATGCGAGGCTTAAAAACACACCGCACACACACACACACACACCACACACACACACAGAGCGACAGGTAGATAAATGTTTGTTTATTTGAACTCAGGTGAGGTCTGATTATTTGTTTGTTTGTATTATTGTTAAGCAATTTCTATAATGGCTCGTTTCATGATCACATTAAATATGCATGCGGCTGCACACTTAAGGACCAAGGACCTCCGGCAGGACACACTGCCAAGGCTGAATCTCTGATTTTGGACAAATGCCTTGCACGTAGCCACATAAATCCAAGACACACACACACGTTGAGCTCTTCTTTAATACAAAGACCAGGCATATATCTATATATGAGGCATTCGAATTTATGTTGGGCTTTGTTCGAGTTCGGCTGTCCTAATTGAAACATGCTCGTAAATACATTAAAGCCGAATAGCACAAAATAATGAAGCTGATTAATTCAATCAGCCAAAATGTGGCACGCCTCCCCATTCATCGAATCTATCAATGGAGCCCAAAGCCCAAGCCCAAGCCCAAGCCCATATTAAGGATATATGTTTAGGATTCAGTTTTGGTGCTTGTCCTCGTCTCAGTTTCCGTCTCGGGTTCAGGTTCACGTTCAGGTTGACTGCTTTTGTGTGTGTTAAGTAGTTTAACACGCTAATGTGACTCCAATTCGGATACTAAGAACCTGCTCTTTGTCCAGCACTGATGAGAGATCAATGAATGGCAGCTTCTTAGCGTATCCTGATGTGTTGGCCTGTCCTTTGACCAATTGACCAAAAATAAGCCTCGTTTGCAGCTCACTAAATTTGCTTTAAAGAGAAATGAATGCAAGTTTCAGTTTTAGGCAAAACTGAGAATTTAATTTGTGTTTCTAATAACCAAATTAATAGAATTTGCCACTGTTAATAACAGTAAATTGATAGCAAATGCTGCCAGATAATTGAATCAATCTTTGTATTGAAACTAAAAGCCAGACGCTGCCAGACCAAAAATGATTCGAAATTCCAATCAAATTATGAAACTCTCGATATAATTCAATGCTGGATAGTTTGTACTTATCGTGATTGAAGTTTACAGTCCATTTAGTGCGACCTTGACAGCCCCCCCCCCCCCCCCCCCTTTCGCTCTCTTTGCATTATCCAGTCTATCTAGAAGAAGGGCGGCGACATTGTCAGAAGTCAAAAGTTCAGTCTACAATTTGAACATGACATTTGTCAGCTCAAAAGAGGCAGCAGGGGAGGGCGTGGGGTGGTGGGTGGTGGGGGGTAGCTTGCAGACTGTAAAAGAGACGGAAACATAACGAAATGGCGACATATCAACTGAACCTTAAATCAAGTTGTAAAGAGGCTGGGCCGATGTGTTCAGCTTCTGGCAGCAGCTGTTGATGGAATGCTAACAATAATAACACCAACAACACCAACAACACCAACAACAACAGCAACAACAGCAGCAGAAAAAGTTGCAGAAACACGAGAGAGAAATCCAGACCAAAAAAAAGAAAGACAGAAATGTTATAAAAAAAAACAAACCATAATGAAGATGGGCAGCTGCGGGGCAAACTCGTATGTAAGGATATGCACAGCCAGTCGTATATATCGCACACACACACACACACACATGGTACACACATGTGGCTGTAAAAGTGACAAATGTTAAACGAAATGTAAAGAAAAACTGACAACAGGAAGACGCGACGTAATGAAGCATAAAAAGCACATTTTTCAAGACGACTGCAAATAACACGGCAGAAAAAAAGAAGCAAAAAAAAAAATATAATAAAAAATGAAATTGAAAATTAAATCCAGCTACTACTCTACTCCATAGATAGAGTATACAGAAACCCACAAGAAAAATATTGTATATGAAATTAGAAAAAGTTTTAAAGCAAATCAAAGTATTTTATTTCAAGGTAGAAAGTTATTAGGGATTACTCGTCGTATACTTAATATCTGAACAAAATTTGATTACTTCTAAACCCAATTTTACTTTTAAATCAATTTCAGCGCAAATTGCTTTTGGTTCAGTCTAGAAACCATATGAAAGTTCAACTGGAAGTTTGACCTTTAACCCTATGAAATATTTATTATCTTTTACATTTTTAAACTCTTAAAGGTTATTTCTACTTAGTAAATTGACTTCTATTTTTGTTTGGGGAAAAGTTGTCAAACCCTTTTTAAGTCATCACAAAAGACAATTTCTCAAAGTGTCCAGAGAAAATTGGAATTTCCCTCTGGTTTTTCACTAGGTCGAAAATCATAGCACACCTTGCGGCGCCGCCAGACAATGAGCCGTATGCTTAAGCGTATTTCTAACTGTCTTTCCAATTGTGTTTCCAACTGACTTTGTAACTATATTCCTAACTGTCTTTCTAACTGTATTTCCAGCTGTATTTCTAGCTGTTTTCCTTGCCATATTTCTTGTGGGTTCTTCCCTCTTTGTCGCATATTCGAAATTCATTTTCACGCTTGTAATCAATGCGACGTCCTATTGCCCCCCTCCTCCCCCTCTCGCAGCCCTCTGGCTGCCTTCAACTTATGCAAATTGTTGCCCCCGGCAACACCCCGCCTGCCACGCCTCGTAATTGCTAAAAAATTTTTGTAAAACGCCAAAGAAAAGAAAAGAAAATAAAACGACAAACGGCAAACCGAATTTAATTTGTTTTCGCTCGTTTTGTGCGCTCAACTTTTCGTCTTTGGCTTTCTTTTTTCGCTTTTCTAGTCTTGAATTTTCTTTTTGCTATTACTTTTTTGCTTTTCTTTCTTTCTTCTGTTGTTGTTGTTGTCTAGCTTGTAATATTTATTATCGAATTGTGTAACAGCAGCAGCAGCAGAGGCAGCAGTTAAAAGTATAGACCAAAGGCAGTCTGAGCAATTGCAAGACGTTACCTGCGATAATATACCCTGGACATAAGGGATTCGCACTGGATATGCACGGCTAAAACAGCCTTTAACTTAAGATTATATATTTCAGCTTAAATCAACTTGAACTGCAGTCTTTAGCTTAGCTTTAGTTGAGAGTAGTTGAAGCACTCTTTGAGTTTGGTCACGTCTTGAGTTCCAATCAAGCTGCTTGGGTATGTTTCTAGTCGTGCATACTCCTCGCTGCTGCACTTTTCTTGTAATTTTCTTTTGCTGCAGGTTTTTTGGATACAGAAAGAGAGAGAGAGAGAGAGAGAGAGAGAGGGAGATACCCGCATAAGTTGCATTTGTAGCTACCAGTTGCGAGTTCCGTTTTGGCTTTTTAAAATGTTTGCTAACATTGCCATTGGTATGCACACGCGTGGAGCTCGCATAGTTGTCCTGAACGTTATTCACCCCATGCTCGGGGAGATCCTTGTGCCTTGTGCCCATCCTTAACGTACTCGCACTCAACAACGTAGCTGTAGTCATCGCTTGTCCTCGACAGGAAGTCTCCACGGCATATGCCCTGCACGTATTGCCCTTATAAATTGTTGCCAAATACATATGAAAATCTTTCTATGTGTGTGTGTGTGCGTCTGTCTATGGGTGACAGTTGCAATTGTGTTTGTGTGTGTGTGTTGGCTTGTTGTGCTGCAGCTTTTTTGGTATGCACAGGACTATTTTCAACTCAAGCAAACTTTTTCCCTGGCCATGTTAACTGCCAGTCAATACGAATACGAAACAGATATGGCTTATTTGAACTGAGTGTTTGCTGTTGTTGTTGCTTGGCCTTATGACTTATTCAGATGATGTTGCCTCTCTTATGTTCAGCTTTCTGCCATACGCTGCTCTTGTTGCGCTGTCAGTGCTTGTGGCTATAAATGTGGCTATAACTGTGGCTCCGACTACGGCTCTGGCTCTGGCTCTGGCTCTGACTCACGTCATTAATTATACGACGCGTGCGACGTTGAGCCAATTAAATTTACGTATTTTGTGAGAGTACCACTACACACAGACACAGGCGAGGGTTACTCAATGATTTTAATTGAAATTTACCTTTTCCCATAAATAGATTGAAGCAGCAGCAGCAGCAGCAGCTCATATTTATTTCAATTTAATGCTTTTATTCTCGCATATTCGGCTCTAGAGCAATTTCAGCACGTGTGAACACTTCTCATATAATAACATTATTAATTAGCTTAATTCTGTTTTGTTTTGTTTTTTTCTCTTGTTGCATTTAAATGCATTTTGTATCTGCTGTTTATTTAACTGGAAAAGCTTTAAGGAAGTTTTTTGCAATAACTAAATAGAAACAAAAAAGTTGATGATAGAAAGTGGAAATATAGATAGAAAATATTCGATATATATGAGATTATATAGAGTAGATTTATAAATATATATGTTTACAATTAATTAGAAATTTATATAAGATAATTATACTTTACATAGATAGCAAATATCATAAGCTGCTCTCAATGAAATATGGAAAGGAAGCCTCAAAAGCTGGCAACCTACTTCCCAGCCAAAAGAGGCTCAATCTTTCATTGCATCTTATTTAACTATAAGATATATAAGATATATATTGTATATATAAGTGTTTAACTTAAATATAAGACTTAACTTATACACACCAACAGTTATAATAGCTGTTGGAACTTGTAAGATAGAGCAAGTATACTTATAGATACTTTCTTTCTATAAGTATCTAAACCTATCTAAAAGTATCTCAAACCAGCAGAAACTTCACATTTCATTCTAATTTCTTCAACTTTAACTATAACTAAATAGAGTTTAACTAATATTACTCTATATATTCTCATATACTTATAGATACTTGCTTTCTATAAGTATCTAAACCTATCTAAAAGTATCTCAAACTATAACTATAACTAACTAGAGTTCTCAGTTAAACAGAGACTACGCTATATATTCTCATGCTTAAACAATCTCCTTCTTAAAATTAATCTTGCTTTATATTAAAGCATTGCCTTAATTAAGCTCAGCTTTGCCTGGCAGTTGATCCAGTGAAGCGGCCCTCTTATATATGGCCAACCATCAACTTGCAAGTTTAATACATTAATTAGGTTTATAACGACACACGCATATCACCGTTATGTGGCTCCTCCTGCTCCCACCTCAAGTTGCTCCCAAGGGGGCCATTGACACACATACCACGGAAATGGCCTATAGACTTTTGGGTATTGCAGTCTATCACTTGGCTGATAGCACAAAGTCTGCGGCTTTAAGTCGGGGGCTTTGAGTATGCCCTTTGACCCGATGTCGAGGGGTCAAGTTCTGCATAATCAGCAACAGCACCTTGAATGTCCAGTTGGAAAATTCAAATCAGAGAAGAAGCAAAATACAAAACACATTTGCACCTTGTTTCCGAGGGTTTCCATTTTATTTTCTTTATTTTCGGGTCCGTTGTGCGTGCCCCAGAATATCCCGTACTGCTGCGGGTGGCAGAGTCGCTCAGTCACACATTTTCCAATTTAATTATACACCTGGCCGAAATTTGAATATTCCCATACCGGAATGCGATTATATATGTATATATAATGACGCTCCACATGGCATATACTCGTAAATAAAACGCATTAAGATATTTAAATAATGTTTTTCTTTTCGCTCTGCTTTATGTGTCACGTGATTAGGTTGAATCATGTCACGAATTCATAAATTTTGTGTAACTCCCCATCAAAGCTTGATGCCGCATTTGTGTGGCAGGGCACGAGTCTCGTTTTAATTCATAATGAAGCAATTGTGGCAAGCCAAGTTGTTGCGTGACCCGCCCACCTGCCTCCCTCCCACCGACTGACAATACAAAGCTTAGATACAATTTAGAGTTTAAAAATGGATTCTGATTTGTGTTGCCACAGTTGCAAGTTCTTCTGCTTCTTCTGCACTTTGAGTCGCGCTCTTAAGTCCATTAGGAACTGGCAACGCGTGAGGTACTCGAACATTCATCTTGATAGTTTTTAAACTTGAATCTCTTCAAGGCATAAATCACATGAATACTCAGTTCATTGAAGTGTCGTTTATCGTTTTGCTATTTTGGCAACGCCTTTCGTGAACCTCTTGGCCATAAATATGCCAATTTGGCACTGTACCCCAACACTTCGTGCCGTGTGTTGCACTCTCTCTCCCGCTCAGTCTCTCTATTTTTTACTCCAGATGCCCAAATCCCCAGCTCCCAGTTGCCTGTCGTTTGCCAGTCAGTCAGCCAGTCAGCCAGTCAGAGTCAGTTGAACAATAAAAATGAAATTTATTACTCAAGTTTATGGCAAAGCAATAAATGTATCTTTCACTCACTATATCTCTCTCTCCCTCACTCTATCTGTAATGTGTGTGTGCGTGTGTGTGTGTGGATGTGTGTGTGTGAAGTATTCATCCATAAATATGCACCCATTCGCACCTAGGCGGGCGCTCAGGCCACATGTGGCGCTCGCTTATAGTTGCCTGCTGTTAAAATGATTATGTTGTTGCTCAGGGGCGCCTCCAGCCCTGCTGAATCCCACTCCAGTGGCAGAACCAACCCTTGATTCAAATCCCATAAAGTTCTTGTTGTTGCTGCTGTGATAGTTGGTATTCATAGGAGCAGGGAGCAGGGTATATGGAGCTAGCAATTGCCGCATCATTAATCTTACTCACGGAAACGGCGCTTAGGTCAAAGTTTTGAGTTTGGGTAATTTATCTTCGAGTTTTGCCGCAATTATGTGCCGAAACGGTAAAAACCTAAACCCAACTTTCCCTTGTCGGTTACTCAACACACCCACACACACAAACACACACACACACACACACACTCACACCTGTAGTGTTGCAACATGGCCTAGGCAAATGTTTCTGTTGATGGCCAACACTTGTCCGCAAGTTCTGAAAAGTCCTCGCGCCGCGGCTGTGTCCCAGCTCTAATAATTCTTTGCCTTAATAATTGAGCAGCAATTTCGCACCCGCGGCACTAAAATTAAATTGAACTGTTTACAAACACATGAATTGCTTATGAACTATGCACTCCGCCGAGCGAGGTGCCACACACACACACACACACAGCCAGTCTGTAGGCGTGGCAAGTTGTGTCGTGTCGCACGCGGGGCGTGGCACGACGGATGGACGTGTGTGTGTCTCTATATATGTGGCATGCTTATCAAGCAAATGACAGTGCAAAAACAGAACTCAGACCGACAAACAGATGATGATGCAAAAGCGCCTAGCGCACAGTGGTACAAAATGATCAAAAAACCAGTCGAAACAGAGAGTTAGTCAGACAAAAGTCCTTGACTTAGTATCGATTGTAAGGCAGTTAATTAGCTTGAAATTTAATTTAATGACTTTATTTTTAAGCTCTTCCTAACCTAAAACTATTCAGAATGAAACCTTAAAATAAAAAATATATTATATAAAATTTAAAATTCAAAAAATTTGACTAAAATAAATACATTAATTCAGATCATCAATTCGAAATGTTAACTTCTTTTCCTTAGTAAAGTTTACTTCCTATTTCTTTACTACCTTTTTCGTTTAGTTTCGTACCACTGTGCAATGTTTGGCCGCACAATTAATTGCGTAAACAAAACGCGATGCCTGGGCCAAGTGAGAGCTGAGCATTGAATTATTCAAATCGTCTATAATTACAGCTCGCCACGCGCTGCCTGACGCATTTATCAATTAAATGCGAATGCGGCAAATCCAGAAATTGAACAGCAACAACAATTGCCAGTACAACAACAACAACAACAGTTGCCACTGGGTAACGGCAATTAAATTATTAAAAGTTTGTCATAAATAAAGGCGGCAAGTTGACAATTAATAAAACGAATTACATGCAAGTTGTGACCTCACAGGCTGGACCTCGGTTATATCCAGAAAGGGCTTAAATGCTGGCGGGACGTAGGTCAAAACGATATATGACCCTTTAAATTTATGCGTTACTTTATGGACATGCTCAGTGTGCGTGTATCTGTCTGTGTGTGTGTGTGTGTGTGTTGTGTGTGTGTGTCCTGCGGGTTTATGAAATGCCAAGCGGCTGCTTTTTTGAACTGTTTAATCTCAATTACCAGTGCGAAATATGCAATAAATCTGTTATTGTTTCTTGTTGTTGTATATACAATATTGTTGTTGTTGTTGTGGTTGTTGTTGTTGTTGTTGTGGTTGTTGTTGTTGTGGTTGTTGTTAGGGCTCAAGTGCCTGCCGCAGTTGTTTCAAATTGCGCCTCTCGACTCCGTTTCTCTTCTTTTTTTTACTTTTTATGATTGTTTCCATGTATTGCGCAATAAAAACAAAATAATGGCAGCAGTTGAACAGTTGAAAAAACATACGAAAAAAAAAGAATGTAGAATATGTACAACAGAATGGGGCAACATACGCAATTTGTGTTGCGTTTGGGGCATTGTCGAGCGACAGTGCAACCTTTCTGTGGGGTCTGAGGCGGGTTTTGCTTTCATTTTCTTTTTTTTATTATTATTTTTTATTTGTATTTTGTTAGGCTCAGTTAAAGCCTTTAAGCACATAATTTCAATTGCTGTACATAACACAAAGGGATTAACTTTGATTTTGACTTATGATTTAAACCTGTGTGCGTGTGTGCGTGTGTGCGTGTGTCCGACATGTGTGTGCGTGTGTGTACCCATGTTAGCTATAAAAGCAATTGCAGGCTGAGGATAGCCCAGGAATTTGGCTTTACGCCTGCAGTGTGTAAATTACCAAAGCAAAAACAAAATGGAAAATGGAAACACATAACTTGTTTGGGGCAGTTCTTGGTAAGATTAAAAATGTTGAAGTTGCACGCAGCAAGTTCTTTTCTGCTTGTGCAACAGAATTACAACGAAAATACCAAATAAAACCAGAAGGCAAAACAAGAAATGCTTTCGGATGTGGCAGAAATCAAACATCGATTTCTATATTGAGCTTCTCAAATGTGCTTTTACTTAATTTATAGCAATTGCAGTTTAAAATTGAAGCTAATTTACAAGCACTTTGGTTCACCACTTTTCCGCTTTAAGAAATAACTCACTGAGCCTTAAATAAAACTCTCGTTTGTAATTCATACGCTGTCTCTGCCAGAGAATTGCAGTCCAAATGTAGTCCAATATAAATGAATCGTTCTGGGAAAAGATTAAAGCTTAAGCGCAGTTCACCATGTGCAGAGCTGTAAACTTTAATTAATACAATTATCATTGCAATTAAAATCGGCTTTAAAACTTTAATTACTCAAGTAACGCTTCAAAAAAAGGGCAACAAATTTAATTGCTGCTGTGAGAGGATAAGTCCCAATTAGATTTAACTTTGTTAATACTTAAAAAAAAAAATATATAAAACAAAATATGCTTTTTCTCTCAAGCGCTGCTTCTGTTAAACATAAAAAGTGATTAACAGTTCATGAACACATAAGGTTATGGCAGAAATAAACAGACGTTAACACGAAAACATATATTCTAGTTTCAGTTCAGGATGTTGCTAACAGCTAATTAACAGATACTGCATAGGCTAAGTAAACGAACTAAATGAACGCACAAAATGATCGAGCTTAATAATCGAACTAAATGAACGCACAAAATGATCGAGCTTAATAATCGAACTAAATGAACGAGCCAAATGATCGAACAGGCTGTTTTGTTAAAGCTGAACTTATAACAGAGAAAGTGCATAGACATAACAGATTCTGAGATCTGCCTTGTCTAGCCACAGGTGTGAAAGGGACGAATATAGAATAGAAGGAATGTACTCCACCATTTTCTGTTATTTGACTGCAAATATTCTTATTGATATTCTTTGCAATTAGCTCGAGTTATTGCAATAACGAAATCAATTGTGAATTGGAGTTCATTAAGTAATGTTAATTGACTGAGTAATTCAATAAGCATCGCAATAAGTTTGACATATTTGTTTGCAAAGTATTTTGATTAACTGCTAATTAAAAGCTTAACTTTATTAAGTTTCTTAGTACTTGAGACAGCTAATTAGAGCATTAAGTGTAGATAATGGCTATGGAATGTAATTATCATTATATGTTTATAAGTTATTGCTTAAGGAATTGTCTCCCGTTGTGTGTGTAAACATCATTTGAAGCTCTTTAAGTATATTAATAGCACATAGTGTTAGCTTCTAGAATAATAAAAAGTCATGAATTTAAAGGAATTATTTTAAATATATAATATAACAATACTGTCAGGTACCATCAGTCGTGGTGGGTTTTTAAATATTAACTTTAATTACAAACACTTTTTCACATACTAGAACTGATTTAATGCGACCAAAGTGTTAATAAATTATGCAACCAGGAATTGACAATGCAAAATATATGCACAAACAGCAATAACAAAGAAGAGTTAAATGATAAAAATTTAAATGCATATCACATCATTTGGTTGGCTTTTCAAGGGACTATTAACTGCTTTTTAAGCAACGCGTTAAATGCAATAAGCCGAGACAGTTGAAAGCCTGTTGAATTGTTGCAGACATTTGTCACGCCAGTTAAAATCTCTGCTCTTGCTACTGTCCTTTCGAACTCTTTGATGAACTGCCAGATATATTCAGTTTCGGAAACAAGCCGAGAGTGAAACAAAGAACAACAATTTCCATGAACTTTGCACTCCTAATTGACTTTGAAGCGCTTTTACGGCGATTAACTCGAATGTATCTCACAGATACGCAACGCTGCCCCGCCCAGCTCTGCCTCTGCCTCTGCACAGCCTACAACCTACGGCTACACCTACAGTCAAGTTGTCTGTCTACCCACGAAAAATCGCTAAATACGCCGCACACACGCGCGCGCTCACACACACACACACACACAAGCACAGTCGAACTTGTTAAGTTCATTTAAAGTTGTGAAACGCGTCTGAGGCAGAGCTTTAAATTCAACTCTGCCGCTTTTCTCTCCGTGTATCCTTCATGCAGTCAGCAGCTTATGGGCTAAATTTAAAACCTGCATGCTACTTACACACACACACACACACATACAGCTGTAAAAGCAACTTACATATGTTATTATCACACAAACTCGCAAATTTTCACCAGAGCAGCTCTCAGGCACACGACAAAGGCAACGGCTCCCAAATGTATGCTACGTTTTTCAGCATTTTTCTTGCTGCGCTGACTTTGCGCTGCGCTACGCTGCGTTGCTGCTACCCCCAAAGGACGCCCGTTCTCAGCATATTTATGCTGCTGACTGACTGGCTGACTGACTGGCTGGCAGGCTGGCTGGCTGGATGGTTGGCAGGACTCGTTGGCCAGGACTTGGCTGCCGCTGTTTGTTTTGCAGCTCGTTGACATTTGATGTCACTGTGTCACCGGCATAAAAAATTAAAAGTATAAAAATGATGCAGACCCCATGCCCTGACCAAAGTGAGTGAGCGAGCAAATCGTTGGCATTATATGCGTAATAAAAACTTGTGGTCGACTCCAGCCTCCTGGCCCCTGCCTTCAGTTGACCTTTTCGCAGCATTCTCAACGCTCGCAACTGATGCTGGCACGGGTATTGCTCCGAGTAGGAGCACTTTTTTGTGTTGTTTGCGCTTTGCCAGCTGCTTGTTATATACTCTATATACAGTTGGCTATTATCATTGTTGTGTTATGACAATCAAACACTAAATGCGAACAATGAGGGAAACGGAGCGAGAAATACTCGTAGAATGGCAATTAACTCATTTAGATGAAAGTTCATTAAGATAAAGTAACAATTTTCATTAGAGTACAACTCCTTTTTATGGTAATAGATATGCAATGATATTTCCTACTACTATGTGCCATGGTGTGCCAAAGTGTATACAGAATTCGTTTAGGCCTTTTTTCCTTTGTGTTGCTTTAAAGTTTTCACTCAAGGTTGAGGGGCAGGCAGTACCCGCATTGGGCCAACTGGCGGTCTGTGCGTGACAGACGTTGCTCGCCTGTCACTCGGTCCTCGCCAGCTTTCTTTGTTGCTGTTTCTCATCTGTGTGTATCGCTCTCTCTCGCTCGCACCCAATCTATTTGTCTCTATTGCTCTGGTGTAGCTAGTGGCTATGGGCTTTACGACTGACTGTTTGACTGTCAGCCAACAAGTTAGTCATTTGCTGTATCAAAAATAAAACGCAAATAAAAAACTTTTACGACATATTTATCTTTTCTGGCGTAACTGTCGAGTGTCCTTCCTGGCTTTGACTTTGTGTGTCTTTGTTTGTCTCTCTCTGCTGTGTGTGTGTGTGTGTGTGTTTTGTGTGTTTGAGCTAAAATAAATTTGAAGGTGCATAAATGTTGATAAGACAAGAACGCACACCCACAACGCACACACACACACACGCACACAGAACGTACTCAACTGCGTGATGTATCGTTTGTTTTACATGGTCAACCAAAAGTTACAAATGGCAGATTCGATTTGTCACCATCAACATAATGAAAAACAATCAGCAAAAGTGGCAGACGACAATTGGAGATTGATATTGATTTTGCTGAGAAAAGCCAAATATCATTAGCTAAGCCCATTTGAGAGCAGATGATTAAGTTAAACAGCACAAGACACATTCTTCTTTACACAAATTAATAAATATTATACGAGTACTTTTACTCAACCGATTTGCATAGCGAATCAGCTTACGATGAGTTCAACGCATAAAACTAAAGTTAGGGCTTTGCTCAGAGAAATGTTATGACGTTATTATCACCAGATAAAAATACTATATATATATACAGAGTGTCTTTACGATTACTACCCGGAATCGCATTAAATGACATTTACTTGTTTCTTGTTCGCCATTGTCAGTGGCCTTTACTCGGTTCGACTTTCCTTGCGCTTCTCTCAGCATCATCAGGTTGCCTACTTAGCTTACTTCCTTTACTTATATTTGTCTTCTTCGTATTACGCCAGGACAGGACAGCTGCTAGGTAGCTGGCTCCATTCCAGATACCTGGGCACAAAGTAATGGTCCCTCTGGTACTCTGACTGCATTCCACCTCCTGGTCTAGCCCCAAGGCTCCAGCTACGGCAATTTGGGTGGCACAAGCTGCTCATAATGCTCTTAATACTCGAGAATGTTACTTTACTTCCGTGAATATTACTTGAGAATTTGCTTAACAAATGTTTGCAATATCCGAATCGAATATCTTGTAATGTCGGCACTTTTCCAAGACTTTAACTACTAATTCATATAATAATCTTCTCTATATCAACTCTGAAATTTACATATATCGATTGGATAGCCTGTTCCCATTTCTGTTTGCCTTTAACGATTTATGGGAATAAAGACCAGTTAATTTTAACTTCATTTATACGTTGTAAACTAGATCTCTATCTACGAATTTTAATTAACTTTCGTTTTGTATTTTATGTCTGTCCATAGAATATATAGTACTTAACCAAAATTCTAAGCCGACTTAAATAAGTTTCGTATAGACTTCGGCACGTCTCTGCCGTAGGCTCTATCAGAGGATAAATATAATACTTTTTTTGGGCTCTACTCCGTAGTTTTATGGGGTCTCATAATGTGCCCAGAGGCAGCCCCCAGACCCAAGAACGTAGTCTTAAAGCTCAACAATCGTGCTAATGGGCCGTACTCGTCGTCATCGTCGTCCTTGTCAGAGTCCTTACAGTCCTTACAGTTGTCGCCATTGCCGTCGCCTGGTATTCCAAAGTTTTTATTTGTTATTATATACTTTGGCGTGTCAAATAAACATCACACATCTACGTACATGAAACATGTCTTATATGAGAGCGTTCTATGAGAGTGTATGTGTGTGTGTGTGAGTGTGTATGGGTGTTCCCTACGTGCTGTGGTTGCGCACTTTTTAGAAGTTAGAGGCATGAGAGTGGCAGAGTGTGTGTGAGCCCGTGTGTGACTGCGGCTCATTTGCATGAATTGTCGCAAGCTTTTAGCCAAACTTCAACGTTAGCCGAGTTAGGTAGTTGCACATAAGGCGACAATATATGCACATTGGAACCAGGAAGCATAACATAAAATAAAGCTTAGCGCAATATATCTTATTATAATGCCGAAATAGTCTTAATATTTATTATAAGCTCTGGAAGAAATTTAGTTTGACTTCATTTAGAAAAAATATTTTTCCAATATGAGAAAATATATATACAATCTATAGCCTCTATTATTTACTTCACATTTGATATAATGATGACTATGTTTTGTCACACTGTGCCATTGAATTTCGCTCTTTTGGTGGTGTTTAAAGCTCATGAGGCAGGAGCGTAGCGTGAGGTGAAGGGCGCTGGGGGGAAGTTGCGTTAATTTTATGCCATTCCATTCGGTTCTAACGTGCGATTTATGTTAAGCAGCGACAAATAAATAAATGCCTGTGCCAAAGGTGTCTGACAGAGCTGTCCTAATGAGCGTCTTTATATGCCCTGCTCCATTAATTCCAACGTCTCCAACTTGCATAACGAAATCTGCGGGCAAATTTTAAATATGTCCTTACATCAATTGAAACAATAAATCAGGGGATGAACCAGCGACACGTTCCTTACTTTTTATTTATAATTTATTATATATAAGCATACATTTTCTTGTGGCGAAGAACATTTAACAATGTTCTTTAAATTGCAATATTCACTCATCTACTATTTCTAAATATATATCAGGTTGAAGAAAGGAAGAAATTGTATCAAAAGTCGAGATGACTTGGTCCTGTCCATCTTTCTATTCCTCGTGGTTTACTTTTCAATACGGGTAAAACAACAAATAGAATCTCTAAAGTTTATATCCTTGAAGTTGGGCCGGTTCTCCGGACTTGGATCCCAGCAAGAAGCAATGAATGATTGTAGATCCTTACAATTGGGTAATCTTATATCATCAAGCGAAGGACGTTCACCCTTCAAGGCGTTTAACATAATCGTAAATGGCTGTACATTTCCCAAGTGATAGAAAGGCTTCTGGCGTGACATCAGCTCCCAGAAAGTTATACCAAAGCTATATACATCGCACTTCTCCGTATACTTTGCGCTAGTCGAAACCTGCTTACGTATGAATCTATTAGAAATACTTTTTTAACTGATCTGTAAAGGATACACACACCTCTGGAGCTATATAAGGGGCCGTGCCTAACTCCCCGTCATCGATGACTTCAGATAAGTTGCCATACCAAGATCACAAATCTTCAATGTTTGGTAATCGTTGGATAGCAATAAGTTCTGCGGCTTAAGATCACGATGAAGCATCGGATTTGGTGTCAAAGAATGCAGGTACTCCATACCCTATAATTGGAAAGAGAAACAGATTATTGGAACTACTTTGATTATATGTTTTTTTACGATTTTTATTACTTACACTGACACACTGCGTCATCCAGTCGCTTGCGTCTACCATTCTATACGCTCTCTGTTCAGTACCGTGTATGTAATTGTCGAGTGATCCACAGTCTGCATATTCTAATAAAATATGTGGAATCCCATTGTTAAAGGAATATCCAAGTAGCTTCACAATATTGTCATGGGCTATGCGCAAATATTGTTTGTGTTCTTTATCAAAATCACTATTTGCTTTTTTTTATCTTCATCGGTGAATATTTTGAACCCCTTTACCGCGATTTCCGAATCCTTCCAATCAGCTTTATGGACAACTCCGAAGCCTCCATGTCCAACACACTATAAACGCATATGTGAATTACAATTTTCTTTTGAAATATATGATATATATAATATATAATATATAATATACTAGTACCTTTTTCAATTTAATCTCCGAGAAATTTACGAGTGGGCTCCATGTCAACTTTCGCATACTTGAAGATTTTAACACACTAACCAGATTTCTCGACAAATACTTTATTGCTGGACGCTGAACTGGATCTGGATTCCAACAAGATTCAATCATTTCTGATATGTCAAAGGAATCAAACTTAATTAGATCAGAAAGAGGTGGACGTATTCCTGAAAAATTTCGACATTTTTAATACGTACTTGCAAACTGAAATTTTCTTTACCTTTCTGTACTTCTGTTACAATCTCACATGAAGGCAAATCTAAGTGATAAAAAGGCTTCTAGCGGGAAAAGACCTCCCAAAGGATAATGCCGAAGCTGTATGTTTCGCTTTTTTCTGTGTATTGCATTCCTTTGGAAATCTAAGAGTAAATAATAATAAATAATAATTTATAATAATAAATAATTTTTTTATCATTTTTAACCTCAGGTGCTAAATAAAGCGAGTCCGTATTGTATTTAACCCAGGTTTGATAATCATAAGGAGACCAAAAATCGGTTATTTTCAAACCTATAAACCCTTTGCAGAGCATCATATTTGTAGGCTTCAAATTGAGAGGAAAACTTTGCTTCAGTTCTCTTTGCTCTAGAAGGTAAAAAATACCCTAGAAGTAAATGCATATTAAATAATCTAATTAACTTTTTCAAAAGACAATATAAATATACCTTGGCCGCTTCAGACATCCACCTTATAGGTTGGCCCTCTGGATATGGTCGCTGTTCCTTACCATGTAAGAAGTCGGACAGGGATTGATATCCCTTAGACTCAGTTACTAAGTATATGTAGTTTGAGTCAAAAGTAATGCCAAATATTTGAATAGTGTGCCAATTTAAATATCTCGTTAGCTCCCGAATTTCTTTTTTTAAGCACTTTTCATCTTTGAGACCCTTTTTGATCTTATCAAATTTTTTTACATTTATTGAAATCAGTTTATGAATCCTTGCTTTATAGTGAGTGCCAAAGACACCACCCTCTCCGATTATCTATATAAAATACACTGTTTTGATTAACATTCTTTCAAGTGTAAGTTAATTAATCTTACCTCATTCATTGTAATGTCATTGAAATTTACAACTGCTCCAATATCAGCAGCAAATACTGTTTTGCTTAGAGCGTTTCCTTGATCGCTAAAGTCGATAAGTTCGTGAAATTGGTAAAGTGATTACAATAAAATTAAGGATCATTTGAAAAGCTTACGTGATATACTTTTCAAGATCAGACTTGATTTCCTCATATGTAAGTGTCTTATCCGAATCCTCAGCCAAACAGGCTTTAAATAAATCCTTTAAAGGCTCTGCGTTTGCGATTTTGATTTCACTTATAAGACCTACAGGTTCAAAAAAAGTGGATATATTATTTATGCATCTAATATCGATAAAGCGAATGAAATGCAACGGCTAACAGAGGCTTAACAGCCCTCATTTCTGTTAACCGATGAATCAGTTACAACCACACTGCTAGAGCCCCTCACAGCAGCAGCCGAATTATATATCATGAGCTGCTAATCATTATGAGTTTATGATTGTACTGAGCTCAAACAACATAGATTATAATAATCAGTTTTAGATTACTAAAATGCCTTGTTATTAACATAAATTACATGTACATGTAATATACCTTAATATATACACAATTTTTGATGCAACAGACAATTATTACTAAGGATTTATTAAAAACTAATATAATCAAATAGTAGTGCGCAACTCAAAATATTGAATGCCCTGCACAAGAAAACAAAAACAAAAACAAAGTACGAAAAACAAGCTACCGCTGACATTGCAAATATGAACAAAAGCAAAACAACAAAAAAAAGGAACAACAAATACAGCAGAGAAACGGTTATTGAAACACACGCGCCAATATGAGAGTGAGAGCGAGAGCGAGAGCGAGAGCGAAAGCGAGAGCGAGAGCGAGAGCGAAAGCGAGAGCGAGAGCGGCAAGCGGACTACAGACATGATATGCAGAAACAATAATGTTATTAAAAATCGTTATGTGAATCATACGTAGAGCACAAATATATCGATAAAATTGTTAATGTGATCATGAAAATACACAAAATTAGTTTATTTCAAGGAGCATAACTGAAACCACGAGAAGTCACGAAGAGAGTTTCAATTTTGATTACCTCTTAAGCGAAGTTCTAAGACTTTAACATACTCAGTAGAATCCCAACAAAGAAAACATAACTGGTAGCCCGTCTTTCGCGTGATCAGCTCCCAAAACACTTCACCAAATTCGGTCCACAAATCCGGAGTCGCGTTGTCAGAATAAAAATAATGGGGAGAAACGCTTATCTTTATGCACCGAAAGTTATTAGCTAGTAATAATCTGTTGGTGTTTAATATAAATTTTCTAGTTCCTGAATAAATTGAATTAATGTAATGAAACCCCTACAAATACGATCAAAGACTGAGGTATGTTATTTTCCTGGATAACTTAGTTAAGGTTACAACTCACGCTGGCAATCTGGATCAGCCAATCGAGGGCATCTCGCACCGTATACTCCCTTTGGTCATCACCATGCAAATAGTCTTCTACAGATCCACAGTCAGCATATTCCAGGAATATATAATAACCGAGTCTATCAATAATCTTGATAATGTTCTGATGATCGACACGCAATATTGTCCCTATTTCCGTATACCTTGACGGATCTAATTTTTTTACCACAATCTTTCTACCATTGCTGGAAGCTTTTCGGACATATCCGTAGTCGCCGTAAATGAACATCTGCACAAAAAACACTGTTAACTGTTTTCCAATATTAATAATGTTACGCTTACAGTCCCAAATTCGATGCTCTCTAAAATGTTTTTTTTTTCAGTCATTCCTTCTTTTTATATGTATATAGATAAATATATTAAAATAAATATACAATATACCGGAAAGTATACACAGTTTGAAGACTGTTGTCCAATGTGTTCGACACCTTGTTCTACACTGAGCAAGTATTATGGTTTATTGTTGATTATTGGTATTACTCGAGCAGTGATAAGACGGCGATAAGGTGACGTCACGACAAACTTGTAGATACTGAAGTGTACTCAAAATACAACTGATAGCTGAGAGGGCGTGAAAGTTTGATTCAAGAAGCCCTCAACTAATTGGCCCTCTTTAACAGATAGCCGCTTTTTTCCCACACTGTGGAACCCACAGCTCGTACTGGGCCCAATAGGAAAATTATTGGCATAAAGCTGGGCTGGAATGAATCCGACCAGCTTTGTTTTTTGACACCTGAATACAATTGAAATAAAATAACCGCAAAACCTTTATATATTTATATATCAAATTAAGCTTATTTTTAAGTTTATATATCCTAAGTATATATTATTAAAAATATACTGATTATTTTTGATGAAAACTTAAGAGAAACCATAGTACAAATGTTTGGTTCTAATTAGTTGTCAAGCGCTGTAAGCACAGAAGAGAGAAACAACACTTCAACAGCTTAAAGTGTATGTAAATGTGTGTGTATATTTGTATATGTATGCTTTACTCTTACTAATAAAGACTTTCTCTTTCACCTCTCTCTTTGCAGAATGCACCTGTACCTAGCGCTGATCTCGTGCCTCGTGTGCACCGCGCACTGCTGGCAATTTGATGGTGGAGGCGGTGGTGGTGGTGCTGCCAGTTTTGTGGTGCAAAGACAACGGGCAGCTAGGAATACGGCTCGTGCTTTGGCACGTGGTCCACCGCCGGCGAGGGGATCGGCAGCGCTGCTTGGCAGCCAGCAGCAGGATGTGCTCTATGCCTGTCCACTTAACTCGATGTGTCAGTGCGCCGGTCTGCCTAACGAGACTTCCACGCTGATTGAGATTAATTGCAATGAGGTGGCGCTCTACAAGTTTCCAGGTAAGCAGTTGCTTCCTTCCCTCCTTATTTCTATGTATATGTATGTATATTGATCAGCTGCTCCTGTCAATATGTCCTTTGCAGCAGTAGAAGCTGTCTCACTTTATTTATGTGGCAAATATTTATTTTGGGCTACGAGCTATAACTTTCATTGGCCACAACGCGAAAACGCGACAATGCCAGTTGCCAACTGCCAATTCCAAGTTTCCAGTTCCCAGTTCCCAGTTCGAAGTCTGAGCTGCTCCGTGTCCCTGTCCCTTGTTGCCGCCTGGAGCGAAATGTTATTTTTTAATGTACCCTCAAACGGCTTTTGTCCTGGCCCAAGCTTACCCAGAAAAGCAGGCAAACAACGTTCCGAGTGCTGCGTACTCGTGCTACCCACAACAAAATTAAATCTTACATTTAAGTTTGCCAATTAGTTGTAAAAATAAGTTTTTTCTCCACTTCCCGCCCCTCTCTCCTGAGCTCGCTGCTCCTCGTGCGTCCCCTGCGTCTCCGACTGCGCCTGGTGCAAAGTTTTTAACGATTTCTGTGGCAAATTCCACGCTAATTTTGTAGTTTTTAAGTAATGAATGGCAAGTTTTGTGCTTCATTGTCATTTCGTTCCCATTCCGGATTCGTATGCTTCGTGTAAACCCCTGCCACTGCCCCTGCCCCTGCCCCTGCCCCAACCTGACCACCAGTCTCCCTCCATATTGTTTGATTGTTTGTTGTTGTTGAGTTGTGCCAAAATATTACCATTACCTTCAGTGCTGCAAAATGCAAACAACGGCAAATGAAAAAGGCGGCGCGAGAGCGGGCGTGGCATGTGGCGCCTTCCCAAGTTGCGGCATAAAGTTGCAAACGAAAACTGTTGACTGGCAAAACAACACACACACACACACACATACAATTTCTCACACACACAAATCGCCCAATGGCATTTGCAGCACTGGCAACAAAATGTGGCACAAAGGGCAGTCAGCTGTCAGATATGAGGAGTTTCCAGCTATTGAAAACTTTTCTTGCCTCACAATTGCCCTGTGTATAGGGTATATGGCATGGTATGGCATAGTATGGCAGATAGTATGGCCGCAGCTATCCGCATTGGCAATTTATCTGCCACAGTTCTCGAGGAATGCTAAAAATGTACTTATAACATTTTCTTTTTTATTATATTTTCATTTATTTGTTAGTCACAACAATGGCTAAATATATTTGGTTTTTCACAAATTGAGTTTTCCTCAGGAAAAGCGTTTAATATTAAAAAAAAGCAGCTCTGATCTTAGGGTAAACATCATATATTTATCTGTTTCTTTCTATGCGATTTTAATTTCTGTCAAAGCGAAAAAATGTTTTGTGTTAACATTTGCAGTTTCAAATTTTTGGAATTTTCATTTTTATATTTATTTAAATTTATTTCTAGGCATTGTTTAATATTTTAAAGAAATTTTCCTCACTTTCTTTCGATAGGTAAAAAGCAGAAGATATTTAAATTTGCCACTGAAAGCATTTCATCTGCCAGCAGAGGCTGAACATTTTCATTTGTTGATTAATACAATCGGGGTATTCCTTATTGGCCGATGTCATGGCATTCCCTGTGGCATGCCCATAGAAATTCAAATGCAAATACCCAAAGCACTCGCTGTGGGGCATTACTCGTGCCACAATTACAATATGCTCTTCAAAATATATTCAAACAAATGTCTCACTTGAATGCAATTTATGTCTTCCACGTCGGTGAATCGTATTGAAGAAAATGCTGCAGCCGAAAACTTTTGGCAATTAGCAATTCTAGTGTGGAAAAGGGGTGGAGAGAGGGCGGCCGAGGGGGCGCCAGAGAAAACACTTTGCTTGACAGTCTGGCTAATTGCATGCCACGCCCGCAGACCGCCCACAGCTGGACATTGTGTATTGGGCGGCGGCTGGTGAGTATGTGGTTAGGACTCGATGGCAACCACAGGCTGGATGGCTGGATGGCTGGATGCCTGGATGCAGGGCACACAGCACACAGCACACAGCATGCAGGACATGCGGGACGTCGAACAAACGCTGCCACAGCAGACGTTGCATACTTTTTAGCGTACACGCAAAAATACACAGAAATATGCAGCAGGGGGAGGGGGGAGGGGGGAAATGCAACGACGACGCCGACGATGACAACGACTTGAAATTCATTAAAAATTCCAAAATTTGTGTTGCCAAAAATGTGCAGCAGTGGCAGCAGCAAGTGAAGGTATAGCAGTAGCAGGAGCTGAAGTGGATCTAAAGCATCTGCCAGGCCAAAAATGAATGTGTCAGTCGAGAGAGAGAGAGAGAGAGAGAGAGAGAGGAAGGTCCTTTATTGTAGTTTTATTCAGCAATGCACGCAATTTAAAGTTAAATTTCTATTGTATTCTCTACGTAAATGATATTTAAGCCAAAAATGTGCAATTTAGATTTATTTTTAATGTCTTCTGGTCATTTTCACGCTTGGCCAGTGCGCTCCTTATGCACCTCCCCCTCCACCAAGGGGCATCTTCTCCAGTCGCCCATATGCAACGTTCGATTCGGCCACAATTTTCATGCCCAAAAACTATTCCAGCCAAGCAAAACTGAACAGAACAGAACAGCTAAGAGGCAGTGAGGCAGACAGGCAGTCAGTTCACACAGATGCCGCACGCTTCCTGCTCCTGTCATCCTTCGGGCTGCTGCTGCTGCTCCTGCTGCTCCTGCTGTGTGCTGGGCACAGGACACAAAAGTATATATGGATATAAATGAATCTCACACTTTCTTACTGCCGACTTCCTGTATGAATCCAGCCTCGACCAAAACAATAACTTTTCAGCTGACGTAATCTTCATCAGCGTAGACACACACACACACACACACCCACACATACAAGCAGTCTTCTGTATTGGTGCCCTACATTATGAAGCATATGCATTCTATAATGCCGCTTAATGACTGTCTGTGCTGGGTGCTTAGATCACAATAAGATTGGAATAATTATGGAAATAATCTCTGGACATAAATTTAATTAAAAACTCTCAATTTGATATTATTATATATCCTTTATGTGTTGTGTATCGATCTATGTGTCTGTTTATTAGACAAAGGACTATCTTTATATGACGAATAATATATCTGATATCTCTACCTGTTTTAATACGAATATAATCCTAAGCTCCAGCTCTGCTCACAAAGGTAGCAGCTGCTTTTATTATCCTGCAAATTTCGCATCCTTTTTTTATGGAAACAAAGCTGGTTTTCAACTAGCTTTTTTGTTTATGAGTTTTAATTAAACCACAACTCTGACAACTATTTACATAAACAAAGCTTTATATTCACACTCGTACTTTTAATATAAAATATATATAAATATTTTTGCACAATTTTATTATCCCAAACAAACACAAAACAAATTTTTCAGGATGTGCATTAAAAATTTCAACCTGCTTCTCACTTACCAAAATTAAATATTTCTATGACAAAATAAAAAATATTTATATATATTTGCACATCGCTAAATAAACATTTAAACCAATTCTATTTATACTTGTTTCAAGCTGTAAATATATATTATTATTATATAATATAATTATTTATTTAATTTGCGTTCGATAGATTCCAAATGTAATTGCCAGTCTCAAGCAAATAAAGCCATTTGATTAAAATTCATAAATAATGAGGCAGTTTGATTAACTTCAAGAAAGGAAAGTAGTTTATGAGTTTGTCGACCCTTGAATACCCTTTTCCAAGTAAAAAGTAAAAGAACTTTTAAGCGGAGCTCAAAGTTGGGTTGATTTCAAAGAGATGACAAAGGATATATATATCGATCAAATCTATATACTCTATATATAATATTATATTTTATTCCAATCAGTTTAATTTAAGAGGTTAAGGCTGCAGTTCCTTGACCTTTTTACGAACCTTTTCCTGCGTTACAAATAAAGTGACAAAATCTGTTTACCCTGTTTACGTGTAAAAAGAGTATAGAGAAAAAAGAGCAAGGCACAATATTAATTTGCAATAGGTTTTGGGTAAGTAAATATGACTCAAGCTCCACTCACTTTCTCTCTGCGTTTCTCTCTTTCACTTTCTTTGTGCGAAGGACCTCTTTATACATATGCATATGCGCTGGTCCCTTGGACAATGTCCTCGTTGTTTACTATTTTTTGTGTATTTTTTTGTATATTTATTTGCTTGCTTTTGGCAAGTTGAACAAACACTTGGCAAGTGACGCAAGCGAGAGGAGCGAATAGGGGAGAGCAGGGCTGCAAGGAGGCGTGGCACAGCGAGATGTGGCAACGTTGGCAGGCAAAGTAAATAAATAAATATGCTCGGCATTTGTCAGGGAATTGACTTGAGGCCATAAAATATGTGGCAATGTACGCTGGACATTCAGCTGCCACCAACTGTTGTACACTAGCTTTAGCCCCTGTCCAGGCTTGGGGCAACATCGTGAAGTTTATTAACGCCATATGTTCTCTGTGTCTGTGTGTGTGTGTGTGTGTGTTGCTCGCACACTCATAATATCAACAGCAGCAGCAACAACATCTGGATAGCTTAGATATGCACACACTTAACACACTCACACACACACACACACACAACATTTGGTCAAGTCCTCGTCGTGCATGGCCAATGCGTTTGCCACGTTTGCTGCTGGCAGCGCGTGTCAACAGGGCGTATGATTAATATTGTATTAATATGCGATATGTAATTAAGTTGTAAGCTGTTTCTCTGTATCGCCGTTTAGTACAAACTGTGTGTCTGTGTGTGTGTGTGTGTGTGTGTGTGTTCAACCCAATTCTATATATAACATATTTCAAGTTATTTTAAAGCTTGCAAATTGTCCAAATAAATCACAAACAAGTGACCAACAAATGCCTTAATTAAGGAATAACCAACTTTATGGAGTTCATTTAATTGAACTCTGTTCGAATGTAATCAAATAATAATTCGACTAAAGCTGCAGCAATTAAATTAAAGCTCTCTAATTATTCACCAGCTGCAAATCAGATCAAAATAAAAATAAGCTTAACTCTAATATGAATGGAAAAAATCTACCTCTAGCCTAATTGAATGTCCTCCAATTCGAATAGAGAATATAAAAAGATTTTCTAATTTTTTGTAGCGCTCCGCCAAATCATTTATTAATTGTTTAAGTGCAGTCAACTGTAGGAATGCCTGTTGAAATGTTCATGGCCAAATCAATGACAATCCGGCAATCCGACAATCCGACAATCTGCACTCTTATTTTAGTTTGACTTCTGCCCTGACACACATACAGAGATACATATGCATATGCATATTGTATGTGATGTGTGGCACTACTATTTCTATGTATCTGTCTGGGCTTATTGGTATGCAATATATGTGCTTGTATTTTAAGAGCTGTCAGGCAACCTGCTAACTGAAAATAACCAAAAACAGTCAACGAAAAAATAGAAAATACACAAGTTCTCAGCAAACCCGATCCCAAACCCGAACTCGAAATAAACCAATCCAATCCAAAGCAAAGCAAAACGAGCAATGACAATTCACGTTAAAAAATTTTCAATTAAAAGCGAAAAGTGCATTTTCATGTTGCACGTCAGCTCTCAGTCCCGGATACGGCAGCAACTACGGCTACGGCTGAGGCTCATACCTCATCAGCAGGCACAGCACTCAAACAAACAAAAATATATATCTCTCTCTCTCTCTCTCTCTATATATATATGTACGATTTGAGTAGAAAAAAAATGTGTGTATGCTTTTTTGTCTATGTACGCGGGGGCGGCAGGTTGACGAGGCGTGGCCCATTGCCAGTTGCTTGAGCTAAGGTCAGGCCATAATTCAAGCTGACAAGCATGACATGGAAATTCCCTTTGGAGAACCATTCATATAATCAGGCTAAAAACCACATGGTCACCATGAGATACAAATAGAGACTACGAGCCCTGCTAACTACTATTCAGCTCCTCCGAGAGCTACGCTCGCACTCTCCAAGGACCTCTCTGCGCTATTGTTAATTAACACATGCTCAACGCAACGCAAATGAATTGCGACGTGCATGTCCTGCGTGTATTAAGGGTATTCCCCAGTTGTAAAGCCTCTGAGCCTACTTATAATACTAGAAACGTATTTCAATCTGAACAATTACAAGTCGCTCTTCATACGATTTTGGTCAGGTTATGGATCAACCTATAGAAGGATATAAACATTCCCCTTTGTTTTTCTTTATGGTTAATTCATTTTTAAGCGTTGCTCGTTTTGATGTTACTCTTCCAATATATTTGATATATATATATCATATCCTATATATATATAAAGTGCCTTTATAAATTGCTTTGTCGTTGTTCTATTATGGTGCGGAGCTGGAATGGAGCTTGAAAAAGCGCATAAAAATCGAAGTCCTGCCCGTTGGGCTTGTATCCTTGCGTCTGTCTTGAACTCACTCCCCACTCCTCAGTCCTCAGTCCGCCCGCTCACCCACTCTTGTCTATTGTGTGGGCCAATGGTTCGCTGATGACCCATTTGCTTTAACGCGCCTGCTATCAAGCTGCCAAAACAAAGCCATCATCGTTAGCCCCGGCACCAAGCTTCTGGCAGTGGACACATGCGGGGGAGGGAGGTAGGTAGGGAGGGGTGGGTTAAATGCGTTGTTCCTCCGGGTTATGGGAAACGCTTCAAATGCCGTTTAAAATCAATTTGAATGATGAACTGGCGGCCAAAGCTGTGGGCCAGCGTCACAGAGTCACTCGTCGATATATATACATACATATCTCTCTATATATGTGCACATCCATCTACTAACTCTCTCTCTCTCTCTTTTGCTGTTGCCATCTCCTTCCAGAGTTCATACACAGCAGCGTGCGTTATATCGAAATGTCCAATACGCATCTGCAGAGCGTCGATGATGAAACCTTCCAGGGACTGCGTCTAAAGACACTGAAGCTAATCGACAACGAACTGCAGGACATATCCGAGCGCAGTTTCAGGTGAGTGAAGGTCGCCGCCACATTGGGCCGGATATGGGTACGGAATCCGTACTACGGATATGGGTACGGGTACGGGTACGGGTCCAGATGCTGGCATTTGCGATTAGGGTTATCTCTAAAGTGCTGAGCCATGATGCACCGATGTGGCCTATGTGTACACACACACACACGCACATAGAAAACACACACACACACACACACATATGTATGTGCTGATGATGCGACAGTTTTCCAGGCCTATTTATATGGCCGCTGTGTGCCAGTTTTTCACATTTTCACCGGCGCGTGTTTATGTGTTTGCACTGCAAGTGCTTAATACACACACACACACACACCCAAACACACATATACGTATATTTGTGTTTATATATATTACAACATAAAACTGCAAGTTGTAAAAAAGGCGTAAAATTAAGTTTAACAAACGCCTGCGAAAGGGTGAACGCGCGCGGGGACCACAGGGAATGGGCGGGGAGGAGGGGGCGAGTCCACTGTTGGGAGTGTTTCGTGGAGCACTCAGGCTGAAAATGCAGGCAGGAAATGCAAACTCACATGACGAACTCAGTACACACACACACACACACACAAGCACACACACAGGGATCGGGGTAAAAGAAAAACTTTCAAGCGCTATTTGTTTGAGTGTAAATAATCACAAAAAAGAATGAAGTAGACATAGTGTAAATGAAATATAACGAAGGATAAATACCCTTAAGGATAAGGCTTATATACTCAAAGGATAAACTAGATTAGAGTGTATATATATTAGAGCAATATATGGAAATAGATCAGATATATGGAAGGACAAAGATAAGAGACTTGACGATATCAGGGCAGAAAATCACACCTCAAAGTTTTCTAGCTCTCCCTAAATGTCCTTAAAGATCTCTTCGAAATCTCAGCTAAAAAGGACTTCTATAATATCCTTTCAAATTTGAAAGCAGCTCCCAGCTAGAGAGAGGGTTCTATATATATATATATATATAACTCTATTCAAAGCGGAAATCCAATCATGTTTTCCATATCTAAAGCTATATAAGTCTGTGTAAGTAATTTATGATAGGGATACGGCCAGAAACTGGTATGTCGCTTTTATCATAATACCCGTAAAAGGGTTATAAACGAAAAGCGGTAGAAAAACGGACTCGAAATATGTGCATGTAGTGCAATACAGTGAGTACTCTGAGTACAGTGAGTACATCCCAGTACAAGCACATATTTCGTCAGCTTTTTTATGGTCCCACATACAACAGAACACAACAACAGTACACATCAAACATGTGTGATTGTGTGTGTGTGTGTGAACTGTGACTCTTTCTCTTCATCTCTTGTGCTGTCCTCTCGACCGCATTTGCCAGTTGTTCGCTTTTTTCTGTGTTTTACTTTTCTTTTTTACTTCTTTCGGGCGGCATGAAATGAAACGCGAAAATTTTTTAACGAGCACAAAGAACCAACCAGCCACACAGCCTGCGCTCTGCTCACCGCAAAACCAAAAAAACCGAATACCCCTCTCGTACCCCCAGCCCTCCCCCCTCCCTCCGCTCTCTCCCTACATTTTGTAAACTTAAATGGACGCACGTTAACAGTTTGCGCAGTTTTTAAGACCCCAACCCCATACAAACACACACACACACACATACACAGACAGAGATAGTGTGTGTGTAAGGGTCGTGCTGAGGGTTGGGGGAAAAGCGTGCGGTAAATAGACACAAAGTTGTTCGTCATTAACGGGTCGCATCTCAACTTAAATCAAACTAATTAATGTGCACACACCTGACAAATGTGACTAAAATGAACACGCCCCCTTTTTGTGCCCTGCTCAGCCCACCTTCAGTCTTTATGTTAATCGAGCAGTTTGTTCAGCAGTTTCCCAAGTCGCAAAAGAGCAGTTTATAAATATTATAATCACATTTTTAATGGCAAACTCACAGCAATTATACAGTTAGCTTTTCTCTGAGGAAAGATCTTTGCTTTATAAAAATAAATAAACAATCAGAATGATAAATGTTAGTAAATAAAATATATACATAAATATAAAAAATAATTAAATAAATATATGAATAAGTAAACAATAAAGAAAGAAATACAAAATAAATAAATAAAAAAATGAATGAATCAAATGGAATAAATAAATCTTAAAATTTAAATTAAAAAAAAAGATAAAACTAATATAAAAAAATAAAAATAAGTAAATGGGTATATTTATTATTATTACTTATATGAACAAATAAATAAATAAAATAAATAAATAGACATATAAATAAATAAATAGTGAAATAAAATAACGAATAAATAAAAGAAAATGTTTAAAATTTAGAAGCAATCAAATTTCGTTGTTAAAAAAATAAATAAATATATAGATTAAAAATGTATATATAAATAATAAAATAGGTAAACAATTAAATGATTAATTAAAGAAAAATTATAAAATTTAGAAACAATCAAATTTTGTTATTAAGAATAAATCAGATCTTGTGTTGACTTGGAAGCCAGATCTGAAAATAGCTCGATTACGAATTTTAATTATGGTAATCAATTTATAAAGTATTTATATATAATAAACAAATAAACAATATAAATGATATTTATACACAATTAATTTTTAATTTACTTATTTAATTTATGAAATCTATAATTTGTTATTTATATTGAATGTTATGTGAATATAGTTTGTTCTTTGTAATGCATTTTATGATTTACTACCCATATGTTCCCACACTCATCTGGATATGTTTGTTTCAAACTACTCTTGTGATAACGAATATATATATATATATATACTATAAGTATTATATTTAGGTCGTTCACCCATATACCCAGTAGTCAATAATGAGCCATAATTTCTTATCAGAAGTTTAAGAATATTTCAATGCTCAACGTTCAGTTGGACTCCGATCGTGTTGGGCTGTTGGTCGACGTTTGAGAGCTGCACAGAAGAAACCTCTCGAGATGAATGGCTCTTGGTGCGGGTTGCTCTGGGCATTGAAAGTGCTATTTATCTGGAGTGCTGTGGCTGGTGCTGACCAATCGAATGATAAGCCCTTTTCTAAGAGTCTGGAAAAATGTGGTAGCATCTGTCAGTGCTGGTTCCAGAACGATACTTCAAGGGAGCTGCTGAGATCGGAGAACTGCTTGAACTTCTGTGTGAAGGACAACATAAAGCCTTGCTTGGATTGGACGGTGTTACACCAGAGATGAATCTGTTTGATCCGCTGTGGTGGAAAATCATTTGCTTGCATCCCAAGGGATTACCCACTAAATGCAGCCCAGAAATCGCAGCTATTCAAATGGTTATCCTATGCGGATATGGCATTATTGGAATTGGTTGTGTCTTGATATTGGTTTATTTTGTCTTTAAAGGGAGAAGATAAGAAATACATTCCAATTTATATATAATATATATAAACAACTAGGTTGAGTCTGATTCACTCAGTCTAAATATAACTGGAATCTCAATAAATTTATACATTTAAATGGAAACTAAGAGATTAGTTTACTTGTTTCAAGATGAACATCTGTACACACACACACACACACACACATACATACATACATATGTAAAATTCTCATAAATATCTAAATACTTAAACATATGTGGAAATTCAAAAGTTACTCATTTATTATTTACAGTGCAATGTTGCCAAATTACGAGTCCGAGCTTGAGCCCAAACCCACCACATGCGGACGTTGCGTGTTGAGGTTCAGTTGTAAATGCCGTTAAATGTGCACATTGCCTTCTTTTATGCATGGCTACACATATACTATATACATACATATTTATATAAGTATATATATATATATAAACATAGCTATATACGGGGGTTACGCAATTTCTGCTTAAACATATGTATATACGCGTACGTAAATAGAACAGATTTGCTGATTAACTTAACTAAAAGAACTCAATCTTTTAAAATTATGAAAATTACAATAAGGTTATTCCAGGCTTATTCTCGTCTGTAATAAGTTAACACGAGAGTGGCTCTTAATGTTGCTAAAAGCAAGTTCTATCGATGAGAAAAGTATCATGTGGATCATATTTTTCACAGATATTTAAAAGTTGCAGTAACAAATATTGAAAAATTTAAAAATATTGTTGTATTAATATTTTTTGTCTTTGGAGTAAACTCATTCTTTACCGCCATTTTGTTTTTAATTTTCAAATAAGTTTGTCAGATATTTTAATCTCACAGTCGCTGTTACACGTTACAGAAAAGTAGCATCGGTCATCTCTTAACAGGATCATAACTTTTGATCGATAGTACTATCGATATATCTGTAGCTTTAACTATCGTCTTCGTTGGCTACTCTCAAGACTTCCTCAGTTGTTAGAATGATTTATTCAGACATACATACAAACAGTCATGCATACATATATGTGTGTGTATGTATGTATGTTTGTGTGTAAGTATGTATGGCTGCTTGAGTACACAACGATTGCCGCCATATTTACATGGAGCCTTTTGATGACAAACGCACTCACTCAAGCACGCACACACACACACATACACACACACGTGCACGCACACACGCAACTTAAACGGGCAACCGCAAGAAAAACAACAACAGCAGCAGAACAGCGGCAGCGGCAGCGGCAGAGCAGCAGCAGCGGTAAAGCAACCGGCAAACAGAAAGTGGCAACCAAAACGCAAACCAAAAGCAGCCGCCAACAACAGATCCGCGGGCAGGTGTGGGTGAAGGCGGCAAAGAGAGTGCAAAAGGAGCCACAAAAATTCGGTTTGCGTTTTGCGTTTGATTCTTCGTCGCATGAGCAGCAGCAGCAGCAGCGACAAAAACAACAATAAGAAAGGCGCAGCCAAAGCTGCGACGTTTCTTTGGGCAGAAGCAGAGGCTGAAGCTGAGGCTGAGGCTTGTTTGGAAAACCTCGTGGCTTTCATAATTGAGGTCGTTCTTCTCTCTGCCCCATTCCACTCTTCGTCGCTGTTTCTCTTTCTCGCTCTTCCTGCCATTTGTTTGTAGTGCGTGTGTTTATATGTATGTAAGTGTGTTGTATGTGTAACTATTAATGGAGTGCAGCTGGACGAGGGGTACGGGCAGTGGGAGAGCTAGGGGCAGGACTAGGGGCCAGGTCATTCAGTTCGTCGTCGGGACTGCGGTGCGTTAATTAAGTTTAAGTATTTGTTTTCTGACTCGTGTGTATCTGTGTGTGTGTTGGATATGTCAAAAGGCGAACAGTAGCTCTATATGGAAGGGGGCGTGACTGTCTGTGGGCGCACTTAGCTAAGCTGGGGGAACGCTTACCAAAACTTTCTCTATTAAAAACGTATCTAAATATCGTATAGAGTATATTAACGTAGTGTTTATTATATTTTTGATAACGATACTCCTCCTCTTCTTCTTTTATATGTAGCACCATGACTTACTCCCTGATGACACTGGATATATCCGGCAACAAGATGCAACAGCTGCCACTCGAGGCACTTCAGCGATTGCACTCACTGACACGCTTGGTGGCGCAACGGTAAGTGCCATATTTAACGCAAGTGCAGGAGTCCTTCACCTGAAACTAAGAGACCCAAAGATTAATTGAGAATTTCTAAGCTTCTGCACTAACAATATTCCAACTCCTGTTATTCTGTTAGAAACCACATAACCACATTGGATGGCAACTGGGAGGCGCAACATGATACGTTACGTTCGCTGCATCTGTCCGGCAACGACATCACGGAAGTGGCGCCAGGGGGCACACTGGAGCTGCTCTCAAATGGAGGAGAGAATAGTTCCCAGCCCTCCAGCTTGGCTGCGGTGCAGAACCGTCTGGATGCGAGCAATGCCTTGAACTCACTTGTACCTGGCTTTGGTGATAGGCTGGGAGGTCGTCCTTTTGATCAGCTGCAGAAGCTGCTTTGGCTGGACTTGTCCAACAATCGTATAACCCATGTGGCGGCTAACTATTTGCCACGATCGCTGGTCACCATGGATCTGTCCAGTAATCTGTTGAGTGTCTTCCCACAGCAGCTGTTCGAGCAGCTGCCGAGCTGCGCATTGTGAGTCTGCGGGATAATCTGCTGCGCACTGTGCAGTGGAAGGAGCTGCAGGTGCGACCGCTGCGCATGCACCTGGAGAAGCTCGATCTTGGCCAGAACTGCATTGAGAACTTGGAGTCGGATTACTTTCAGCAAAACTACTCGGACGTACACATACGTGCTCTCAACATGGAGCAGAACTATGTGGCGCAGCTGCCGGCGGAGGTTTTTAAGGCCACTGGCATTGTGCATCTTGTCCTGGCCTTCAACTCCATAAGCCGTGTACATCCTGCGGCATTTGAGGGTCTAACGGATACGTTGGAGTACTTGGATTTGGAACGCAATCGTCTGACCGCTGTTCCAGTAGCCATATCCTTCCTGCATCGTCTCAGATACTTGTATCTGACCTCGAACAATATCAATCAGCTGACTAATATGCCCTCATTCACGGAGAATCTGAAAGTCCTTAGCCTAAGCGGAAACAATTTCACCATGATCCCCGTTCTAGGACTGAAGAACTATACACAGTTATCCTACCTGAACATGGGCTACAATTCGATAGCTGACATACCCGAGGGCATATTTGCAGTGGATGGTTGGGGTGCCAATCTGCAGACGATTCTTCTACGGAACAACAAGATTACGCATCTGCATTTGGGTTCCTTTGCGGGTCTGGAGCAAATCCAGGAGATTAGCCTGAGTTTCAATGATATAACCGTGCATCATCCTTTGCTGTTTGAGAATGTTTCCCATACGCTTAAGATACTGGAACTCTCCTTTGCTGTGTTTCCCGCTAGAAGCTTGGAATCGTTGGACCCACTGGATGCACTTCTTCCACTCTCACAGCTCATTTGGCTGGGACTGGATAACAACAACCTCAAGAGCATCTCTAACGAGTCCTTTGCCCAAATGCGAGAGCTGAGCTACATTAACCTGAGCTTCAATCAGCTAAAGTCGCTGCCACGCGGACTCTTCCTGCCCGATGCTCATAGCCATCTGGTGGAGATTGAACTCTCCTACAATGCGCTGGAGCATTTGGAGCCCCAAACCTTCCATAATCTGGGTGATCTGCAGACACTCAATCTCCAATCGAATCGTCTTCGCAGCATCGCACGTCATGCCTTCCACAATCTGGAGTTCCTACGCTATATAGATCTCTCCTATAATCGGCTGAACAACATATCCCATGCCGCCTTCACAGTGCTGCCCAATCTGGCTGGCTTGGATCTCATGCACAATCAGCTCTGCGCGGTCTCCCTGAAGTCCTTCCACTACGTCTCGAATGCAACGACGCCGCTGCGCCTCAACCTGAGTCACAATCACATCTCCAGCTTCGACGATGAGCTGAGCAGCTATATGTACATTTATCAGCTGGATATAAGTCACAATCACGTGGCCAAGTCGGATAGCTTCACCAATCTGGCCAACACGCTGCGTTTCCTCAATCTGGCACACAACGCTCTGGGCACCTTGCAGAGTCACGCGTTCGGAGATCTGGAGTTCCTCGAGATCTTGAATCTGTCCCACAACAATCTCAGCACGCTGCGACGTCGCAGCTTTCAGGGCTTGAACAGCCTGCAGGAGTTGGACTTGAGCCACAATCAACTGGATCAGCTGCAGGTAGAACAGTTTTCCAATCTTCGCAAGCTCCGAATCTTGCGCATCAGCTCCAACCGCCTGCGCGCTCTGCCGCGTGAGGTCTTCATGAATACGCGCCTGGAGTTTCTGGATATATCGGATAATCAGCTCAGCGTCTGGCCAGTGCCGGCCTTTACGGACATCGGATTCACTCTAAGATCCATCCAGATGTCACGGAACAATCTGGAGTACTTGGATGCCTCGATGTTCGTCAATTCTCAGTTCCTGTACGACATCAGCCTGGCACGCAATCGGATCACCATTCTACCGGATAACACCTTCAGCTTCCTCAACAACCTGACCAATCTCGATCTCTCAGAGAATCCACTTGTCACCACCAATCTGCGAGAGGTCTTCGTGCACACCCCACGCGTCCGTAAGCTGATCCTCCATCACATGGGACTCTACGTGTTGCCCCCCTTGAAGCTGCCACTGCTCTCGTATCTGGACGTCAGTGGCAACTATCTGCAGGAGCTGTCGCCTCTGAACACCCTGCGTCACCTGCGATATGTGAACGTTTCCCACAACAAGCTTATCAATGCCAGCTGTGGTGTGGAGCATTTGCCTCCTTCGGTGAGGGTCCTGGACATGGCACACAATCCCTTGCGTCGCATTACCCTGCACGATCTGGTGAGCCTGCGACAGCTGTCGGAGCTGAATCTGCTCGATGTGAAAGTGGCCAATCCGCAGGGCTTCTCCAAGCTGCGTTCCCTGCGCAAGCTGCACGCCAGCTCCCATGCGAATCTGGGTGATATTGTGGCCAGGCTGCCTGGGCTGCAGGAGCTGAAGGTGCACTGTCTGGAGCCCAATATTGGCGGTCAACTGCTCAGCAAGTTGGTCAACAACACGAAGCTGCAGCTCGTCGAGCTGTACGGCAGCAATGTCCAGACCATATCACCCGATATCTTCGCTGGCCTCTCACGCAATCAGCGCCTCCAGGTGAAGATCTCGCACACGCGCATCTCGGATCTGCCACCCGGCATATTCTATACGCTGCGCGACGTGCCCCACCTCTCCATTGATATCTCTCACAACCGCATCAATGCCCTGGCCGCCGATAGCTTCTATCCCAACAAGAGCTACTGGGACACAGTGGGCACAAGGAGCATCATGGGTGGACTCATTACCTCACACAATCCCCTCGACTGCGAGTGTGGACTTGTCTGGTTTGGCCACTGGCTGCGCCGCTGGCTACGCGAATCCGCACAGATCAAAGTCATCCAAAAGGATGATCTCAAGCGCATGGTTCAGGTAGGTCCTTGACCAATCGAACTTATCCTGTTTTCTATAGTAACTCCTTATTTACTTTTCAATCTTGGTTTTCTTATGCGAAAGTTACCCCTATCGTTTGCCGATATGCGCGTAAGCTTTAAAAATGTTTCTATTTGCTCTAAGATCCTGCAGAGGAATGAGCTTTTAATACGTATAATCCTCTGCAGGATTGGATTGTTATACTCTTTGATTAATATACTATGTTTACAAGATATATCTAATAACATTTGTCCAATCTTCAATCCGATATTTAGCGTGCGCGTGCCAATACCTGTCATGATTCGACATCGAATCGCCATCTGCCCATACTTGAGATATTTCCGGAGGATCTGCTCTGCCAGGCGAGCGCGTTGAGCAGTTCCGGTCAACGCATCTTTCTCATATCCTTTGCGGCGGCCTTAACGATCCCACTCTTCACCATATCCCTTTGATGTTGGCTCTAATCACTGGTTCCGGCCAACTAAGCTCGCCCGCTAATTGCCGGCGCTTACCTTGGCTCCGATGACCTGCAACTGCCTGTTGGATAACAATAATAATTTGTATAATAATGTATATAGTCAGGTTGAACATATATGGAATACGAGTATGAATATGAATAATATGAATAATCGTAGCCACAATTTGGGCGCCGCACTCGGAATTAGCTAATGCAGGATAATGTACCCCAAACCCCCAACAAACAGACAGACAGCAAATCGGTTAATGTCCACTCGTAACTATAAGTTTTATATACATATACCATAAACATATACATACAAGCATACATACATACATACATACATAGATATATGAAGTAGGACTCAAATGAACTGCGGCACGTTGTCGCACTTGCAAGCGCCTTGCGGTGGATAGCGACGAGTAGAGGTACTAAATGATAAATAACTTAATAGGTATTTAAGTGTTGGCTACAGCTAGGCACTAAACCTATGTATGGTACCTATAATCATAATTACATACACAAACACACACACACACAGACACACACACACCGACATCAATCTAAGTTATACATATATGTAATTCATTTGTAGCTTTGATAAATGACTTCCCAACACAGTTCCTACTAGACTGCATATTCAATCTCTGTCTTTGATACTCGTATCGATAGATAGAACACTCGCAAGAGATAGAGTCTTCAACTTAATTGACTACTGACTGATTTGATATGATTTTCACTTGGTTAATCGACTCTGCTTTAACTATCATATACATATATATGTATGTATTTTACATCCACATTCACAGACCATTAGGTAATTTAGGGGAACTCCCTCCGCAAGGCGCTGTCTGTGTCTTGGCCAACTTAATGGTAATTAATGCAATTGATTACATAAACACACACACATCAACGGACATATAATGATTCCTAATAACTGACAAAAGAAACAAACACACCCACAAAACACACCCACACCCACAATCACCCACACACACACTCACCCACACACACACTCACACATTTAGCGTAGTTCATAAACACTTTTGCATCTATAGATTTAATAGACGAATAAGTTGTTAATAATAGTTTATGAATACGAATATGAATACATGAGTATATATGAATATTTTTTAAAGCTGAAAACGATTCTAGATACAAATATAACTTAGCAGAAGGCCAATAAGTAACATAAATTATATATAATAATTATATATGATAAATATATGATATATATTAAGATACGAATACGAATATAAACGATCAATTGGATAGCAATTATAATGGGTTTTTTTAAACGGAAAATGGAAAATGGAAAATGTAGAGATTCACAATTGCACAATTACAACAACAATTATCGACAAAAAAAGGACATCTAAAATACAATAATTAAAGTAAAAGGTTTACCAACAATTGCGGCAGTCAATTTTAAATGAAAAAAATCAAATACAATATATATAAGTACATATCAGTTTTGGCAAAAGATCATGAATAAAACATAATGAGAGGCGTAAACATTTACATTTACCGAGTGCACACAGCAATATCAATTAAATGGAATAAATTATCAAGAAAAACCAAAAAAAAAAACATATATCAAAATATAAATTTATATTTTAATTTTCTCTTTTCGGTTTTTTAACCCCTTTTTTTTGGTTACAACAATGACAATCGTGATACTAATTGTAGTTGTTTACACGACGATGATGCAAAATGCACAAGTATAATAATAATATTAAATATAAATAAATAAACTATTCAATGGAACAAATGAATAAATCAATTAACTATAATACCAGAATCCATATATATCCTGGTGCTGCTGGCCATTCTTTATGATTATTTATATTGTTTTGTGATTGAACTCCAATGCATTTTATTACTATTAAATATATAATATTGTACATACATATATATATATATATAGTATATATGTCAGCGTTATGTTCTTTTTTAGTCAAAAACTATGCCCAACAGCAAAAGCGAAAATTAAAGTAGTGAAAACAAAACAAAATCATATCAATATAAATGAAATTGAAATTGAAATTGAATATAAAATAAATAAAATTGCTAGAAATACTTCTGTCTGTGTGTGTGTGTTTCTGTCTGTGTTTAATTAAAAGGGTCTGGGTCTTAACGGTACCTGCTCAATTTTGGTTGCAAGCACTTGCCTTAGTTGGGCGTTTACGTGTTTTAAATAACAAACACAATGCGCTAAACGAAGCAAATAGGAATCCCGCATCGCTCGACCGACCACACACGCCCCTTTCTTGAGGACTGGGACTGGGACTGCGGCAAACCACAGGCATTAGCCCCAGCTGCTTGGTAGCTGCTTGGCAGCTCCTTGGGTTCAGGTTGCGACCCGACCCGACCCTTTAACACACACATTTTAGTGTTTTGGCCAATGAAACTTGATAATAACGCGAGAAGCCCCCAAAGCTAACAGGCAAATAAACTGCCACAAATTATGTGAGAGACGCGACTCAGTAGCGCACCAGGTAGTCCCGAAAAAGGAGCTTAAAGAACAGCACTAACTGGCGGTCAGACCCTTGGCCATGCCATGCCATGCCATGCTAGGCTTTGCCAGACCAGCCCGGGACACGCCAACCCAGGACATGGCCATAATTGGATTATCGGCGCGCTGAAGAGCTCTGACGAGTGCTCCACTTGTGCACTAGCTGCACTTGGCATGGCTTTGATACTCTCGCAAAAGAAAAGTAAGAGTAGTGCGAGATATCTAGAGTGCTCCTGCTTGCAAGTGGTGGCTATCAAAGGGTAGGTGTTCAGCACCACCAGCAGACACTCTACGTATTCATGTTTATGTAATCTTAAAGCTAAGTGGGTACTTTTCCCTTTACATTTCCAGCAATATTTACTGCATATATTTTGTTTGTTAAGAATACGAGTATCCTTCAAACTATTGCAGAAGCCACACTAACAATAAATGGATGAGTTGCCTTTGACTGAACACGGTACTTATGTCCTTTTGTCCATGGCAGTTCCTCATTCTCACACTCAGTTAAGCTCTCAGTAACGAGAACTTGCGAAAGAACTTTCAATTAGTTTATGCTGTTTTCTCCGAAAAGTATACGAACAGCCCTCGCTGTTTAATCAAAAAATCTAGGCGAATCTTCGGCTGTTTTCACCAGGCGAACAGAATTCAGCACAAGGTCTATTATCTCATTCTACATGGTTTTGATCTCGCACTTGCCAGAAGAGACAGACACGCGCTAGCTGTCCTGCTCACACATGAAGTAGTCAATTGAATGGACGATTGACGCATACACTTGCGATACAGGGTGTTCCAGCTCAACGCTCTCCGATTTGGTGCAAATGTACCAAGATAGGTACTTTAAACAAAATGGTACAAATTCAAAGCTGGTAGATATTGTATAATAAAACAAAAAAACTTTATCGGAAACAGTGTTTAACAAATAAAAGAATATATATTTATATAAATATATTTTTATATATTTTTTTCTCTTCAATGAAGTCATTATTTTCAATTTGTACCTACGCGCGGTCGACTGCCAGCAGCAGATCGCAGCACCCTTTATCACAATTATTTTCTCTCAATGTCCCGTTTTAATGATCCGCACATAGCCTTAGTAAGGCAGAAGAGTTACGCTCTAGTCAACGTTGGCTGTCTCGCTTACACCCTCAGTCATTTATAGATAAGACGCTCTCTGTAAATATTAAAGCGCAGCCCAGTTTCAGTCTGCAGCGAACGTTAAAGCGAAGCAGTGGGAGTTTAACTCGGATGCGATTCTAGAAGAAATACAGAAAAACAAAATGATTTATGTTATTAAACAGTTTAATTAAGAAATATGTTAATAATCTCAAAGCTAAGAATTTAATAGGGTATATTTTCTGATCGAGTTGGAGTAGGATGCACTTTTTCTGCCTGTAAAATATATTCTCACAACTTTGTTATGCACGTTTCACACGTTTTTAATAGCTTATGGGCATACAATTTGTATAATTAAGTAGAATAGCAGTAGATATTGCTTGTGGAAAATGGAGTTTTCATTTCTAGTGGTGCATTTTGGTTTTTTTGTGTTTCCTTTTTGAGCCTAACTGAAACCTTTCAGCGCTTTTAAGGCTTTCTTTGTGCCTGCGTGAGTGGAAATGCCACTTGCTGGAGCTGTTGGAGTTGATGGCGTAGTCCTGGAGTCCTGGAGTCCTGGAGTCCTGTAGTGCCGTAGTGCCGTAGTGCGAGTGAGTGGAGTATGTTATGTGCTTTCGCCGTGCCGGAGATTGCATGTCGATGTGACTTAATTGCATTTCAGACAGCTCTGGCAACGAGCCGTTTGCCGTTTGCCGTTTTCTGTTCGCCATACGCCGTGTTGAACGGAAGGAAACAACGCTAAGTACAAGTTGTCGGTACGGGGAGTCGCTTTGGGCCAGTTGCTGCCATGTACGAGTATTGGCATTGTTTAGCCATGGCTTAAAGGAAACTGAAAGCGAAAGCGAAAACAATGGAATGCGCAGCTAAGGCCTTTCGCTACGATCCCAGCAGCGGCGTAAAGTGCTGCAGTTTAATAGCCACGAAGGAGCTGCACCACCGCACCACCGCACCAAAGCTGCATTAGAAGGAGCACTAACCGGAGACTAAATGCTAAGTTTACGTTTACCTCCACACTTAATACCAAACAGACACACTTGACAATACTCGACGATGGTTGGATGCAAGTTGAAGGGGGGAGGGGGGGAAAGGAGGAGGAAGATGTGGGTGGGGCCTGTACGATGGCTGTCAAAGCGATACGTATGGCCAAATCCAAATCCAAATCCACCCAATTTGCGCAACACTCGCCACCATTCACCGCCACTCACCATTACTAATGCAGATGCCAACTATCAGCAGTGGCAACAACAACAGCAACAACACAAAAAAAAAGGTGGCAGCATAGGTATAGGAGTATGTGGCAGTAATGGTAGAAACCGCCGACAAATCTGCTGCATTGCCACTGCCCAGAAGGGAAGAACGATTCGACTAGGAGACGAGCAAACGGCAAGAGGCATGTGGCAAGTGGCAAGTGGCAAGTACGCTGCTGGTGAACGGACGAGAGAGAGCCCCATCGAGCCGGCGGGCAAACTAACAGAGTGCTTATTTTAACGAAGTTACAACAACTTTTGCAATACAAACAGTAATGCCAGGCAGATTCACACTCGGCACAACAGAACACACACACACACAGACACACCAAAACACACTGACACACATTCAGACACACACACAAACACAACCATAATATACAAATTGTAAAATCGCAGTGCTTCTGAAAGTATGCAAAACCCAAAACAGTAGAAATATACAGGTATACATGCTCAGCAGATACTCTATATAGGGTGTATATCCTATAGAATCCTGAAATCCTCAAAACAGGATATATTTCTTACTTGTGGAGCAAATATGGAACCATTAGGGGTTAAGGATTAAGTTGATGTTCTCAATACTTCGGTCAATTCTCAGATTTAGATGAAATTTCGTATTAGAAATAAAGTCAAAGATGAATGCGATATGATCGTATCCATATTGACATATAGATTCTATATAGATCACAGATATTGGATTATATATCATATATACATATAGACATATCAGTTTCATATCTATATATATCGGTAAATGTATCCTTATAAAGGATTTACCTTGAACTAGCTGGAAATCTTACCAAATTTGGAAAATTGATAAGATTCGATATACCCACAAAAAGCAGGGTATTTGAAGCTGCTACTGTGTTGGCGCACCGTCTGCACACCTAATGGCTAAAGGAGGGGCAATGGGAACATTGGGCAGGGGAGGGGCAGGCAGGGGTCTGTGCACCACTAGAAACTTTACGACATGCAAAAATTGTGAGCAGAGAGCGGATATAATTGTCGGTCTTCTCGTAACTTTGCCGTGGGGAGTAGATTAGTTGATTTGTACACACACACACCACAATTACATACAAATATATATATACCTATATGTGTGTGTGTGTGTGGTACATAGTCCTATAGTTTTCGTATATAACAAAACCAACGTTGGCGGCGTTGAGTAAAACGAATCCTTTTAACCAAATGATATGCGCTGAACAATTGTTCGCTGCTGCAGTTTGTGTTAAAGTGTGTGTGTGTTTGTGTGTGTGTACGAGTGTGTGGCCAAATGTGTAATGTGGGGCAGTAAGCAATAGTTTTTCTGCTGTTGCTGTTGCTGTTGTTGTTGCTGTAGCTGTAGCTGCTGTACTGGGCATTGCTAACTTTCTACCACATCGCAATTTAATTTTATAGTCGAAAACACACAGCGGCCGCCTCTGCGGCTCAGCGGCAACCGTTAGCCCCAGCTTCATGGAACGACGTTTGTGGCCCCAGTCCATAAAAAAAAAAGCAGAAACTAAAAGTTGAACGTTGAGCCAGATGCTCTAACCCGGAGCTGGCCACTGGCCACTCGCCCAGGACTCGCACTCGCCCTCTGATTTATGATGGACAATTCTCGGGTAAGCAAATCAAAACTAAATCATAAACGATTAGCTAACTGGTCGACTACACTGATTAAAACAAATAGACAAGCCACTCCTGGTACAACCACCCACCCACACATCCATCCATCCAGCTGCTCCACCTGGCCAAGTGCTACCCCAAGGGCCCCCAGCTCAAATCAGTTGGTAAGCGCATACATGACTGAGCATTGCAGATGAAGAGCTGAGCTGGGCAGAGCTGGAGCAGAGTTTGCAGCTCAGGTAATGTGTGGATTGGATAGGTGGGTGGTGGACCAGCGGGTGGATTCCTACGTAATTTGATTCTTTTTTACAGCTGGACTGGGAGCAAGCGGGAGCCAATGAATTTAACAGAATGCAGAAGCTTATACCATTAAATGATTAGAACGTGGAAAGTCGCAATGTGATGAAAAGTCAATTGGAAATGCGCAAATTTGTTCGATTGCACACGTTTAAACTTGTCTAATCGTGTCAGAACTTGTGTTCCATGAATTAAAAGTAACTAACATGCCAACACTCTGTCTCTATCTCTATCTTCCAGCTAGAGATTTGGGAAGAGGAAAGTCCTTTTCTACAATTTCAACATCAGTTTGAATATATTCCAGAACTAAATCGCTTCAGTTTCTCGACTTTAACTACTACTTATACTATTCTCTGCTGCTGCCACTGTCCTGATCAGTCATGTATAAGGATATATCCATAGCAGGACTCTCTCTCTCTCTCTGTCTCTGCATATCTTAAGCAAGTGTAGCATAAATGAAGTTGCTTAGTTGCTTAATTTGGGAACTAATCAAGTGCACAGCCCAGATATGCATGCCAATTGGGTAGCAGCTAGAATCCTCAATCCCATTATATCCTTCAAACAATCTACGAGTACATGGCCCACTCTCAGGTTCCAGCTAGAGAGATTCGGGCTCTGGCTCAAACAGCAAACAGCAATAAACCGGCCCCTTTTCAGTCAGGAGTCGCTGCTTCTGTCTGTCTGTCTGTCTGTGTGAGGGGCATCAGCATGGTAAAGGTTGCTACCAGTATTGGAATTGGAATTGGCACTGGTGATGGTGTCCTGGTGCTCTGCCACGCCCCCAAAATGACCAACCAGCTTGCTGCTCATTGAAATGGAATCTAATCGGCTTTTGATTTTACAAGTCCTTTTCACAAAGTTTGTCGGTGGCTGACGCTTCGCTTCCAAGTGTGTATTACTATATACATATGGCCAAGTGGGGTGTATGTGCGATTTCAGGAGCAGGAGAGGATGAGTGGAGGAGGGACCAGTCGCGGGTTGCTATGGGGTTGCCAGAATGTCTGGTGCAACTCGTTGCCATTTTGCACTCGGCATAAGTATGCAATATCCGTTTCCGTTCGTTACGTTTGTTACAGGCCCGAACTTGACTTGGTCTAAACTGGTCTGGAGGGCCAGAAGGACATCCAGGGGCTGGCAGAGAGGGACACAGAGACAGAGTCGGAGCAAGTTGAATGCTATCAGCATTTGACTTGCAGGTGGCCAAGAGAACGCTGCTTATTGCGATAGGCAAGATTCAAAGTGCAATTTCTTTAGAATCTTTGACAGCAGAGAAATATAAAGTTGTTGCGAGGGCTGCTACAAAAGAATCGCAATTGCATTCAAAGTGTCTTATTTATAACTTTGAGACCTACCTCGTCCTTAGGCCTTAGATGTGTATAAGATAGAGCTAAAGAGCTGCACAGGAACTGGCAACGAACGCATCAGATGAGATGCTGGCTGATGCTGACGTTAAGCCTTTTGGCCTATGGCGCCAAATAATGTCCAGGAAGCGATAATATCAGACTCTCAGCTCGAGAGTCCTCGAACTGAGCCGCCACCCGTCGTGCATTCAATTGGAAGAGCATTGAGTCCTTCTAGCTGTAGCTAAATCTCTGTGCGCTGCTTTAAGCAGTTTCCAGTCGCTGTCATCGTTGTCGCCTTTATCGGCCATCAGACGTTTTATTATGGCACACTCAGACCCAGACTCAGACACAGGACACAGGACCTTAGAGCTCACAGCTCACAGTTCACAGCTCACAGCTTAGAGCTGAGACCCTTTTGGACCTTTGGACCACACGTCAATTGCAAAGCGGAAATTGCCGTCTGTCTGGCTTAATTTTGTGACCTGGCTGAAGTTTATTACGTTGTCGAATGATTTACTGATTGATTTGTCACCTCGGAGACCCCTTCCTGGCCAGACTCTATCTCTAGCTATAGCTATAGGGACCCTTGAAGCATCCTGCAGTACTTCACAAGCCACAAAACTAGTTAACGCAATGTTATTTAATATTTAATTGGTTTACCATAATTACGTAAAAACATTAAATTATCTTTTATTAATGAGCGAGTTGTGGACGACCCCACAACAGAGCACACACACCCTCAACTCCGAGCTCTGAGCTCTGAGATCTGAGCTGAGGGCACACTTCAGCTGCGTCGAGTTGAGTTTCAGTTTCAGTTTCAGTTGCTGTTTCAGTTCAGTTAGTTGGGTTTAGTTTCCACTTATTTTTGTTAAACAGCAGCAGAGTTTCGACAGTCAGGGGAGATCCTGTCCTATCCCTGACTACCCCTGATGCCCGCCTGCTACCTTCCTGCTGGCTGCCTAATGCTAACAACCAACGCTCTTTATGCATTATACATTAATTATTTAAAATGTCAGAGCAACTAGGCTAGAAGCTGGATGCGAATGGAAATGGGTATCAACATTTGTGGGTTGGCTTACTTGGCATTTAAAAGGACGAAAGGACCAAGCAGGCATTGTCCGAAATCAAAATCTCCTCAATTTCAACTCTATTTATACTCTTTATCATTATTAATATATTATATCTGATTCCAGTCAAGACAACATGTTTATTACGCTTCAACTTGAGATTTATTGACTGGGAACAGTTTGACTGACAACAGTTTGCGTTGCGCATAAAGTTTTATAGTTTTCCATATGGAAAACTATGTTCAATTTTCTTCGATTGCTCATAAATTTATTATAAATTCTGTCTTATCATGAAGCGTTCTCTTTATCGTTCGATTCTTCTTAAATATTTGAAAATTCTGAAGAACAAAACGTTTCTTACGCTTCAACTCAAAATTTATTGACTGACAACAGTTTGATTTTCATGTCCTTTGGCAAATGGAAAACTATGTTCAATTTTCTTCAATTGCTCATAAATTTGTATAAATTCTGCCTTATAATAATTTGTTCACATTAGCTTTGACTCGTCTGCATTATCTTTACATTCTGAGGCACATCTTAAACACATTCAGCAGCTTCCTTCCAACTTTCGTTGAGGCATGGAAGACTAACTTTGCTCCAGTTGAACTTATATGTATTCTACATATTCCATATCCTAATTGCATTGAATAATTCCTCGATTCATTGAATCATTTCGAGTCTTGTTACGTTTTGCGGAACAGCCGAGCCGCATGACCGCATATGAGTTTTATGAGTAGCTCAAAGTTAACTTAGCGTAAAGCCACCTGTGGGCGAGAGGGGGAGTTAGGTTTGAGAGGTGGTCGGGGTTTCTATCAACTCTACTAACTGTATAAATATGCACGGGCGAGTACATAGTTAGGACTAAGCTATGGGCAGCTGCTGCCACCGGAACAATGACGAACAGAATTTTCGGGGGCCCTTGGACGGACGGACGGCTCCAGGAGGAGCTCAGTTGGAGTCGTTGTCCCACCACGTTCTCATCATATCAGGCTCAAAACGAAACGAGGTTAATTAATGAATTGTTAATATCATTTGCGACCACACGTCGCCACATTCACATCATTCTGTCCTTACAGCAGCTTCGTCCTTGCGCTGCTGCTGCCTTTTAAGCAAACAGTTGCAGCAACGATCTCTACGCCTTGGCAACTGCAACATAATATTATTATGTCGGAATAAGGGGTGGCAAAGGGTGTGGCAAAGAGTGCGGGGGTGGTGGGCGGGAGGAGTGGCTGTTGTGTTTTTTCTTTTTTGCCTTTGCCAAGCGTCAGCTGCAATCCAATTTCTAGCTGAACAATATGTGTGTGTGTGTGTGTGTGTGTGTGTAGATATGTGTTGCTAAAATAATAAAGCAACACACACACACGCACACAGAGAGTGTGGTGTGTGCTGGTGTGCTGCTCATTATTATTAAAATTTGTTGAATTTTTGGGTTGCAACTAAGCTGCATATAAATTCAGCTGCAGCCTTCAAAATTTTCCTGCTGCCATGTTAAAGGATGCCGGGCAGGCAGGCAAGCTTCTGTCGTATCCTTCTTCGGTATGAGGACAATATAACGGTTACGCCTGGTAGCTCTCTGAACTGCGAACTGTGAGTTGCAAGTTGCAAGTTGCAAGCTGCAAGCCGCTTGCTGCAAGCTGCATAATTCAGGGCGCAACCGCAACTTGACAATTTGCAAGCGACTGGCGGCAGCTGCTCCAATGAGGAGCTATAAACAATGGAAGGACGAAACCAACTTCTACTACTACTCGCAGAGTATTATTCACTTTTCGCCCATAGACATAACTCTGCTTAAGACTCAAGCGATTTACACAGATTATCCTTACCACATCCTTGCCTCATATTTTAGAAGAACTTTTCTTTTGTTTCCTTTACAAACGCTGATTAATAATGTTAAATAATATACTCAACACGTTTAAGGACGATTTGTTCGAGTAAACTAAGAGGAAATATTTAAGGTATTATTTTCATGTCTTCATGGAAAATGCAGAAAATACTTAAATTCGATTAACTCTTTGTCAGATTTGCTTACTAAATTTTAAGCTGCTTTTTGTCATATTTTTTTTTAAGACTGCAAAAGTTCAGCCTAGGGAAAATGTATCACAAAAGCATTTTCCATGTTCATTTTTTTTTGTTGGGTGAAAATCGTGAATTTTGCCTCTGGCTTAAAGCAAATCAGTTTTAAAATGCTACTGTAAAACATGAAAAACTATTTTCCATCTCAATTTATGCAGTTTGAATGAGAATTTGATTTCGAAAACTTAATTACAATTTGTATTGATTCTACGCAAAAATACAGCAAAAATTGGTTTGAAATAAAAACGAAACTATGAAAATTATATTGAATAAAGTAAAGAGAGTTATGTTTAGGGTGGAAATGTGCGAAGAAGACAAAAGGAAAGCTTTCAGTGATTTAATGAAGGACATACAATTGCCTAATCGAAAGGCTAAACTCAATGAAACGGAACCAAGAAATTAATTATTGTTCAGTTCGCAGGACACTGACAAATCAGCTATTTAAAGTGACAATGGAGGACACAATAATGAATGCAATCAAATGAATAACTCAACTTTAACTTTATAATAAATATGCAGATATATAATATAGATATTCTTTATATACAAAGTAAGATACAAGAAAATATCCTTAAACTGTTTTGTTATAGATTTCTGATGCCTTTGAGCTGGTTCCTTAGCATCTATCAGCCGTCTGACTCATATATATATCCTGTGAACTAGTTCCTAGGATTTCTATAATCAAAATTCTATATATATTTCTGGCGATCCACTAAAACCTTTTGAGCTTTTTAATAGAAATAAATATAGATATTCTTTATATACAAAGTAAGATACAAGAAAATATCCTTAAACTGTTTTGTTATAGATTTCTGATGCCTTTGAGCTGGTTCCTTAGCATCCATCAGCCGTCTGACTTATATATATCCTGTGAACTAGTTCCTAGGATTTCTATAATCAAAATTCTATATATATCCACTAAAACCTTTTCAGCTTTTTAATAGAAATGCCTGCGAAAGAATCACAGCGAAGGCAATTTGCTGCGAATTGAGTACGTGTTGTAATGGCAGCCTTAAAGTTTCGGCCAAGTTAATAGTTGGCCTTTAAGCAGTTAAAATTTCAGTAAACTGAAATCTTCTTTTGCTCTGCTGCCAGCTCAGGCACTGGATATGGCTCTAGCTATGGCTTCCACTACGACTTTAGCTCCGGCTGTGCACTGTGGAGCGTTCTGGCCAAAACTGAAATCCATCAACCATAAAATTCGCAGTCAAGCGTACAAAGCGAGACGCTGCAGGCGGCGCAACCTCGGAGGCGCCACAGCAGCCTGGGCTGCCCAGCCCAGCCAACTCCCCTCCAGCTGCCAGCCTCCATATGGCCCCCCCTGGCTCCACAGAATGCGGCTGCTTTAAGGCCATTAATCTTCAATGAAAGGCGTTTAATTTATTTGGTTTTAATTTAAATTTTGGCGCTACGATTTATAGGCCAAACTTTGACGTTGCCACACGAGTTGGCCAATACATTTGCTGCTGTTGTTGTTGTTGTTTCTGTTGTTGGCTAATTATAATGTGGAACACGCAACGGGCAGTTAAAGATGCACACAAACTGTAAGCAATATATTAATCAAATTAGTGTAAGCATTTGACTGATTTCTGCCCTGTTGGCCAACATTCGAAATAAGCCAAGGGCCAAAAGGATATTCGATGCGAAAGTCAATATACCCGATGGCTACTGTACATACATTCATTATATAAATAGACGGCTTTCCACAATCGAACCACAAAAGGAAATCCGCCAGTCACTTGGCCAAACATTAAGCATACGCCCTGTGTGCGATTTTAGCCAGGCTTATTGTTAGCTTACGTTTAATATAAATATCAATTTCGCTTGGCTTGGCCTATCAAAACTAAATGTGAGCATTGTGCCTGGCTTCGATAGCCAGATCAATTGCCAAAATAAAACCACATTGGCAACTATCTGTTCTGGGGGCAGGCAATCAGCCAGGTGCAGGGGCAAGATGCCGGAAAGTGTGCGCCCCGCATAATTGTGCCCCAAGCGCACCACAACGCCCTCAAACAAAACAAGTTGCCGCTGCTTCGCTTATCTGTGGCACCACCCCCCATCCCACCCCTCTGAGAGCAGCACCCTTGGCAACGCTGCCAAGTTGCTGCAAGCCCCGCGTGTTGCCCCACATCGTTGTGGTTATAATTCTGTGGTCTCTTCCATTTTGCGGTCAACTCCAATTGGGATTTAATTTGTACTTCTTTGTTGTCCTTCGTATTTTATTGTACACCAACAACAACAGCAACAGCAGCAACATTCAATAACAAGCAACAACAACCACAATACATGACAACAACAATGCGCCTTCGACGCTTGCCATCATTTTTATCCCCTCCCCTCTAACCCCCTATATCCTGTTTCCCCCTCTGTTAAAAGCTACCCTAACAACGCGCGCGATTTTCAGTTTGAGCCTCGAACTGAAATTCAATTTTTGTTTGGAAGCGTCCTCTGTATGTGTGTGTGTGTGTGGGTGTTGTCCCTACTGTCTATGTGTGTGTGTGGAATGCAAACCGAGTTTTATCCACTCGAACTGTTAATGGGCATTTTGTATTTTATTTAATGTGAAAAGTTTTTGTTGAAAATTTTTGGCCCCGGCCTCGAGTTGCCCTCACAGAAAATTTCGGCTTGGAGCCGAGCAGCCTATCGGCGCTGGTAAATCTCAGGAACCCAGAAAAAGTTTATATTGTAATATTTTAATATTGTTGGATTGTAATTCAAGCGATTTAATTAGCCATTAGGAGAAGCTACTCGTTATGTTGTTCCTGTTAATCCTGCTGCGGCTCAAGATTGCTGCACTTAGAAACAAATTAGAGCAATGTTCTCTTCTAATTCGATTCGATGGCTGGGGGTGAATGAAACGGAGGGGAGACCTGGCTATTATGTGGGGTAATTGAGGACAAGTGAGGGTAAGTGCACTGAATGATTTTAAGGAACAAAAAAAACCAATAGAAAAATAAGCGTTGCACATCAAAAAAAAACTATTGACTTTTAATTGAGTAGAAATAAAAGTGGAACTCGGCTTCAATAATTGATTTGCTTTCGGGGGTGGCCCTAACGATATTGTTAAGTGATTATTACAAAAGCTATTGTAAATAATTAATAGATTAATATATGAGAAACATAAGTTTAAGTTTAACTTTTCATTTTACTATTTGAATTTCCTTTTTGATATTTAAATTTATGAGTTTTAGATTTATATTTGCTTTTTTATAGCTGATTTTTGACTTCTATTACTCCATTCTAAATTAATATAAATGAATAGTTTAAATAAATAAATGAATATAAATAAATATAAATAAATATCAAGAAATATAAATAAATATAAATAAATATAAATAAATATAAATAAATATAAATAAATATAAATTAATATAAATAAATATAAATAAATATAAATAAATACAAATAAATATAAATAAATATAAATAAATTAATAAAAAATACAAAAATAAATATTTAATATAAATATATTAAACATTCTTTTGGAGATCGAATTAAAGGAATATACAAAAAACTCTTTAGGAATATATTATAAAAAGAAATATTGTCAATATATTAGAAAGAAACTTTTGAATCCCATCGCAAATGAAAATAGTTATAAATAGCTATTGGAATAAATTATAGCACAAATCTGCAGACAAAACTTTATATTAAGGTAGGATTATTACCAATTGGGAATATAGTTTGGCAGGCTGCAAGAACTTGGCCAAAGTTATGATAAAAAGTTGAAATCGATAAAGTTAAATCAAAGCCAAATTCAGCGGGGAAGAGCCTGAAATATTCAATCTAGTTTGAGAGCTTAGTATCTAATAGCTTATATTAGAAAATAGTTGCATCTATAATCTATTTATAAGCTAATAGATCACAAGCTGAAAATTTGTGTTATTATAAAATAAGTGAAGGAGCAGGCAAAAAGTAATTTCTTTAGCATATGACCACAAATTTCGAAGCTGACAACATGTAAAAGTTCGTCAACATTTTGACAGCTTAAGGTTGACAACACAGTTTAGAGAGGTGGCGATAGGTAGGGGTAGTCAGGGATGTGGCAGCTACTGGGAGCTTGCCACCAGAATGTAACCATGTGTGTCAGGGGCTGCAGGCAGGAGGAGGCAGGCGGAAGGTGGAAGGTGACAGGAGGCAGGCAAATCAAACATTAACTAGTTGTTGGGTAATCCCAAAAGTCGTCTCGTTTACCACGTTGCACTCCTCCTGGTGCTGCTCCTCCTGCTAGAGGCAAATGAACACGCTGAAATTTTAATAAGCCAGCCTAAAAGCAGGCAACGGCATTTGCCAGCCAATTTGCAACTGCAGTTGACGGAGACGAAGACGAAAAGTGGCAAAAGGATGGAGAAAGAGGTTTAGGATGTGGTAACGTTGTCAACGTTGAACAGTGTAAACTGTAAACTGAAAGCTGGAGGCTCTTACTCCGGGCACTGGCTCAGGCTTAGCTGCTGGGCGCTTTTAATAAGGTGCCAGCCACAAATTTTCGCGACAACGTCGACGATGACTACGACTACTTCCACGTTGCATGTTGTGTGCCAGTAGGAGTCCAAATTAGAAAAGTCGCAAAGAAAAGCAAGGCAAACAGTAGTGAGCCAGCATGGAGCCAGCAGGAGGCGGCGGAACTGGGCACAGGCAAAGGCAACTGGGAACTGCGCCGGAAATCAAGTGTCACGTGATACATGCAATGCAACAGCCACGTGCGGCTATAAATTGCATGTGCTAAGGCAGCAATAGGCAACAAGAGTTGCCACAAGGACTGGCTCTGTATATATATATATGTATGTGTGTATGTGTGTGTGTTATGTTACTAATTATCTGACGGATTAGCTTAATTGGTAACAAGTGCACTTGCAGCCACACTTCACAGCGACTCTACGGCCAACAACTCGAAAGTGGCATTAGCCTACTTTTTTGGCCGGTTCAAAAGAGCACAAATTTCGGGGCTCCTCTGTCAGTGTCTATGACTATGAGTATGAATATGAGTGTTAGTGTGTGTGTGAGTGTATTTGAGTGAGTGTATATGAGTATGAAATGGATAGTCTGTGTGTGGTTAGCTGGTGCTGGCAACTTTTACCTAAGCAGCTGACTCTGTGCTCTGCGTATAATATTCAAGTGAATCGGGCTTAGAGACACTTTTGCGGTCAGAGGTCAGCAAATTGTAACTGGTCAGAGGACTAACAGCAGTAGGGATAAAAGTTACTTGCAGCATAAATACTGCGATATTATGAACTGATCTGTTTAAGGTAAGAGCTTTAATCTGAAAGAACTTTTCGAAGTTCAAAAGGTCAACTGATTGAGAGACTGCAATTTACAATTTGAATATCAAATTTAAGCCAAAAAGGAAAGCTTTTCATAAGAGTTTTCCTTTTCAATTTTTCAGTCAAAGAATTGCTTGTTTAATTACATTTCCTTTCACTAATTTATATCGATTGCACATTTTATTTGTTTTCCTTTCTTCCATTGCCAAAAACAGTGACTTATCACAGACTGGTCACTGTTTTCGGCCTATTCAGAAATTCAGAATTCTTGTGTGGACTCAGACTGATAAATGCCTCACCCTTTTGGCCAAGGACTTAATCAAGTTGGCTGAAAGCGTAGCCGAGGCAACAAACATGAGACTGGGACCCAGGTATTGTATGCCTGAGCCTATTCTGGGCATCCTTTTGCAGGTGTTCTTTCTTTGCAGGTCCTGTTACTGGTGTTGCACTCATTTCTTTTTTCGACTGGCCAAATTCGTTTATTGACACTTTGTTATGTGCTGCAAGTGACAGGCAGGACACATGGACAGCCCAACTGGTGTCCAGTGGGTTACCTAGAACTGTTAGTGGTACTCTGGTACAACTGGTGTATTTCCATTTAGCAGCCTTTTTGCCAAATTACTGACACCGTCTCCGGCCCAGAGCGGTCCGGCCGGTGAGTAACTGGTAGCTAGAATGCGACTTGGCAAGCATTTAAAATTGAAATGCAGAATCCTCGGAGAGTCCTTGGAGCAAATAAAGCCAGCGCACCTTATTGGCAGTTGCCTAGCAATAGGCCAAGGACAAATTAATTGATTGCAATATGTACTTATGATTGATGACATTGACAGACTGCAATTGCAATCATTTATTAACGAATCTGTTGAAGCAGCTTAATGAAACATTTCTCGCTCTCTCTTTCTTACTTACTTTAGCTATCTCTTTCGTGCAATGAATCAGTGCTGGCTCCTTCTAACATATATATATGGTTATACTTTGTGCCTTGAGCTAGCTTTTTCAGGGGCGCTGATTCCTTTATTATTCATGCCCGTTCCTTGGAGCTAGCTCTTCGTGTGCTCTGCCTTTCATTGTTTGCAGTTTTCTTTTGGACACGCCATGGCTTAGCATGAATAGTAAATAGCCTCCAGTACCAAGGTCTCACCTCCCATTCCCTCCCAGCTCCGCTGCCTTGGGTCATACTATGGCGCTGATTTGACGGCTTGGACAACGGACCGCAAAAAAAACTGAACTGAACTGAAAACTCTACGCTGTTGGCTTCTCTCTCATTTCTTCTTTTGGTTCTTCCTTTTGCAGCTTCTTTATCTGCTTCTGATTCATTTTTGTCTCTTCTACTTCGCTTTATTTTCGGCTTGGCATCGCATTTGCTTTGATAAAATATTGATTGCGGTCTCACTGCGCTTTCCTTCTAAATCTCAACATGCGTGTCAGACCCAGCCTTGGGTGCACCCACCCACAGCCCGCCACCAGCCCATCATCAGCCCATCTCTTTCACCTGCCTCCTGGTCCGTCAGTTGCTTCACTCGGCTTATTGTTTGCGGTTTTTACACCATCTGCAACCACAGCAACAGTAACAGCAGCTGCAGCTGCAACTAGAAACTGAAATTCAACTTCAGATTTGACGGAATCCATCAAAAATCGTGGAATTAACCCTAGTGCAGTTCTTGTACCGAAAGCTGTCCCTATACAAAACTAAGGCGTATCCTATCTCTATATATTCTCTATATACTATATATACTCTGAATACTCTGAATAACCAACTCCCAAGGTCTTCTCTTCTTTTAATACCTTATAAACTCTCACTTTCTTGAGTTTCGTAGCAATCAGCTTATGAAAGGAGACATATCCATTCTCTATATATCGTCTATATACTCTGATTTCTGTTTCTCATATTTCCCAAACAGCTCACAAGGTTTTCTCTTCGTTTTATTAACAACTCTCAATTTCTTGAGTTACATAGCAATCAGCTTATGCAAGGAGCTTCTTCACTGGCATTGAAAGTTAAAGCCTGGAATCCGCTTGTTAGTTAGCCAGATAAACGTTTTACAAGGGGGTTAAAGTTTTTACATACACGCGCACAGCTCACAGATATACACCAATTGCTTACCTTTAAACGCGCACCGCAATACACACACACAGCCACACACACAAGCACAACAAACAATGAGAATGATGCGACGCACGCACGCAACGCAGCGTAAAACGCGTGAAACGCGCTCCCGGGTGGATTTGACTGCGTGGATACGTTGGATGCTACTCCTGCTGCTGTCTGTTGTTGCCACTGCTGCTGCAGTAGCTGCCAGGCTTATGTTTTGGAGCAGCTACGTCAATTTCATACATATTCAACTGCGTTGAGCTGCTGCGTCGACTGGGCCCGTTGACTGCTGCTGGGATTTTGCGGCAATTTCAAATACAAATTGCAGTGTTTTTATGGCTACAAATGCCTTTTTGTCATCTTTTTTTGTTGTGTGTTGCCTCTTCTTCTTGCCGTTGTATCATCATCATCATTGTTGTTGTTGTTGTTGTTGTTGTTGGTGTTGTTGGTGTAACCAGCGACAGTTTGTACAAGGATCTCAACGACGTCGGCGACATACGAACGGATTTCATTTTAACAGTTTCAGCAACGTTAATCCCCAATACCCAAATGCAATCGGTTGACGCAGTGTTTGTGTGTGTGTGTCTGTCTGTGTGTGTGTAACCCTAAGGACCATGGCCATGGGCAGGGATTTATGGGTTAGTGTTGGTCGAAAAACATATGCAGTCCCATATAACTGCCCCAGTCTGAGCCTGAGGCCTCAACCTGAACCTGAAACAGAGTCCTGAATGGACGGCAAACAATTCGAGGTAGAGTTTAGCGTTTAAGCCATGGCTTTCAATGAGCCATTTGGTCAATCAAACTTGGTTTGATTCTCCCTTTCCCTCTCTCTCTCTTACACTTTTATTGAATTATTTACGTAGATTTGAAATTGAGACATTTTGCGGGAATGCAATCGACTTTTAATTACACAATTTTCATGAAATTTGCACCAGATTAAATAGCCAAAATGTGTTTTAGTTACTGTTAGTTGGTCGGTTGGCCAACACGTCAACACCAAACATGGCCAACATGCCGTAAAGGGTAACTGGCCAAAAGTTCTCAGCCTCGAATTAAGACGACAAACGAACCGCAGCAGCCAGTTATAAACCTTTTGCCACTGCCATTTACCATAATGATGATGCTGCTGCTGATGATGCTGATGATGCTGATGATGCTGATGATGATGATAATGATGATGATGATGATGATGATAATGATGATGCATTGCAGTTTGTTGAGTTTGCTTGGCTGCAAGCTCTGATGATGATGACGCCCGATAACTTTGCTAGAGATGAAAAACAACTTTGAGCTAAAGGCTTTTATGAAATATCCTTAAAAGGACAACAAAGTGTAAGGAAAACTTTGAAAGATAAATGTCAGGGATAGTAAGGTATAAGATATATATACATAATACATTAAATGGCACACTTATTTTTTACATCTGCGAAAGCTGTTTCGAATCTTTAGCTTAAGCTGAGCAAAAACATTTCCTAGGCAGAAAATGATAATGTCTGAGTAGAAAGATAATCAGCAAAGTTCTATATCTATATATCTATAATCAGGTAAGTCCCCACTTAACAACAGCTGCAATTTGCGTAAATTTGAGAGTATCTCTTTAATAATTCCCGTCGAAAGTTCCCTATTTGCTGTCATAGAGTGACTTCCGTCACATTTATAAGCAAATCGCAGTCAGTCACAGCTGTCGCACATCTCTGAAGTGTCTCTCGTTTAATGCTGCTTCACCACCTCTCCACCTCTCAATCCCTCAGGCCCCCTTCCCACCCCCTTCATGGCCAGATCTCCCAGCCATTAGAGCAGTGACTCCTGCTCGTTTGGTATCCACTTTGTGTGCATGTTGCTTGCATTTGCATATTCTCTAATTTGGCTAGTTTGCCAATTGCGGCCGATTTTGCAAAACGTTATTTGCCAGGGCTGTCTGTCTATGGGTGCAGATGGTATGGGCATGGGTAAGGGTATGGATACTCCATGATGTGGCAGCCCACTCGGAATGGGTTCACAAGTATTTAGTCTATGACGAGTTGAGTGGTTTTGAAAGCACCTCAAACCCAAACGTTCAACGACTGTTGCTGTTTTTGTTCCTGTTTCGCTTTCTGTTTCTGTCTGTCTGTGCAATGAGGCGAGTCGTGTGAATTTGTTTAGTTTGAAATTGTGGGCTGTAAGGCAAAGAGCAAAGGTCAAAGTTTGTACTTCTTGGCAAACCAATTGCTCACCTGTCGCTCACCTGCTCTGTCAATAAATCGTGCGACTTTTGCTGTGCGACTTTTGCTTGGCGACTTTTGCTTGGCGACTATTTGTGGGCCTTATTCTTTGATATATGGCTTTTTGTTATAGCGAAGCAGGGAGCGTATCGAGCGTTCAGTCAGGCCAATCACATTATGAAAGCAACCAATTTTAATTACGACCATTACAACAAAATTCTGGCAAAGCCGCAACAACAACAATAACAACAATAACAATAAGAACAAGCAGAACAAGAACCACATTAATGGGAAAAATGTCGGCTAATGCCTGGGCCAAAAACTCATTTAGTCGCGTTAAAGTAATTACAATTTATAGGCCACAAAAATCCGTAGCACAACATAAATCCAAATGAACGCGCACTGCGCTTACCCCCCACCCATATCCATCCCTGCCCCCTCCCCCTGGCGTTACGCTATTTGGCCGCATGGAGTTAAAAATTTTAACCACATACACAAAAGTCACAGAGCAAACGACACCTGACAGCTACAGCTCCTCCGCCCCGCTCCAGCACATCCTGTCTTTATTACACTGGGCCAGGACCAGGGCCAGGGCCAGGGCAAGGGCGAGGGCAAGGAAAGGCAACGCGCGATAAATAAATAAATAAATGCCGCCTAACAAGCCGCAAGGAGGCGAAATTTGTTGCAATTCATTGACTTGCCGCACAGGCAAAAACATAAATTTCACAGCCGCACAGTTTGTAAAATATCGACGCCAACAACGACAGCTCCAGCTCCAGCTCCAGCTCTGGCAACAACAACAACAACAAGTTGTAAGTGTATTGGACTGGCACTGCTGGAGGAGATTGGAAGAGCTGTTGCCCGGGTAGATGACATGTGCAGACCAATGAGGCAATGAGCTCAGCGAAATGGCAGCGGAGCATAAGAAAAAAAACCATTGCCTACATATGGGCGCAGCATTTGGCGTTTGCAATAAGGAGCCAAAAATAAGGGGGAAAAAAACTAATAAAAAATAACGAGATACATTCGTATATCCCACACACACATATATATAAATATTTGTTTTCTTTTAGCTTTTCGTTTGTTTAGTAAAAAAAGAGACTATACGAAAATTAGGTTCAAAAGTGTCTTCCAATATTTGGCCTAATGAGGTGTTTTACGAGCCGCTTTGGCTAATGAGCAAGTCATGGCTCAGACTTATGAATAAAATTCAATAAAAGTCCCCAAAAGTTAGGGAAATTCTGTAAAACATATCAAAAGTATTGCCAGTCGCCTATAGATTATTTAACAGCTTGTGCAATAGCCTGTAAAAATATCACTCATACGCACCATTGGCCAATTATAAAAGGTTAAATTTAAGCAGCAGAAGAGACACAAGATATGAAGATATATATTCACTTTAGAAATAAAGAAATATGAGCTAAAGTAAATATATTATTTATATAGATTCATTGAAAAGGCTTCCATTCAAAGCAAAATCCTTAGTTTAACTTATCAATTAAAGCAGCTCTGCTTGAGAGGTCAAAGGTCAAAGTATATGCTTCTTGTTTATGCGCCTGATTAAAATAAGTTCTCGCAATTTATTCTTTCTTAAAATCCCCAACGATTATGCAGATAACGTGTCTCCCTGCTCCTCTTTTTTTCTGCTTTACTTCTCATTATTTTATTACCAGCAGAGGCGTCCTTTGGCCTCCACGTCTACGCAGAGCTAATCTACCCACTTTAAGCGCTTTATGTGTGCACAGTGTGTAGAGAGGAAAAAAAGCAAAGTGACTTGGACTCAAGGGCAGCTGTCCGATTCTTGTTCGTTTTCTTGTTGTCCCCCAGTAGGTTTCACTTGCCCTGTGACCTGATAAGGAATGGGATAGGATTGGGGCTGGGTGGGGGCGACACTTGAACTATTTATCTGTCAGACGGCAAAAGGAAGAGCAAAATTGAAGGCCGCTTTGTTGCTTTGGCCGGTCAACAAATCAGTCGTCTTTACTGTTTATCTAGCAAGGATGCAAATTGAAAAATCTATCAAAGGGCACTCGTTCTATGCGCTTAATCGACTGACTACAACTCGCTATCCACCCAATCCTTCTAGTTGGTTTTTCTCATCTAGAACTCACACCTGGACGATGACTGTTTTAACGCCTCGTTGCATAGCGACGCCCTGAAGAAGGACAACAAGGACATTCCGGACAACCAGGACAAGCCAGGACAACCCAGACAAGCAGGACCACCCGCCGTCAAGCCAAATACCACTCGTTGTTCTTGCGCACAGTTGACATGCTCACCGACGACTAGTTTCCTAAACTTTTCTTGCCCATTGTTCAAAGTTTTGCTGCTGTTGCCGTTGCTGCTGCCGTTGCTGCTGCTGCTGCCGTTGCTTGTGCTGGATGGCGAATTCAGAGATTAGTCTTCCACTTGGATAAATCTGCAGCAGTGGGCAAAAGTTATGGCAATGGCAGCGCCACGGCCAGTTATGGCATAAAGCAAGCGACCAGACGAGCCACTGGAATGCTCGTACCTGGCCAGGCACCACGGGGTGCCTTTGCTATCCTTTCAGTCTCTATATATGCCTGGAGCCAGCCTGTACTCGTATTTGTGTCACTTTATTTGTATTAATGGCACTTGCGCATCCTGCGGCGCGGCTACAATAAGTAATTTGATCGAGTGCCGAACGGAGCACAACGCAATGCGCCGTATCCTCAATCCTGAATCCTGAATCCCGTAGGAGCCAGTCAGCTCCAACTCTACCCAATGCAGCGCCTTTGCATTGTGCAACGAGCTGGACCAGACAACGAAATGAATTTTTAGAGAATGGAAATCTGTGCCACGCACAAGACGAACAGCAAATACTCTGAGCAAAGCGACATATGAATATCCTGTGCAAGGCTCAGGACATAGTTAATAGTATACTCCCAGCTGAAGGACATCCCACGAGCATCGAAAAGGCAAATGGTGCAAGAGCATTGCAACGGCTTCTAAGCCACAGCTGGTAACTGCGAGTGGAGCCACAACTGGGTCCGCTGCTCCTCCTGCTGCTGCTGGTGGCCAAGTGGATAAGGCAACCAACGGCAACCGAGTGCAAAGGATTAAACACTCTAGATTTTATTAGATAAAACCCAGTGAACAGCAAACGAATCCAGGTGACTGCTCCACTCCCACTCCTCCGCTCATAAATTCTGTGACAAATGCACGTACAAAGTTTTATTAGTCACGTTAGAGGAATTACTTTAGACAGAGAGAGAAAGAGATAGAGAGAGCCCGAAAAGCCGGAAAGCTAATTGCAAACTTTAAGCCTCATCTCATGTGTCGAGTTGTGCGCAATTTTAATGCCAATTGATTCGAGACGAAAACATTTGCATTAAGTTGTCAAGCTTATGGGACCAGCTGATTAGCCCCCATTGTCTGGCACATGCACTGCAAGAAAAAGGGGACCTACTCTTAGGTGAGGAGAGAACTTTTGTCGTTTGCTCAGTTTTCGCATTGTTTGTTCCTGCATAATATTTTCAGTTAAGTGCGTCAGTTGTGGTAACAAGTGACTTGAGCTAGTTTTGTTATTGAAATGAAACACACACGCACACACACATATCTATACTGTGCTTATACATTGATACAAGTGCAGACACAGCTGCAGTCACACACACGCACACACACAGAGAGACAGACACACGCGACCAACACCCGCACGCATGCATAAGTAAACAAACATAAACATTTGCTCCAACACGCTGGGTATAAAATGATATAACAAGTAGCAACCACAAGAGCAACAACAAGGATCTTAAGAAACCCACAACTTCACTGGGTATACATGACTATGAGATACTCTAGGAATAGTATTATGAAAGAGTGAAAGCTAAAGTTAAAGCTGCCATTTACTCAGGGAAAACTAAGACAGAAGTTTAAGACACGTAAGAAAATGCAGAGAGTTGCCGATCAGATCAGATAGATATAGGGCTTATATATCATATGCCAGCTTATACCTATATCTTACTCTTCTACATTATAAGCTGATTAACCAGCTAACCCAAACATTACCTGTAGACATATTTCCTCGAACAACTTCCTTCATTCCATTTGCTTGTTTTGAAAAAAATAAAAAAATCTTGCTTAATTTTCCTATTGATAAAAATTAATTATTTAAATAATATAAATAAATTATAATAATTTTTAAGCAATGTTTTCTCTATCATTTCTTTTCATTCTATATACCTTCTTTTGGCCTAATAATTCACAAAATATTTTACAGGATATCAAAGCCACAGTACGCGCCAGATATTTTGCTGCTGCGCTTTGCTAGTGCCGCGCGCTGCGACTGCGACTACGACTGCGGCTGAGACTGCGACTGCGACTGCGGCTGCCATCATCTTTGCCTTATTACCACAACTTTTCTTTTGTGAACTGTTGTTGGCACCTTAACGAGCTGTTGCCAGGTGAGTGTGGCAACTGAACCGAGCACAAAGAAGAACCGTTTTTTTTTTTGCTGGCCATGCAATTAAATTGCAAGTTGTGCATTTCGATGTCGCCTCTAAGCAATTGACAGGTTGCCACTTGCAAGTTGACATGCAGCACATCTATCTACATACATATATATATATATACATAGAGTACTCACACCTACACTCAAGCACACACGCACACACTTGAGTGCACATGCAATCAATTAAATTCGTTGTAAATTCAACGGCTTATCTGCCGTAATCAATCTTAATTTTCCACTTGACATGCAGCGTCGTCGGAGCAAAGGCTGCAACTGGAAAGGAACTGGCCAAAACTCTACCTCGACCGCCTTCTCGGCACCTCAGAGACATTCATTCTCAGTCTGATTCTGCTCCTTCTCCACTCTCATTCTCATTCTCACATTACGTATACGCAAAGGCGAACGCTTTACGCATTTTAAATCAAAATACATTTCCGGTTGGCCCACAAAAGTTGGCAAAGTAAAATTTATAGGCGAAATAAGCACGGCAAAGCACTCAATACTGGCACAGGACACAGGACATGATTACATAATTGAAATCGGATCCTTTCAGCTATGCCATACGTCATTTTGACTCGACTCTAGAATATTCAACTGTGAAGTGAGAATTAAAGTTGCAAAGAAACTGTTGAACCTTGTTTAGTTCAGCTGAAGATTAAACTTATTTATCAACATAACATATACATATATATATAGAATAATAGTTATATGTTAATGTTATGTTATAATAGTATAAGCTATTATTATGGAAAGTAAGCAGAGGTTTAGTGTGTGTACACTTGAATATGCTAAGATATGATTAGGAGAATGCAATCACAGGAGAGTTCATCCACTTGGACAAGTACGAGTTTATATGGAGTAATCGTTTATGCAAACTATTGCTTTGAATCCTTAGTTAACCAAAAGGATTCGCCTACCATCTTGTTGCAATTTGTCTGGTTTATGCAAGCGTCGACCGCTGCACACACACACACACTTGACAGATACGAATAAACCCATTGAAATAGCAGTTACCGGTAGTATTACTTAATATGTGTAAATTGTGTGGCATCAACTATTACGCATCGTATGTTATCTCTCTGGCTATCAGAGCTGCTCCATCTTCAGCTTGCAACATGCTAATGCCGCCTGCATCTGCTGCTGCTCCAGGACCTGCTTCACTTGCAGTGCTCCTGCACTTTCCTTCAAATTCTGCTTATAGTTACTTCAACAAAGTTGCCTGCCCGCCAGGTCGTGCCTGTAACAATTTATCATTTGAGCATGACGCACGCACATCTCACACAAACACACACACACACACACACACACACACAGTCATACAGTAATGCACTTTGCAATTGAGCTCACCGATGAGTGTGTGTGTATGTGTGAGCCGCAGGCGAAAGCATTTAACATGCAGTTTATGTTTGCCACAAGATCTATTACAGGAAATTCACATATGCCGACGAGAACGCATTGGAATGCATTCGAAGCATATATTCGTTCCCGCCCCACCCCCCAACCACGCCCACACCGCAATAGAAGCACCAACCGATACGAGTGGGCGCACAAATTGCAGTTAGTGGGCATGGCCATGCGGCAAATACAAATCGAGCAGCAAAACAAAACTTGATTATTTTGTGCGGTCTGAGGTTTTCTGCCCAAGGCAAATGCCATAGCAATGCATTAAATATTGAAACCTAAAACCGCCGCACACTTAACAAATATAACGCCTGCACATTATGCCCTATATCCTGGCATATCCTGCGCAACGCTACTACCGATCAGTAGCCCAATTTGGCAGTCCACGTCGAGCGAGCAGCCTATCAAGCGAAACTCATTTGCAGAAATGTTCAAAACATAAATTGTGGTATAGGTAATTATATCTAAGGTGGAAGTCCTTCAACATCCTTTAAATTAGTTGAAATTTAAAATGGGGATTAGGAATCCTTGTTGTCTGATGGGTCAACTTTAAGTGGCCATCGTGTGGCTTAAATCCTTCCGAACAAGGAACTTAATTTATTGATTTCGCGCGCAGTGCACAACAATCTGCATATAAATTTCATTTGTAAGAAGTTTAATTACAATTAGTCCTTGCTGCAGACAACCACACTCACGCACACACACACACCACAGAGACACAACAAATGCAATGTCACTTGGCAATCAAATCAGAATAAGCCCGAGCTGGAGCTGAGAGAGAGGGGGGAGACTGGGGGTAAGCAGTGTCTATTGCACCCTCAAAATCAGCTCTCAATATAATGCGGCGGAAGCTTTTGTGAAATCCTTACGTCCAACTTTTTAATACGAAAACTTTTGCTGAGTTTAGTATAAAGCCAACAGCAGCTCCAGCTACAACAAGGACAACAACAAAAGCAATTGCAACAGTCACTTGGTGGACTTGTTGTGGGCAGACGACAGCCACAGTCACAGTCCAGGCCGAGGACTAGGACCAGGCCCAGGCCAAACAGATTGCATGTCCTTATGTCCTAGCCTCAGCATCACTCCGGCTCGAACTCCAACTCCAACTCCGGCTCCAGCTGCAGCTGCAGTTTCAACTACAGCTTCAGTTACAAACTCCGGGCGACCAAAGCCACTTGAGCAGCAGAGAAAACTAACTTAATCTTGTTTACATTCTATGACGAGTTATGAAAATGAAAGGATTAAGCGAGCCACAAACAAACGCACCAACAAACCAAGCAACACGCACAAACAAATATCCACACACACTCACACACACTGGCACACACACAGAGGAAAACTCTGGCCTGCCACACATGCTTAAGCGTAGCTTTCACAAACAAAACTTACGCATTGAAAACCCAAAGAGAGCCCAGAGTCAAACACAACAACAACAGCAGCAACAAGGACAACAAGGACAGCCAGGACAACACCAGGATGGATGTGTAATTTGCAAGTGCCGATGCTAATAATGCCCTAGGAAAAGCTTTCATCAATCTTTGCGCCAACAAACAGAAATCAAGCTCAATAATTAACAACAAATTTCAGGCTAACTTTTGCCAAGCTTCCAAAATTGCAAATTAATTATTGAATTTAGACTTAAGCTGAAAAGTTAAGGCCAAAAGCAATCAAAGAAATTGAAGGAAATCAAAATTATATATATATTATTTATTGAACTATTGAATTTATATAAATTTATTAAATTTTTATATTCAATCAATAAATAAACCTCAACTTTGTCCACATTCATTATAATTTAATCAATAAAAACTCCTAAGAATTTTGAGCTCATATTCGATGGGTATATATATATATATATATATATATATATATGAGTGATCGTAGTTTGGAAATCAGTTAATTTATGGCTGAAATCTTTTATCTTTAAATATTTATTCTTAGATCACGTTGGACCTTCCATCCAGAGGGTTAAAGATCCAGAAAAGACTTCAAATAAACGCGAAGAACGTTAAAATTTGTAACTTAAAAATTTCCATATCTGAAATTGTATGATTTATGTTACGGCGGAAATCATAAAGGAAAGCCGTAGATTTTATCAACATGTCAACGTTTCGTCTCTAGAATCACAGGTAACTAAAATCCTTGTAAATTAATTCATTCTTATTTCAATCTAATTATCCTTACAGGATGCTCACCATAAATTGTTGTGTCCTGCAGCTACATACGCTTCTTGAAGGAGCTCATATTGGCGAAACGTGTTTTACGGTCCGCAATGACGCTTTGTACGATGTCCAGGCCCATCTTGATCTGTGGCCAAACACGAACCAGCTTCTTCTCCATTGTTATCCTTTGGCTACGCTTGCGCTTCCATTGATTGCAGATGCGATGCACGGCGGATCTGGCCGGCTTGCGCTGCATTTGCTTGGCTTTCGGCTTTCCCATAATAATAGTGTGTGTGCGTGTGTGTAAAGAAAATGCAAATGTAAATAAGTTTTCATAAAAAAAATACAATATTCGAATTTGATAAATGTCATAAATGCTACTAAAGTTACTTCCTTTATGAGTACTCTATATATTTCAGAAGTGCCTTGCGCAAGGGTATTAGAAGTTGAAAAGGAAAACCATAAAGAAAAGCCGCAACCAACTGTAACTGTAACTAAAAGTACAACTATTGTTGCAGCCACACCCAGCCGCAGTATTGTCCGCCCACTTTTGTCCTTGCAAATTAGTTACATTTTGTGTACCGTTCTGCATTTTCCTGGTTTAAATTTCTCTCTTTAGTCATTTCATAAAAAGCCAAAATGCAAAGCGACACCGCACAGCCCGCAGCTCAGACCACCCGCTAGGTGGCGGCACTGTGACAATTTTTACCGTTGTTTATACAATTCTCATTTGTGTGTTTTTGCCAGCCGCAATGCTCCGTTAGTTTTGTTTGTTTACTTTGTTGTTGTTCCATTCTTCTCTTCTCCTGTTGTCCTTTGTCCCGTTGTCCGTTGTACCGTTGTCCTGTTGCCCATAATTTCGAAGTGTAAAAAATATTTAACATTGCGGTCTGTCACACGTGCGCCTCCCATCCATCAATGCCGTATCTGAACCCCACTGCCCACCCTCACCCCTCCCACGACTCACATAGGCCGCAGTCGAATTTAATTTGCACATCATCGATAAGCAGTCGACATTGATGGAGAGAGTTGCCGGATCATCCAACAGTTAGTGGGCCACAAACGTGCGAGGCATATTTATGATGTGTGATGTGTGTGTTGGCCCAAACGAGTTGGCCAAGTGTTGACTAAAGTCGGTAAGCACTGTATATGAATATTGAATTAACTGCAGACAACTAAGTTAGCTCCGCACAGTTTATTGTGGTTTCGATCTGCCTGCGGTGGGCAAAACAATTGAGAGTGTCTGGCAACGCTGTACCCCAATCAGAACTTTTGAAACTTGAGCGTTGCCTGCCTGAAACTCCAATTAAACTGAATTGTTTAAGCTAATTACAATATAATATATTGTTCTGATAATACGCTGAATATATGTATATATATATAATTCTCTATTTATATATTTATTTATTACTTACAGAAATATATTTTCTTTAATCTTTTCATCTTATAAAGTTTTTTGCAGCAAAACTTTCCAGTTTGAAATATTCAAAACAATTTTATTCTATTATCTTTTGTGGCATAAGTGAAAAGTAACTGCTTTTTACATGCTTCGTGCCCCTTTGTCTAGTCGTAGAGCACATTTTGATGTTGAATAAATTGTGGCGAGTATTTATTGTTTTTAATTTAAACTTGCCACTTACCTCTTGGCACTTGGCAAGTGCAAATAGGCACGCAAGGGCCACATGTTGCATCTCCAAGCGAGAGAGAGAGACATGTTTGGCACCTGCCACTTGCCACTTGCCACCTGCCACCTGCCACTTGCCACACTGCAGTACCCATTGATGGGCTGACAAAGTTTGTGGTCAAAAAGTTGTTATTATATATTATTTAGCTTAAAGTATGGGAAAATGTTATTGCAGATTTTTTCTGGCTTGGGATCGAATATTGCGAAATCCCTATTTATTCAATGGTAATAAGTTCTTCTGCAAATATAAAAATATATTAAAAAAAACGACTGAAATGAAAAATATTAATAAGCCTGTGCATATACACTGTATACCGCATATATATATGGATATATGTCCATTAAAAATAGATGTGAGGCCGTTGAACGAGGCTGCGCAGACGGAAACAGAAATGTGCCCAGCTGCCACGCCCACGTAGAGAACGTTATGTACGCCCATATTGGCCAGGCTTGCACGCACATTTGCGGTTCATAATTTGCGTGCCATTTTTGTTTGTTGATGGACAAAATCAACACATACAACAAAAACAACAACAACAACAACAGCAGCAACAAGCCAGAAAAAAATGCAGCTTTTAACTTGAATTTTAATGAAAATGCAAACGCGCGGCCAGCGCAAATTACAGCCAACCAACTATAAATAAATACATATACATACATACATACATACATATATATGTATATATATTTATGGCATAAAGTAAGCATGAATATATGAATATACGCAAGGACTTTATATAGACGATAAATATTGATTGTACGGTCACGTTAATTTCTACCAATTATGAACGCTTCACATGCCCAAATACACACACTTATGCTTAAATAAGTATGTGTGTGTGTGTGTGTGTGTGTGTGTATTAAAAATGTATGTATGGAGGGCAGATGCTGCAACTGTCTGTGGAGCTTTTATTATTATTTGTTATTATTAAATATGTCTCGATAATTATCGAACTCTTTTTGTTCGAGTGGCCTGTTGCCCGCCGTATGCTTAAATTGCCCACAGGGTTGACTTTTCCAATGTATATACAGGATTCTAAAGGATCTGCCACAGAAGTCATCGACTTTATTAAATCTTCTGTTGAAATCGACTTCCAGATACTTTTCAGATACCTTTGTAAAGGATTCTAAAGGATTAATCAGAGAAGTCATCGACTTTATTAAATATTCTGTTGAAATCGACTTCCAGATACTTTTCAGATACCTTTACAAAGCATTCTAAAGGATCTGCCACAGAAGTCATCGACTTTATTAAATCTTCTGTTGAAATCGACTTCCAGATACTTTTCAGATACCTTCATAAAGGATTCTAAAGGATCTGTCAGAGAAATCATCGACTTGTGTTGAATTCCACTTACAGATTCCTGTCAAATGTTTTCCTTATGGAAACTTGATTAATTATGAATAATGATTCTATATATAGTATAGATTTCTAAGGAGCAGAACTGACTCCCACACAGACCGTTTAGATGTCCTTTTGAAACCCTTTTTTAATGTGTTCAGCGTAATGACACATAATTTCCTTTTGAGCTTTAACCTTTAAAACTTGAGCCGCTGTAAGCATATCAAGAACTCACCCATGAAAATCCCTCAAAGGATACGCTTCCTGTACCTTTCTGAGACGTCTTCACGGTTTTCCCATAGTATTTAAATTTTATTAATTACATAAATATCCAGAGGCGGTTTTAAGTACGTGAATGTGTCAGCATCTGTAGTCTGATTTGCATCTGTGACTCGCTTTTGTCCATTTTCACATTTGAGACTCCGCCTCAACATGCCACATAGCATATGTGGCATCCTCTCCAGTTTTGGTATCCGTATCTGTATCTTATGTGCCAAGCCGGTTGTTTTCGTATCTGGGCTGCGTTTCCTTAAACTTTCCGCTGGCATCCGGCGCCGGCTTCGGCTCCTCTCAGTTTGCTTCGCTGGCAATTATGAAAAGTAAAATAAAAATAGCATTTTTAGTGCTCTGCTGCAAGTTTCTCGCTGTAAACTTTGCCTAAAAAATACAAAAAGAGAAAATATTACAAAAAAAGAGGAAAAACCAGGGAAAAACGAAAGAAAAACAAGAAGAAAAAAGAATGTCTATAGATTTTATGCTGTACGCTGGGTTACTTTGGGACGGCGTCGCCGTTTTGCAAATGACAAAAAATTTTTAGTGTAATTATCTTTTGAATAATTAAAGAAAAACGTTGGCAGAGCTTAACAAGAAGCAGAAGCAGAGCGCAGCAAAAATATCGCACAAACTGTGCCAGCAACAGTACTTTACCAATACCAGGACAAAAACACACACACACACTCATACACACACAGCCAGTTCCAAGAAGGAGCTGATAACTGAAGCTGGCGCTGCTTTGTGCCTTGGTCCTAGCCCAAGCTTATCCGCAGCTCCGAACGTATTTTTAAACTCCATTCAACCCACCCAGGAATACCACCCTAGGGTAGGGTGTTCACCACCCACCGCCCACCGCCCAGCTGCTTAGCGTTCGCAGCTAACGCGCTGTAATTTGCTTCAAGTTATGCTCATTATGTGCCAATTATTTATGTCAAATGAGAGGAAACGCTGCCAAATTTGAATTTACCGGCAATACGAAGCGCTTTTAGTAGGTCAATTGTATGAGGTAACCGCAGGTAAATGCAGGTGTATTGCGAACAATGAGACCCAGTCGCCAGCTGAAATCGATAGAAAATTTACACAAAGAAAATATAAACTTAAAAAATAACTTAAATTTGGTTTCTAAGACGAAAACTCAACTAAAGAAATGCATGGAAAATAATTATTTGTAGCAAGAAAAGGAAAAGGATTCACTCAGGAAGGACATTACCTAGATATTTTCTTAAGACAGCATTCCCATCATCATCCTGTCTGTGTTTAAGCTCCTGAAGTATTTTGCCCAGTTAAATGGGTTAAGAGTCACATGTCAGAGTGGGGATAGTGGGGATAGTAGTAGTCGTAGTAACTGGCAGTGTCTCCAGTTACACTCGAGCAGCTGCTACTTTTGATGCCTGGTTATGTCGCCGTCTTGGGAACCGGGCAACTTGCAAGCTGACGCCTCGCCTGGCCCTGTTGACACGCCATTACTGCAGCTAATTAGAGGAGCGACCCGGCGGATCTACTAAAGCCACTGTTGCACTCCCCAGTGGCTGTCTGGTGTCTTGCCTCAGCGTCTTGTCATGTGACATTGTTGACGCCTCACACGTTACCCGTTACCCATTGTCCCATTGTCCCATTCCAGTGCTACCCCATGCGCTGCCTGTCAACTTCCACTTCCACTTGCAGCTCTCATTTGTGCAGCATTTCCGGTACAATGGCGGACACAATGAAAATGGTGGGTTGCGCCCCACACTCGAGTTGTTTGTTGGCGACGTTTCGCTTTCCGCCGCAACTAAATCATTTGTGGAGAGACAGTCGCCAACTCCGTCACTTACCTCGTCTCCCTCTCCCCGTTCCAATTGTCTTTCTTTTCAAATAGTTTCGTGTGCCAAAAGTTGGCACAGTTAATTCATGAGATTTCACGGTTTATCTCAGAGTTGCAAGTTGCCTGCGATACTGCAACGCCATCGCCATCATCGTCTCCATTGCCCACAGCGTCCACTTTCTCTTCGGCTCTCGGAGCTCCGTTCTCGCTTCTCGGCTCTGTTTCGCCTGCTGTTCCTGTGCGTCTTCTCCGAGCTTCGCATAGTTCACAGTTAATTAGAAAACTATTCCGCGTGCGGCGCCTCGCCAACTTTTGAACTCTCCACTAGTTAGAAGCGACTCGACTGGAGTCGAGTCAACTCGATTCAGGAGCCTCGTTTAATTATAATTTCCGGCAAAAGTTATGTTTGTTCTTAATATATGGATAACCAGGGTCATTCTGGTACTTCTACTTTCTTCAGCTTTCTTTTATCTCAGACTAAATACTATAAATATATTTGTTCACAGAATACTTTCTGAGTATCCTTTGTTCTTTCTGAACGCATAGTAAGAATTTGTGATATATTTATTTTATATTTTATAGCATGTTCAGCTCGTGTGAATGTCCTTTAACAGATTTGAGCTTTCGATTTAGATTAAGTAACAATTTAGTAAACTTTTTCGATGGCTACTTGCATTATTTACAAAATGCTTAAGAGTTTCATGATTTCAAATAATAATATTTACCTGATAGGTCAACAGTTTCTTTCGGCTCACAGTCACGCCATTCACAAGAGTGACAGAGAGAGAGAGAGAGAGAGAGAGAGAGAGAGAAAGAAAGAGTGAGTGAGAGAAAGTCAAGCAATTTGTAAACAAATTTTACACGCACTACAAAAACAAGTCGTCCTATCAATTTTGTTCTTTGTCGCTTCAACTTGGGGCAGCAACCGCAAAGTGTTTTTTTTTCCAGTTGGAATTTATTGCATGCAGCAACTGATTTGATTAGAAACGCCCATTGCTGGGAGGCAGAACGCCCCTTACCCTTCCCGCACCCAACACTGCCCACATTGCCCCAGTGGCCTGGTCCCTGACTACCCCGGATCACCCATTGGCTTAGCCATCAGTTCAACACTTTTGAGGGCCGCCTGCCCAAAAGCAATCTCTTAATTTGTTTACAAGCTTTGCTTTTGGCTTTCTTGCCTGTCCCGCCTCCCCTGCCCCTGCCCCTGCGCCTTTCCCCCTTCTATCGAGGAGCTGCGTGCTAGTTTTGCCGCACTTCTGAAAACCTCAAAAATATGTAAAAAGCCAAAGACTCGACGTCGACGTCGACTCGACTCGTTTGCAACATTTGCCGGCAAAGTGGAAGCAACGTGGAGGCAACGTAGAAGCAAACGTGGCGCGCAGGCAGCCTCTGATAGAGATCTTGCTTTTATTTGTTACTTAGCATATTTTCACCTTGAGGGCAAGCAATCTCCCACTAGACAGAACCCAGCTACACCTGCACACACACACACACACACATAGAAAAACAAACACCCACATAGCGCCTGGCAAAGTAATAAATATTTTTTTGCAACGCGCTACTTGGCGGCGCCTCAGTTTAAAACATTTTTTGCAACCCGCAGCGAAGCAGCTCAGATTTTGCCCTTTGATGCACTTGTAGCGTGTGGGTTTGCCATAACTTTCCCAGCAGATTGGTAACATATACCGGAAAAAAGAATTCAAGAGAGGTTGCTAACTTACGAGCGTTAAGTAAAGCGAGACACTGGGAACAGCTTTTTATTGGTTGCCCTAAACGTGTTTCAAATCCGGATTTAAAACGAGCATCGATTGCCAATTTATCTCTTTGTTATAGAAATATATTTTATTATATATACCATATATAAAACGCCTTGATTTAACTGGAATATACTTATATCATTCCATAAGAGCTTAATGATAAATAATTCGTTTAGCAGCAACTCAAAGAAAGTTGAAAAAAGGCAGAAAACACTTTAAAAAAATCAACTCTATAATAAATTAAATAGTTTAAATAAAGTTAATTTCAAGCCATTCTTCAGATACCCTTTATTAAGTTCAGATATTATATAATTAAAATGAAATTAGTTTATATTAATATCTTCTATTTTAAGAGCTATATGATAAGTATTTGCCTAGCAGCCTAGGGTATTATATATATTCTTCATTTTTCCTTTGAAAGTAGATTATCTTCTGCTTACAGAATCGTCGGCCGCTGACTTTGGTTCACAATAAACCTATATATATATATATATATATATATATACTCCTCATAAAGGTAGATTTATGTGTATTTTTGAATTTAAATGATTGAATTGGCGTTTGCTTGCCGCCCACCTGGAGAAAGAAACGGAAAAAATGAAGGGAACGAAAGAGAGAGGGAACTGCCAGGCAGGCAGCCATTTGGGAAAATATGAAAATTACCTTTAATATGAAAAGGCAGGCAGAGTCAAACATTTTTTTACATTTTCATCTAGATAGGCCGTATACGTATACGTTGAAGGCAGAGGGAAAGACAGAGACAGAGAGATGGTCAGACACAAGAAGCAGGCAGAGACAGGGACAGGGACAGAGGCAGAGGCAGAGACAGAGACAGACAGGCGTTCTATTTTATTTTGCTTTATGCCTTTATATTCTGTTTTGTGTTTACATAAAAGTGAAGTGAGGCAGATTGCGCTCGAGTGCGTTAATCAGCGCTTCTGGGCAGGGACACGGACCGGGACCAGGATCAGAGCCAGAATACGGACACGGTTGAGGATGTGGACATTAAGTGTGTGGGGGGAGGGGGAGGCAGATATCGCCTGGGCGCGTTTTAAATCAACTTTAGCTGGGAACTTTGCGTTGACTTTTTCTCCGCTGCCGCTGCTGCTGCTGCTGTTGGTCAGGACACTGACAAAACAGATTATACTGATTTCATGCTGGGAAAATCAAAAAATGAACGTGCGGCAATTTACATACTTAAGTTTTGGCAACGACCCACCTACCGCAACCCTACATCCTGGCCACATCCCACCCACATCCCTATCATCCCCGAGGGGGGTTCTGGTGCTGTTGCTCACGAATTTATTGGCCACATGTTTTGTGCTACCTTCGTGAGTGTACAATTTGCCTTTTGACAATATGTATACGCATTATACTTTTTGAGTTTGGGATTACAAGGAATTTCCGGGGATTCCTTTTTAATTGAATTTCCTTCGGCTGTTTGTTGTCATTCTTGTTGTTGTTATTCTTGTTATAGCTGCTTTGCATTTTTTTCCTTTTCTCTCCTCCATCTCCATCTCCGTCTCCGTCTCCCACTTCACAGATAAATAATTAAAATAACCGAAGGCCAGCAACATTTTTGTAGCATACATTTTGGGGCTGCCGATTATTTTTTTCTTTCTGTTTTGATTGTTGCTCGATTATTGCGAGCGAGCCAAACAGACTGTTTACAGTTCATAATTTCCATAATAAGCGAAGGCAGCAACATTAATAATCATATTATAAGCAGCTGAGCCATTTCTTGCGCCTCCGCACAAAGCAGCAGCAGTTCCAGTCAACTGGAGCAGCCGAAGAAAATGAGGAAAAAGCCGAAAGGATGGAGCGAGCCATAGAAGAGACAGAGAAACATTAGAACACTTAAACACTTAGCTGCACCCAATGCATTTTCCCAGAAGCAGCACAGGAAATGGCTGCACGTCTCTATCCACCGAATCACCAATCCGCCATCCCCATGGCAATCGCCAGTGTAGCTTTATCTGACATGCTCTTATGCAGGGCACGTTCCACGAATCGATTTCGCCACAATTTAGGCAAGAGTTTCACAGAAACAAAATCAATATTCAATTTGTTTACATTAATTTGCGTTAATTTTCTTTAGTCTATCTATAACTGAAACTCAGTTATGCTTATCAGAAAAGTTCGCAATGGGAAAATTAAAGAAAAAAACTTTTATAATTAGACGATAGGAAAAAAAAAATATATAGGTATATAATTAACTGAACTTTAAATTTGATTATTTCTTTGGAATACCATTTTTTACAGAGATTACAGGAAAATTAAAAATATTTTAAATTTTCCATAACTTTTTTGTTGGAATTTTCTGCAATAATTTTATTTTTACTGAAATCGAAAATTTCAATTAATTTTTTACTCCTGGGAACAGCTTCAACTGTGAATGTGTGTGTGTGTGTGTGTGTGTGTGTGTGGTGTGTGTGTATTGCCGACTTCTTGTATACTCAGCATGTCTGCTCACATTGTAAGTGTGTGTATGTTTAAGTGTGTGTGTGTGTGTGCGATTGTGTTGCTGTAGCAGCTCTTGTTATTTTTATTGTAGCTCTGATTCGCGCTTTATTGCATTATAATTGAATCTTGAAGCGCACTACTAACGCAGGAAACGTTGGCTGACTGGTTGCCTTTCCCGTTGCTCGGTGCCCACTCTGCAACGTCGATGCCTTGTGGCAGCTGCTCTTCTCCCCTCTTCCCTCCATCTGGCTGTCCACAGCTGCTGCACTTAATACCAAGTGTTTAAAAAGAAAAAAACGTGAAACGAAGTAATATTTACTTACACCCTCCATCCATCCAATCCCCCCTCCCACTGTTCACCATTTTCTCTTGTGCTCACCATTCTTCATTCTTCGTTCTCCATTCTTCATTCACTATTCTTCATTCACCTCTCAACTCTTAACTCTCGCCTCACAGAGCGCTCAACGCTCAACGCTCAACGCTCACCGCTCATTTTGCTCATTGCCAGCGAAATGCAATAAAAATTGTTTTCCCATAGACGTCGGCGACGTCGACGTCGACGAGAAGAAGGCTAAGCAAATGTTGTTGGAAATGAGCTATAAAAACGGGAAATTGTATTTTACAGTAAATTTTTGCTACACACAAACTAGCTAAACTCCTCCCCCACCCCCTGCCACACCATGCCCCACCATGCCCCACCAGCCCTCTCCATGGGCGTTCCACTTGCACGTCAACGCCTTTCATGGGGCTGTCGCAGATAATCCGCTGCTGAGTTGGCTTGTCTTGACTTGGCTTGACATTGGCTTTGGGTCGACGCTCTGCTCCGTTCCGTGGAGTATCTATCCTCTCTGTGATCTGCCCCTTCTTGGGTCTCGACTGCGTCTAACGTGGCTTATAAGCTGCCAATATTAAAATGATGACAAGTTTATGGCGAAAAGGCAACCCAAGAGCCAGCTGCGAAAATGCAATTCATGGCAATACTGATGTCTGTGTCTATCTCTCTGTGTCTTTATGCTGGGGCCAGGATGAGGCTGCTCCTACATACAATTTAAGCAATGAGAATTCTAAAGGCAACAATTCCCCACTCGAAAACCAGTCAATAAAAATTCTTCATAGAAAATTTGAATATGTTGAAAGATTAGTTTTAAAAATAGATCTTTAAGCTACGATTTGAACTGGTTTGTTTCGAGTCTCAGCCAAGTTTAAGCTTGGCTCATTTGGTCTTAGACAAATTGTTTAATATTTATTTGAATTTTGCAACACGAAATCATATTTTGTGGCACTTGGCCGAGTTTTCTAGCTGGTTTTTGCATCCCTGGCTGAATAAAAGAAGAGAAATAAAACATAAATAACTGCGCAGTGTTTGTGCCATTTTGTTTGCCACATTTGAATAAAATATGAATAAAACCCGAAATGCATTTAGCTGTGGAACGGGGTATATAGACAGGGATTGGGTTGGGGGAGCCGGAGCGGGAGGGGGAGTAGGAGGGGGAGGGAGTTGTAAGAAAAAGAAGACCATCAGTCGTTTTGCCTCCAGCCCCGCTTCAGCCAGTTTGTCACCTTCGCGCTTTTGAAAAGGTCTTACTATAAGGCCGGGCCCGTCATCCTCGTCGTCGACGTCCGCGTCGTCGTCGTGTGCTCTTCCTTTTCGTCCTTGCCCAGCGCCGCATACAGATACGATAATATTTGCATTCAGTTGTGCCTCTGTCCTTGTTGCAGTAGCTTTTTTATTTTGTCGTCAAAACGTCAGCGTCCTGGTTGTCCTGCCTGTCCGGGTTGTCCTCGTCTGGAGTTCGTTCCGGCGTAACGTTCACTTGGCTTAATTTTGGCTAGGGAAAAGTGCATAAAAAATCTGCGGTGAATTTGCAATTTGAATTCGACTGTGACTCCCTGTGAGGTCTGTCCCTCATCTCTACCCCCTGCTACTATATGTCCGGAGTGTGTTTGTGTCTCTGGCGCCTTTATTGAGCCCAGAACATGAATTGAGCACGGGTTTGGGCTCTGGCTCTGGTCTCTGGTCTCTGGTCCCGGGTTTCCCGTTGCTGCAACGTCTTGACAGCCAGTCAGGCGGCTATTTAGGAAGTAATTTTCGCGCTTTCATCGCAACTTTTTTCTCTTTCTGTGTGTCTATCTGTCTGTCTGTCTTTCTGTCTGTCTTGCTGTCTATCTGTCTGTGGCTCTTTTGGGGCACGTTATTCACGTTAGCCGTTATTTGAGCTGCTTCCTGCTCCTCGACGCCCGCCGACAAACGCCTTTAATGCATTTTTTAAAAAGCCAAATGCGCAAATTGAATGCACTCCGCCGGCCATATCTGCGGTGTCCTCTGGCCACCGCGTCAGCGGATGAGGCACGTGCGCGTTCTGCCAGGCACCAGGCACCAGGCACCCAAAAACCAGCCAGGACGCAGGACGCAGGACACACCACAGAAAACACAGGCCACAAAGCGGCACGCAGGCATAATTTCTGCTGCTGCACTCAGGCTTAATGAATATTTTAGCAGTCAGACTAGTCCACACATAAATACATAATAGTTCACATGGTAAATATATATCCTTACATATGTATAGATGTACCATATATACATATGTCCACATAAGTTGCCTCAGTTAAATGTCAACGTCAATGAGAATCTCCCCTGATTCGCTCTTTGTGTGTCCAAATAGAATAAATGAAATGTATATTAAAGAGATTTCAATTGATTCTGAATTTGCCGCATCGGAAGCAGCTTTATGATTCCTACTGTACTCCCGAAAAGCGGATGGGACATAAATTAAAAAGGATAATGAAAACATAATATAAAATATGATGTCGAAAATTATATTGGTAACAGGCAGTGGCATCTGCTCTAAACTTTTTATTGCCAAATCTATAAAGCCAGATCCATATTTAACTACGCTTAACAGAGGTTTATCGTTCATAAAAAGGTCCTTAGAGTATATATATTTATTAATAATATTGATTCCAGATTCAGCTAGGATATGATTTTGCTTCCAGATTCAGCTTCGTCTAGCTGTATATATCTTGAATAGATTAACTTTGTATCCTTAAAGAATATCTGCATAACTTTGTTCAAGGTTTTTCTTTGAGTGTATTTTTTATCTAAGCAAAGGACAAAGCACCTTCGAGTCGTTTAGTCCTTGTTTCAAGCTTAAGTACTGGTAATTGTGTTTCTAGGGCGCGCACGCATTTTATAAATTGTTTTCTTGATACATTCAAATTATAATTATATTTCTAAAACTGTGTTTTATATTCAAATTTTAAATTGAGAAGAAGATCCTTTGCTTAAACTCTATATAATCCATGGAAAGATGCAGCTTAGGGTCAATCGGAGAATATAGGCCTAAGTACTCCTGTTCTATTCGTGACAAGGTCAGGATATGATAATATTGAATAGATGTTCCTTTCAGACATACCACGTACATAAGTAGCACATATTTAATGGGTTCCATTAAAGAATTTCTTGCTTGTATTTAATTTCCCCAACGCTATCTTATAATTAAAATTGCACCTCATCCCGGGTCCTCATTCTATCTCCGGTGCACGCATCATGGCTGACCCAAAATGAACTCTTTTGGTGCGAAATCAGCTCCCTTTCTTGAGCAACGAGCTCCCCTCTTTTAACCCCATGGAGCGACCCCTCAAGCAACCACAATTTAATCTCTGTGGCATTATGTGCCTCAATCCTCGATCCACATTGGCCTGACTGTCTCTTCGAGTACGCCTTGAGTTTTACCTCATTTCACCTCACCTTATGCCTCTTTTCCGCCGCTTTTCTTGTTTTTTCTTCTTTGTATTTGTTAATAAACTCCCCGGCAGACTAAATTCAAATTACGCACACATCTTAAGAGCAGGCAGCTAAAACATAGACGAATACGAGCATGTCGACAGAGACGCCAACAGCGACGCCGACGCTGGGCTTGACGTCGGTAACCATTTCGCTTATAGTCGGCTCATTATGTCAGGTCTATATTCATATACGGCTGCCCCCAAGCCCGTTAGCCGTATGCGTGAGTGCGTTCAAGGAGCCGTCCCAGCACCCAGCCGGCATCTTCTTCGGCTGTACAAATACTACGTGTGTAGGATGACTCCTCCTTTTGACTTTGCTTGTCGTAACATTTCATCTTTATTTTGGCATTATTCCCATGGCGCCGCTTATTGTTTTCCGTGAAAATGGCAACGGCAATGGCAACAAATTAGAACCGTGCCCAACGCCCGAAACGATGCCACCATCCCTATTCCCCTTGCCCTCCTCTAATTGGGAACAGAATGTTCTAAGGGATTCCTTGAGTGTCATGCACTTTCTGCATACGCAGCTTCAATTAAAAAATAGACTTCTCGGGCATTAGGTTAACTCAGTGCAAATGTAGAAATACTTATATTTAGTCTCTTGACTGGGTAACTAGATGCTCGTATTGTAGGCGGTGGAACCTAATGATCCCAGAAGAGAATAAATGTCATCGGGAAAGAATAATTCCATTTAGGAAGTAGAGAAAGCACAACAAATCGTCTTGAAGATGAGCAGAAGAGATGCAGATATCAACACGTTCAAATCAGATACTTAAAATGTCAATAAAACGAAAATTTTAATTGGTTTCAAAACTCTTCAGCGTGAGGCAAAGTTAAATATGTGCTTAATAAACACGAAATTAACCTTATTTACAGCATTTAAATAAATATTCATCATAATTTCAAAACTTTCGGCAACTTTATTTGCTAAGATTCCTATAAATTTTAAAAATAAGTTTCCCAAAGTATTCAAATCCGCTTAAACCTTCCTCTAAGTAGCAAAGGCACAATCATACTGAATCAGTTTAACACAAGCTGAATTGGTGGCTGTCTCGGCTAAGATTATGTTATCCTTCGATAACAGATTGGCTTATGTTATTGTCGATAACAGAGCAGAGCTGTACAGTTTAACATAAATTCAAATTCAAAGCAAGGCGCGAAATAAAGTATGCAAATTATAATAAAGTATATTTATATAGCATTTATACTATAATATTTACCATTCATGTTCAAAAAATTTATAAACTTAAAAAATTATTATATTGTTTCATTGATTTCTCATTGTTTCCTTTTCTTTTTATTGTGTATATTCAATGAAGTCAAAGGAATTAGCCTTATATAAATTCATTATACAACATTTGATTAACAGATTCTTATTTTTTGTTTTCTTATGTTTTTCAAGCAGTGTTCATTTACTGTGTTAACTATACGTTCATTTGGTATATCCTTCATCGTATTATCTTCAGAATTGTCCAATTCAACAATTGCTAAGATAATATTCCAAAGGTTAAGGTTTTGTTGTGGCTTGTATTACACGTTATAAAGAAAAGTAAACGTAAACTCTAAAAAATGATCTTGTATATTTTCTTCGCGACGCCAACGGTAAACGGTAAACGTATAAAAGTTTCGTCCTGTTATTTCTTAAGGCCCCAGGCATTGTTGCTGGGCACTGGCACGCGACGTTGGCCCGATTCGCGTGCCAGTACCTCCATGATACTAGTGGCAGGCAACCAGCACTAAATAAGATTGAATCCATCGGTTAGGATCATATTTGGGTCTCTTAAATGCTGTTTTTACTTACGCGCTCTTTGTTAGCTGTCGCCACTACATTGCGATTAGGCTCCTTGTCATAGGACACCGACTCCACGCCGAACACCTCACACAGTTCATGCACCAATTGACGCTTCTCACGATTCATGGTAGGAAACGAGTGACTTCTGGACTTCTGTTTGCTCTCCTTGGCCAGCTTCACCAAATCACTCAGTGTTTCATACACGCTCTTCGTCAGCGCTGGGTTACGCTTGGCAAAGCCCCGCAAGAACTCTGAATATTTCGTGAGTGATTTGACCTGTGTGTCCGTACTGCGCGACTGCAAACCAACAGCTAATCGACGATTGCGCTCCAACAGGCGACACTCGTCATTGCAATCCAACCTGCAAGACAAAGTAAGATATAGGGTTACGCCGGAGAGTGAAATATTACAGGATACTCACGTTTTGTTTGATTTGCTCGTTTTAGGTGCCAGAATCTCGCTGAGTTCCATGTAGTTACCGCGTGACATTTCGGCCATGGACGAGGCTAGCTGAGCGGTGGCTATACGACTGTGCTCTCTGGCAAGCTCCTGGCAGCTGCGGCTCTGCTTACGATTACCACATTCGCACTGCACCTCGACGACCTCCTTACACGGCGTTTCAGGGCAATCGTTATCGTGGCAAGGAGCGGCACACTTGTGACCACAGCTAAGACGAGGTTTGGTGCAGCTTTGGCGGCACAGTTCACCCGCCTGCTGGCAGTCGCCCTCGTGACAAGGCTTGATGCATTTGTGGCGGCCACAGGCAAGTGGCTTACCACAAGCCAGGCCGCAACTGAAGCTGGCCTGCGAGCAGGGAATGGTCTTGCGCTGCTCGTGGCCGCCGTGGCACCATTTGGTGGTGAACATCATGCAAGGCGGGCAGCTGGCCGCCGCATGGCAGTTATGCTGCGGCGCATGCTCGCAGCCGTGGGTGCGCGTGCATGGACGCTTGCACACGGGCTTCTTGGTGCCACAGGGCACTGGTGGATAGATAACCTCAGCGCCGCACTCGCAGTAGAGCTCCTCGAAGCTGCTCCGATAGCAGGGCGGACAGTTGCCGCGATGACAAGGCTGATCACACTTGTGACGTCCACAGGTTAATGTGCGATTGCAGGGCATCGGACAGGCATGATCAATGTCAATGCAGCACTCGGCGTTGCATTTATGCTTGCCACAGCTACGCTTCTTGGTGCAGCGCCGCTTGCAGCGAGCGTCATCCGCACGCGTTGACAACTGTCGGCACTTGATCATTTGATCCATGTGACCGCAGCGGCACTTAACGGCAGTTTGTTTAGGACAGGGTGGGCACTGGCCCAGGTGGCACTTGCTGGCACACTGATGCGGATGCGCTGGCTTGCCGCAACGTAACGTTTTGCCACAGACTCCCTCGCAGGTGGGCACTACGTCCAGGCAGCTGCTGCGCTGTGATGCCGGCACGGGTAGCTTGCCACAGGGGCAGCTGGTGATCTGCGCTGGGCTGAGCTTGCAGGGACGACAGGCACCCGCATGACATGAGTCCTTGCACTTGTGATTCCCACAGGGCAATGGCTTGCTGCAGCACTCTTTGCAGGAATAGTTTCTCTTATCCTGGCTCTCCTTGGTGCACAGCACCTCCCGCTGCTGTTTGCCACAGTGACAGTTCTGCTGCACCTGCTCCCCGCATGGATCGCACTTACCAGTGTGACACAGCTGCTGGCAGCGATGCTCGTTGCAATTGAGTAGCTTGTCACAGATCGCATCGCACTGTAGTAGCTGCTTCATGGCGCACTGCATCAGCTTGCTGGTGCGTCCACAGCCGCAGCTACGAGTTACGTTCGCTTGGCACGGAGGACACGGACCTGGATGACAGAGCAGTGTGCATGCATGAATGCAGCCCTCGACACGACAACAGAGTTCTCCACAGGTGTGGGCCAACTCAGTTCGGCTCAAGGGCGGATTCTTCAGTTTACCACAAAAGCAGAGATAATCGCGTGGCACATCCAGCAGCACATTCTGGCAGGCCGGGCAGCGCCAGCCCTCGGCTGATCTTGAGCTACTCGCCCACGTAACAGTACACTTAAGATGCAGCACATGGTAACAGTTTTGACATGACCAGGTGCCATGGTGTGCCTTGATCTGCTCCACGCACACCAGACACTCCAAGCGTCGCTGCTCAATGTCACGCATAAGTTTCTCGCGCTGCGACAACTTCTCATTATCAGGTGCGCGTCTAGGCGAGATCTGCTGTGGCTGTGGTTGCTTCTCGGGCGAGGGCTGGGCACTGTCGTTGCTGTTACTGGTGTCCAGTTCCTCTACAGCGCGTGAATATCCGTTGATGCGATCCCGATTGCGATTCCAGTCATCACGTCGCTTATTGCTGCGATGATTGTCGTAGCGCTGTTGCTTCTGCGGCTTTTTGCGATCGTTGCGGTCATAGCGATCCTCATTACGCTCGCTTCTATCCTCTCGATAATCGTTGCGCCGATGATTACGGCTATTACTGCCATTAGGCTTTGGTTGCCTGTTATCGCCACCTTTCTGTTGCGGCTGTTGATGATAAACTGATGACTGATGATGATTAATAGTTGCAGACTCATGGGCTGTTTCACTATTTGGCTGTGTGGCAGTGTTACTGTTGTTGTTACTAAAAGTAACTAAAGGCGACACCATAACCGTAGCAGGCGATGGCGTAAGGCTTAGTTTTGCAAAATTAGGCACGAATTCGGGAGCCGATGCCTGCAGCTTTGAATTACTAAAATCGAAGCTACTTGGAGCTCCAGCAAATTGGCTATTCCCAAACGGTGAGTACACGGTAGCAGCTGATGCCTGATTGTGACTGCTGCTCGCACCGTTTTGATACCCAAGAAAAGGCTGTGCGTGCAAATGAAATATGTTAGAACCTCAGCGTCTAGTGAAGAAGACGAAAATACACTTACCGCGCCAATATTGTCGCTGGAGTAGCTGCTGTTGGAGGGTAGGGCTGCAGTAGAGCTGCTGGGCATCAGTCCAAAGGCACCGCCGCCGCCACCAATACTGTAGCCTCTGGAGCCTAAATTGTGTTGCGTGATAAATTGATTAAAATTCACATAGTTGTTGTTGTTGCCAGCAGCACTGGCTGAGACGCCACTGCCGCCATTGCAGCCAGAGGTTGACTCATTGCTTGCAGCTCCGTTTGTCTGGTGCTGCTGCTGTTGGTGCTGCTGCCAGTACTCAGCCATGGCTGAGCGTTGTTTGCTGGAATCTGCTTAGCTCCTGGCAGTGTGATTTCTTCTTTTTTTTTCAGTCAATGCCGCTGCTGCCCACGCTGGCAAAAACGTTGATCCGAATTATCGTGTTTGCTGTGTGTGTCTATTTGCCGTGCCTGTAAGCACAACACAATTGAAATGATTAAAACAACATTGTGTGATCCCATAACAATTCTGATTATTTAATTTCACAAAAATGAGCAACATTTACCAAAATTTTGATATTAGTTTCCGCTCGAAAAGAAAAAAACAGCTGAAGACACACACTGCATGCGCGTGTGCAAATGTGACAGCTATATGTGTGGCGTGAAAGTGCTACCCATCAATAGCTGCGTCACATTCTGACATAGAAACGATACAACCTTTTTGCCCATGTTAAAGCAACCTTACTCAACATTGTGAAATCAGTTGTAACTATCGTTTACTTTGCTAGCATATAGAAAATAAATTCCGTTATTTTAAAACTATCGAAAATTGGTGGAAAATGCTGGAGTAAAGTTGTTTCGTAATAGAAAAATGGAAATGGAAGCCCTTGATTTCTGACGTCACAGGCTACGAATTTCATGGTATGAAAAATTGTACCACGTGCCAATTTGAGTAGGCTGTTATCTTTCAAAAGTTTTATCACAAAATCATGAATCTTGGCCTGTCATTAGAGGAGTTATGTTAAGAGATAGTTAACAGAGGAAGTCGACTGTTAATAACTGTAAAGCTATCGTTTAATTCCTTAGATCTAACTGTTAATCTGTTATCTCACAAAATTTTAAAAAGGTGATCGGTAGACCGATACATATTATCGATAGCTTATATGCTATCGCTGTAAACACAGCTCTAAAAATCGATCGCCGTAGACCGCTTTTCGCTTAAAATTCTTAAATTAAATATAATTGATGACCACATTAATGTTTTTTGATACCATACGTTTAATATCAATATAAGAATCCAATATTAGATTATTTAACAACTTTTATAATAAATATTTTTCTTAATGTACATCCTTTGTATATAGGTATATTGCGACAATCATTCCATATAGTCCGATTACCTCAGCAAATATCAGTATAAGGATCATTCCGATAAACAGACGCGGCTGCAGAGCCGTCTTACGTACGCCTATGTCGCCAACAACGCCAATAGCATAGCCTGAGGCGAGTCCACACATGCCCACAGATAAACCAGCTGCAAGATGTACATATCCCCTAGCAAGTGGATATGAATTGGCATTATCCAAAACCCCTGAGATTAGAATAGCGACGACGAGTCCATAAATTGCTATAATGCCAGCCATAATAATGGGTATGAGCGACTTCATAATTAGTTCCGGACGCATAACCGCCGTGGCGGCTATTCCAGTACCAGCTACGGCTGTACCGTAGGAAGCTCCAACTGAAGAGAAAACAATAGCACAGACCACACCCATAATTCCATAAAAAGGACCATATGGTGGATACGCAATGAGTTCGGTCACCGCGGCAGCATTATTTACCTTGTCTGGTATTCCCGATGAGTTAAAATCAATCATTTTGCAGCAGTCGAAATTCTTTGATTGAAAACTTAATTTAACATAAATCACATGAAAATGCAAATGTAACTAGATAAATATTTCTATGTAGTCCTACTTTAATCTATCTAACCTAATCTTAAATCATAGAGAGGGTCTTGCCTTTTCTATCTTTGTTTTCCCGTGATTGTGACTTATCACAGTGCATAGGCACAGATTGTAGATCTGTGGGTAAAGCTCATGCCATGGTGATTATTTGTTATTCCCTCCCCTCTAGAATGTCCTCAAATTGCTGAGCAATGTTTGCTGCGCCGGCGGAAATGCGGAAGCTGGAGCAAACGACGGCGGTGGCATGGCGAACGTTGGAGCAGCTGCCATGGCCATCGCCAGCGTTGTCGGTGGCTGCTTCTGTTGCTGCTGTTTGCTGGAACCAGGAAATGCCTGAGCTCCGTCTAACGGTCGGTATTGGCATTTCTTGGCATGCGTGCGCATATTGCTGGACTGCGTGAAGGCCTGATTGCAATTGGGATGTGGACAGACATAGGGCTTGCAGCCTGTATGGTAGTTGAGATGCGTTTTCAGGTGGTGCTTTTTGGTGAAGGCTTTTGGACACAACGGGCAGCTAAACGGCTTAATGCCAGAATGCAGCCGATGATGAAGCGTCATATTGCTGCGATCAGCGAAGGATTTTCCACAAACGGAGCACTGATACGGCTTTTCGCCACTATGCGTACGCATATGCTGCTTGAGGAGCATTTTGCGGGAGAATCTCTTGCCGCACTCAGCACACTTATGCGGCTTGACACCTGTATGGATGCGCACGTGCATGTTGAAGGCGACACGCTGATTAAAGGATTTGGGACAGTAGGGACACTCGTACTCCTTGCGATTGCGATGTATCTTCATGTGACTGCTTAAGTAGCCTTTGTCGTTAAAGGTCTTACCACACTCCGGACACTCGGCGGCAAACTCCTTCGTGCCACGATGCACAGAGAGATGATATTTGTAGTTGCGCAGCTGGGAGAATCCCTTGCCGCAGTCGGAGCACTCGTAACGCGGTGATTTGTGCGTCTTCTCGTGCGCCTACAAAAAGAGAGAGGGAGAGAAGAGAAATGTTGTTATTGGTTGGCGGCCATTTTGTAAAAAATCTCTCAATTGTGCTCTCTTTCTAATGTGTGTCTGTGTGTGTGTGTGTATGTGTGTGACTGTGTTTAGCTCTGACAATTGCACCCATGCGTAAAACCAGTTCTTGCTTCTGTCTCGCACTTCTGTCCGCTTCGCTTCTGTTTTGGGCGCCACCATTTTTACGATCTTCTCCAGCTACTCGTATTTTATCAAGATTTGCATAGCAGCTAAAGAGATCGCTGCCCGCTGCGCTCTCCATCCAAAACATGCTCCGCCTCTGCCTAAGACCCGCCCATTTCAAGTGTACCTCAGATCTTTTAAAACTTGTTTACATCCAAGCTTGATCAGCTCATACAGAGAAGCTGCCTTGAGAGGCGTCTCAGCTACTTTGTAATTTAAATGAAAATAAACTTTCTCAAGGAACTGTTGAATTGAATATTATCTATGTCTATGTATATACAGATATACCGCACTGGCAAAATAATAAGTACATAGGTTGAGCTTATTTGTTATGAAATAGTTATCGATAGTTTTATAATTTTATTATATTTAATACATAAAGTATTTCTCAGATATAAAACCATTGTTTCACTTGCTGGCCTGCAGTAATATTTGTTTTATATTATTTTTATACTTTATGGTCTGTTATATTGTCATATGGAACTGAAAAGTTATACTTGAAGTGTAGAGGATATCGGATAAAGCTTAAATTAAGTTTAGAAAATATCTAAGTCGAGTATATGATCAAAGTTTCTATCTTTGATAAAAGGATATGTAAAATAAAAGTAACCTCTTAAGTTCTATATATACTCATACTTCTCAGAATATATCGGCCGTAAAGCTGATATAAAGCAAACTATATCTTTTTTATCTATTCGTACATATCTTTTATTCTATTATACTTTTATGTTATATTTCTAAGATGTCTCCAAAAGCCTCAATACACAACAGTAAAGTTACAAACAGAGTCTCTTCATCCTTTTCTAGCATCCTTGTTTACCTTATTGCATACCAACTAATTAAATCCAATCAAATCTATGAACTCACCTGCAATGTTTCGGAGCATCCAAAGACCTTGTCACATATGCGGCACTTGTAGCTGATCTCCTCAGCGGCGTTTGTATTGTTGCTGTGGTTCATCCCGACGGATCCTAGCTTGGGCAACATGGATACAGATACGCCTGAAGTGGTTGTCGTTGCAGTGCTTAGATTGGTCACCGTTGTTAATGAGATATTTGTGGTGTTGTTGGTGGCGCTGAGCAACAGGTCACGGGTAGGTCTGGAGCTGCTTGAGCTGCTCACCGAAGAAGCCGCCGGCGAAATCAATGGTGTGGGTTTGTAGCCAGCTCCAAACTGTTTGTAGTAGTCGAGGCATTCCAGGCAATCTGGACGCGTGCAGGCAGTGGATGCACTTGCCTTGACGCGCGTCGGGCTCTGTCCATTGATCACATAGGGAGCAAAGTAACGTTTCTGCTGCTGTGGTTGCTGGTAGGGTGAAGTGGGTGGTGTGGTAAGGCCGGCGGCAGCTGCTGCAGCCGCATAAGCGGGTAAAAGATGTGGAAAGAACTGTGCATAGAACTTTGTGGCACTGGCCATGGCCAGAAAATCCGGAGACAACATGGAGTAGCCACCGCTGCCACCACCAGCGGCATAGGCGAATTGATTAATAGGAGCTGGAGCTGGAACTAAAGTGGGTGTCGAACTTGGAACTGGCAGTGGGACAGGAGCTGAAGCAGGAGCTGTGGGCTGCTGACTGCCCTTAGAAAGATCCAAAATGTTGCCAACACTCAGCGCTGATCTCTTCACTTGGTTATCCTTGGAAGCGCCACCCAGTATGCGACTGATGCTGAAATCCGTGACTTGCGGCGGCGCGGCTACCGCTACAGGCGCTAACTGGGGGCCAGGAGACGCCGCCAGCTCATAGCTGCGCTGCAGCATGGCATGTTTGAAGCCCATACTTCTCGTTCCGTTTACGTTTGCGGGTGCGTTCATAGACCTGAGCCGTGTCTGAGACTTGGGAACTGTCGCGCTACGCGTCAAAACACGAAATGTGCGGCTAAATGTGCTGCCAACAACCCACAACGTCTTGGCCACTCCGAGATTGTCTTGTTGTTAATGCTCTCTGGGATTTAATTGGTCAAGAAACGAGTTTGTAGCTCAGCTGAGAGACCCAACTCTCTGCTCACTCACTCGCTCACCAAACCAAGATCCGGAGCCAATTAAGCAGCCCTGGCTGCCAACGCGGAGACAAACAGTCGCGCCTCCAATTACGATTACGACGAGGAGAGAAGCTGCTCAAGAAGTGGCCGAGAACTATTTGGTAGTAGCATTTTACTAGTCACATCTATCATAACGTTTATCACAGATCTTTCGCTTTTGGTCTCTCCTGATCATTCTCTCTCTTTCTCTTTTTCTCTGTGCCTGCCTCGATCTCAGATTCCCTGACTAAGATTTCTTTCCCCGCGTTGTTTTTGTAATTAATTGCGGTAATAAAATGTGCGCATCGTTAAATTTTCAAAATGTATTTCTCCTCTCTGTTGTTGTTGTTGTTGTTTTCTGTTGCTGTTGTTGTTGTTGTTGATTGTCTGTCCTGGAGCAACATCGTCATTGCCATTGTCGCGGCTGGGGCATGTGTGAATCTTAAGGTTATGAGCATACACCTGGTCGCCCCCTTTCGGGCTTTGCCTGTAGCTCAGCTCATTATGGTTGTGCGTGTGTAAATTCTGGCAAGGGGTAGGGGATATGTGCATATGGAGCTAGGAGCTCTGACATAATCAGTTATGCAGTGTTATGTAATGGCCCAAAAGGAGCTGCTGTACTTAAGATCGAGATTTGGAGATCAACTGGGATAAAAAAGAGTTTATAAAATACAATTTCCTTTAGGTCAAAGGCCTTATTATCTTGCCTATAATATTGTTGTTGACACAGCTAAGAATAAGCTTCTGTTGTGTATCCTTGGAACAGATGTTTTTGATTTCATGAAATTCTTAAGGAAACTGTAATATCATATGGAATTCCTTTCGATTTTCAGCAATTATCCAGCAAGTAAGCTCGTTCGACTATTTAGACAAGTTTTATGGAAACTTTCAGCTTACTCCCAGCTCCTTGCCAGGTGGATGGGGCTGCATAGCATCAGTAGCACCCATAAAATGTGCAAAACAAAACGCCAGACTTGATTTGTATGATCTGAAAGGCATATAAATCTTAAAGGATGTCCAGAGGAAGAAGATGGTGACACACAGAGGCTTACAAAGAAAAAGAAAATTCAAGGAACCGCTGCACGACGAGTATAAATGAAGTGGTATACATTTACAGCTACAAGGCGATGAGTCAAAGGAGAAGGAATCGAATTGCATAGCCAATTAGGAGACAGCTTCCAGGCAATCTAATGTGGACAGATCTTGTACACCATTTGTCTGGGATCACTTACAACCAACAGTGGCATATCAGCATTACCCCATGTCCAGTGCCGCCAATGGAGCGATCGTGGTGGGATCCTAGCCTGATTGATGGCGCTGCTGTCAACACGCGCGCTGCTAGGCTGCAATCCATGATCTGCATAAATTATAATTATAAACGAAAAGTTAAAGAGAGGACACACAAAAAGAGAGAGAGAGACTAAAAACTTGTTCATTTATTCGTGGAATTCCGCACGATCATTTACATATGCGAGCGAAAGAAACTTTAAATTTTAATTACACTCACTAAATCATCGACCCAAAGCAGAGTTCTCCGTTTTTTTTTTTGGTCGCATGACTAATGTTTATTAGCTGCTAATGGTTTGTTTTACAAAAGCTACGTGGCTCAGTGTCTCAGTGTCTCGGAGCCTGGAACCCAAACTCCAGAGCGCAAAAAACACACGGACAACAAACTGTTTCACCCGTTGACATTTTGACAAATTCTCCAATGCCCACTACCGTCATGTGGGGCTCCAAACGGCTCCAATGTAAGCTGATACCTATCTCAGATGTTGTCTGTGTGTGCCTTACTGCCATTCTCTCTCTCTCTCTCTCTCTCTCTTTGTATGCCCAGCGATCGCTCTCATTCTTGTTCTCTTGCCGATCTTCGTTCACACTATTAATTTTCCGCTCGTTTTTCGCCCCACCTGTTCGGCTTGTTGTTGTTCTGCTTCTTCTACTTTAACTTCTTCTTCTCCTTGTTCTTCTTCTTGAAGATCCATGGGGTGGTCGGCATTTATCACATTTTGTGTGCATTTAAACTCTTTCACTTTGTTGGACCTTTAATGTCATGTGTTATCGGTTAATGATCAGCCGTTGCCAACTGATTTTCTGTCAGCGGGTGATCTCCCCGACTCCCTTTGACTGATCTTCTCCCATGGGATCGGCTCTTGGGGTTATTGTGTGGACTTCAAGCGATTAGCGGTTCCTTATGTGTCTCTTTCAGTTTCTTATGTGTAGCTTGACAAATGTGTTGATTTGCGAAAGGTTCTTGAACGTTGAAGATATATTGCGATCCTTTCATGTTGTATGCAATTTTTGGGGGTTTTAATGGAAGAGAGTTTAAAAAGAGATAAGATGAGTATTAGTAGAGGTTTATAACCGATTGAACCTGAATAATGAATATACATATAAAAACGTCTTTACTTTCCAGCGATCGTTATACAATTAATCAATTTTTCATGCCAGCTTTGATCTTGCTTTGATAGATAATAGAGATACGGTGAACATTCAAGCGGATAACTTCAAATGGCTAATATCTTAACCAAATAGTCACATTCCTTAAAACCTATGCAAATTCCCGATACGCCTACATGGATCAGTTGGAGTTTTATGTTTTTGTCAACAGTGTCATAAAAAAAAAGCTTTTGTAGTTCGCTGCAAGGTGCGACGTGTGCCGTACAAAAGTGTCTGGCAACGCTTAACGGAAACATTTAGGAGGTGTTATACTACTACTACTACTATAGAAACTACTACTACGGGTATTGTGTGTGCCGTGGCCGTATAATTTATAAGCATCTAAAATAAGTTGGCCACGAAAGACAAAGACACGTTAAGACATTAAGATACAGGCCAACAAAGCGATATTCATAAATTATATATACATGTACGCCTATACATATAGCTCTAGCTCTACCTATATATAGGTATAGGTATATGTATAGTATGAATCGCCAAACCGTGTGTTGTAGATCACAATCATTTCAATTAATTCGAATATAAAATACGAAAATACGCTCGAAATGAGGCAGACGGGCGGCTTCGCAAAATCAACCGCGTGCTCAAATATATCAAATTTCAATATAAATGAGCCACAGACATAAATCAAGAGAACCCCCCAGACAGACAACTCCAAAAACCAGCAATGAAAGTGTAGAAACACACACTCACACACACACACACACCCATTCAAATGGACCGAACACAAATGACAAACCGACTTTTAATGCATCCTAAAAAAAACCAAACAAAAAAACAGAAAATTTAACGATCTGACGAAAAGCTGTCAAAGACAAAGTCTTCCCTCCGATTGACGCAACTTTCATTGCTGTAAAATGTAATTTATTTTATTTTTACAATCCAAGAGAGTGAGAGAGAGAGAGAGAGGGAATATAAATAATACCAACTTTAATTCGACGTTAATTATGCTAATGAAAACACATTTAGAATGCAAGAATTAAAATCAAATTTTTCAATTTAAATTCGATCGCATCGCATGGACCATTTTTATCGAAAAACACATTTCATTGGAATCGCGCAGGAAAGAGATGGAAATAACGTATACAGTCTATACGTGCAACAGAGCTGGCAATAGAGTTAGGATCTTGTTTGCTTATTGAGAAATTTTTGGTGTGTGTGGAGCACACTATAAATCCCCTCACAGATACAAAGTTGTCTCCAACCAAAGCAAAGTTTAACTATACGAGTTGTTGTAGCTGTTGCTTGTGTGCCAGAAAATGAGCGATTAACTACAAATCTGTGGATAGATAAAGCCTTATGCAACACTGAGAGAAAATGCACACTACTACAATCGGTTTCATATCTAGGAGCAGAAATAGATGAAAGGTAAAATAAATATAATGAAGGTAAATATCTATGATCATAAGTTGTTTACAGGAATATTAGAGAGCGATAGGGATATTAAGCCTTGTGCAACACTGAAAGAAAATACTTAGTACCACAATTGGTTTCAAATCTGGGAACAGCTAATAGATTCAAATAAAATAGAATAAATATATATTCTTCTAAGTTGTTAACAGAGATATTAGAATATATATTATACCATATATAATAATAGTTTATAATACCCAATATAAGATATATTTCTGTTATAATCAATTGTTTACAGTGTAATAATATTATCATCATAATTTTTCCTCTTATTTTTCATTTGCTTTCATGTGGAAATAAATATTTCAATTACTTCACACCAACAAATCGTTAAACGTGAATCATAAGTACTTAATTTCTTGCAGTGTAACCCACCTGGTGAGATCTCTCGGTTGGAGCACACCACCTCTTGCATATAAAGTAGAGTAAAACGCTACCCAAAACACTTATTTTTTTTTTGCTTTGCTTGCGACACTCGAAACAATTTAATGGTCTCCACATTTAAATGCGCTACGTTCTCATTAAGATCTGGTATGGCTATGGGTATGGGTATGAGTTGGGAGTAGGGTGTTGGGAGCTGGGAGTAGGGAGGAATGAGTGGCCAGGTTTGTGGCTTCCTGGCTGCTGAGCAAAATCAATCAAATTTAACGATGTGGCGGGCTAACATGCCTCTGATACGTCTGTATATGACTTCGAGGTGTCTCTTTGAACTGATCTTGGTGTTGGTTTATTGTCTTACGATTATTCGTATGTTTTACGTGTTTAGTTTGAAGATGCCGCCGGAGTGCGCGATATTTGCATAATTTAATTATGAGTTCTTTGCTGTTTGTTAGAAAACTATTTCTGGGTGGCTCAATCTCGATAAGATGTATGGTCATCTCTTGGATTATTTATGGATATGTGTTTATTGCCATAGATCAGGAAGTTGTACCCGCTGCTCTCCGTTGGCATTTCTGAGTAATGCCATAGTCACGCCTAACTAATACTGAGATGCTCCCAGAGAGATAATTCATATAATTTTCACACAATTAAAGCCAAATTGTACTTTTCATTCATAACATCTTTTACGATCGGCGCTTTACGAGCCAACGCTGGAAAAGGATTTTCCGGATCTCTCTCTCTCTCTCTTTCAATTCTCCTTTTCTCACTTTTTCTCAGCTAAACGTCTGCTAATCAGAGACCATAAATCTTTGGAGCGCCCCAGTGGAAAATTGCCTTTTTCATAACTTTTCATTTAATAAACTCCGTCGGCGACCGTCGGCCGAGCCACATACCAACCGGACCAAGAGGCCAGTTAACTAATTATCTAAATGACAATTATTATTAAAAGGAGAGAGACATAAAAAAAAACTATTCCTCTGACACAATGGCCCACAATTATCACAAATGACCATAATTATTATCAACAAATGATAAAAATAAAATGGTATTAAAAGGATCATAAAAACAGTCGAAAGCCTCTACGGATGTCTCTTAACTGAATGAGCTAAGGAAGTGGCCAGCACTTAGAAATTGTTAGAATTGTTTTCTAATAAGTAGTTTAAATGTTAGCACAAACCAAAATTAACTTCAATTACAGAGTAAAATAGTAATCGAAGGCGTAATATGAACGGATTATATAGGAACAGAAACTGAATGAATCTCTATACATAATATTCTTATCCCTGCAGGGTTTTTTCTTAAGAACAGTCAAAGATCCCTAGAAGACTCCACTCGACTTCGTAAGATTCCCAAAACGAAAACACCTTAAAATACGCCTGACCTCATGTCAGTTTTTCTACCTTTAACACATCGTTTTATATAACTTTAATATACCCTCCTTAGCTATTTTTAACAGGTATTAAAACTGCTTTTTAAGTTACCTTTTGAGATGAAACTCGGTTGAAGCGCAGCCTTCCCATGATTGACATAAAAATGCTTTAAGTTTACCTTAAAACAATGATAGAAATGTTGCTTGGCTGTGGCTGACTGAGGTGTCCATCAGCTGCGAGTTGGGTCCAGGTTGAGGCTGAGCAACACCTGTCGTCCATTGTGGCGGCCTTTTGTTGTTTAGTTGTTCATTAAAGACTCGGCTTCTGTGTAAAACATTTTTTAATAAATATTATAAAATGGGAGCTGCAGAAAAACCAAAATCGTTTACAAGAAAAACAATTAAACTAAACAAACAACTGAGAAAAAAACGCAGTTAAAGACCCTAAAAAATGTCAACAGCCGCTCACCGAAGCTGATGGAAGCTGATGGAGGCTGATGTGATTTGAGGCCTGTTGCCTGCTGCCTGTCGCCAGGGTGCCTCATAGGCTACACAGACCGAGAGATCTGTGGCCTAGAGAGTTCGGGGTATACTTGGCCGCTTGGCGGTCCAGACAGTTGTCGTCTGTCATAAAACAATTAAGTTTAATTTTGTCACCGTGCCCAGAGTCCCCCAGAGCTAGACCCAGAGCCCAAGCCCCAAACCCCCACTCCATATCCAGATGCTAGGACCAGTGACTGGGTGCTGCACGTAATTAACGCATGCTTTGTAGTTGTAGTTGTTGTTGTTGTTGCGAATTGTTGTTGTTGTTTTGTAATTGTGCACCTGTTGCCGCCTTTTGTGTCCATTGCTGCAACATAGCCAACAAATTACATGCCAGGGATGCTGAATGTCAGCGTTCAGCGCAACTGCTGAAAATCTCTGCGGATTACGAAATGGTTTTCATTAAGTAAAAAGCCAATGCAATATTTGATATACACAAATCTTTGATGTCAAATTCTATATTTAACTAGCATAACCCAAATCTTTGTAATAATCATTCCTTAACATTTCAAAGGAAGTTCAATTCAAAGCTTCACCACAGAATCTCAACTCAAAGAAATGATTATTTCAAAAGGAATCTATTCTTCTACTTATTCCTTAAAGATTTTAGCTACCCCTTTTCTTCTCCATACTTTTTCAAGTGTCCTTGACATTTCCCTCAAGTTTTCTAATGCTTAAAGCCTCTCTGAAGTGTCCTTCGATAGCTCTTCTTAAAATTTCCTTTTATACTACTTTTTGTTTATAGCTTGAGAGAGTCTTTTTTAAGACTGTAAATCAGAAACATACTTTCTATAAAATAACTGTGATATATATGATACAATGTATAGGGTAGGAGAACATCTTTTGAGACCTTTACTTAAGTAGAATATTTATATACAATTTCTCCCTCAGGAAGCACTACATTTCCTTCCATCAACTATGCGATTTTCTATTATACTCCTACCTCTATTATTGGCAGTTAATGTAAGTTACAGTTTTGCTATAAACTTTATAGCTTTGCCATGTCTATTTACTTCGGAAATTACCGCAATTCCACAGCATTTACAACTCTTTGGCCCTTCATAATGGGAAGCTTAAAATCTATGGAAACTGATGCCTAAATTAGTGAAATGCTTCACTGACGTGGTAGCCTCATGCTAGTTCCGGCTACTCATATTAAATAACTAAGTCAAATAAATTAAATCATAAAAAGAAACAGCAGTCGCATATGGTGTTAATTATAATATGTCACCCGAGACGGAGATGCGGGCGCCTCAAGTCACACAATGAACCAGCTTTGTCCACAAACAGACCATGGGCTATGTTTCCGATATATCACTGATACTCCTATACCAACTGACTGATAGATGGATAGATGGAATCCCGTGGAGCACCCACAACAAACGGTAGCCTCTTCGATCAAATGAAATATTGCTACACAATATTCGTTTTGTGGTCGTTTTATGGAGACGTTAATGAAAATGGCTGAAAAGGGGGGAGTACGTTGCATTGTTGGCCAAAAGCCAAAAGGGCGACACTTCGAGTGGCTGTAAAACATAAATAAATAAATTCGAGACTCGTGACATTTGTAAATTGTTTTAGCAAATCAATAAACCCAATTTCACGGCTGCTACTCGTACTACATTCACACTCGGTCCACCTCGAGCGAGTACGAGTATGTGATAATTGACAACTAATTGCGCAAGTCAGTCCCAGGTCCAGTCCCAGTCCAAGTCCCAGTGCCAGTCCTCCAGGACAGTAGCAGCAAGACCAGACGACAGTCCAATCCCCATCAACATTGTCGTTTTTTTTGTCGTCTCTTCCGCATTTTTGAGCAGGCGCCCGCAGTTCGATACGGCTTCAGTTTTAGCTTCGGCTTTGGGTTTGGCTGTGGCTTTCGGTTCTCCCCAGTTGGGGCTGACGGTCGCTGATTGATGGCGAAAATGTAACCGTCACTGGTTACATGAGTGGCCCACAAGAGAACTAGCCTGTAGATCTCTGTTGATCTCTAGCGAAACGGTGGTCCGTTCCGGATGTGAAGCCGTGAGGATGTTGACGTTTAACTGTGTCGCTAATTGGGTGATTTTTGCTTTAAGCTACCAAATGACAAATGACAGTCCACAATGAGAGATATTGTCGTACCCGTCTACATTTAACTGCCATTTGCCAGCCAATCTCTGCGGTGGGGCAAAACTATTACCAACTTGCACTTCCTACAAAAAACAGCGGTAAAAGAGGCTAAACAGCATTTTACAGATTCCATTCGAATACATGATATATACACAACTTTACCTTATATTAAGCTCATTATATAATGTAGGTCAAGTCGGATAATAGTTCAACTGAGGATACCTATTTCATAAGCTTAAATATTTGTAGTATTTCTTTTATTAGTCGTTTATTTGAAATGTATGAAATATAGGAATATTATGTAGGTTTCACACCAAGGATAGAAGCAGGTATGGAACAGCTGACCCCTCAGATCATCCCAATTGAATTGAATTGAAAGATCGTACTAATTTTAATATTAAATTAAAAATATACATTTTGTTTACAATTTTGTTTGCATATTTGCAGTTATAAGTGCTTTCAATCGATCAGTTCCATACAAGATTAGTTTGCATTATTTCTGACTTGCGTTGTTTAGGCACCTCCTTAGGAAGGGTCCATCTCTCAGCTAGGATACAGATACACTGCTCAAAACAGCATTGGAACTTATAGTAAATTAATAAGAGACTACTTTTCGCAGACATTTAAAAGAATAAAGTATTGGTTTACAAAAAAAATCTTCTATCCCAAAGAATTTCTAAAATTTTCCATAAATCTGACGATTATCGAAAAGTGAACAGGTGAACAGTGATCGAATGTATACCTGTACTTAGTAAATCGAAGAAAATCAGTATATCCATATGAATATATGAAACGACATGGATAAAACCTATTTTGTGGGTATCTTCTAAAGTACTTTTGATTAAGGTGCTCTTTACTCTTATGAACTTATATTATTCAATTGGATATTCAAGTACTTCTAACAATTTCTCTATCTGCAGAAGCTGTGCTATGTTTAACAGGTAAGAAGTATCTACATATTATAACATATTCTAGGTAAATACATGAGAATAAATATATATCATTTCCATTGTAAGTAAACTGTTTATAATAATGATTAAAACTAAAATATATTTTAAATCAATTAAATGATTACTTCTCGGTATTCCATTGCCAATTGGCTTGAAATATTTATTTAAATTCTAGTAAAATACCTTAGCTTGAAGAGTAAAAGTACATCTAACATATATTCTAGTGTAGATATAGATATATATAGTATATATAATATGAATTTTATAAATCGCCGCTGCTAAATGAAAACTACTTTTATAAAGCTGCGTGTAAAATGGAACTTGTTTGACTGTAAATCTAAAGGCAAGCTTTAAGAATGCTTTTAATGTGTAATTAAAGTTAATTGAATTAATTAAACACACAAAAAAAGTAAAGGAGGAGAAAAAAAAATCAAGTAAATAACAGTCGTAAGTGCAAGTCAAGACCCGGTCTTAGTTATAAATAGTAGTAGAAGTTCTCATCTAGCGACAATTTATGACACACTTTTGTGACTTTGTTTTGTTGTTGAGTTGTTGTTGTTGTTTTGTTGTTTTTTGTTATTTTAAGTGAGATTCGTATAGCCAAAACGTCAGGGATTGCGGCTAAGATCTTCATTTGAAACGCGCACGTTGAAAATTGTGAGCAATTTTGATGAAAATAATTGGCCAGCTGTGGGCGATGACGATCCAATTAAAGCGGCGACAAAATGCGTACGTGTTCATAAATATTGTCAATTAGCGGAGCTTGACCATCGATGGCAGGCAGGGCTAATTGCGGTGGTTGGGTTCAGTCCTGGTCAGGAACAAGTTACGCAACAAGCGAACGATCGATCGAAGATCGAAGACAGCGACTCATCAATGGGGGGATTGAGTTACATTTACGAGCTCAACTTGTGGCACAGTTGCAGCTTGGCGGCAGCTTGATTGATCAAACGGTGACAATATGGCACTTACGGGTGCAATCAAGCTTCAACTGCAACAGTTGCTGCACACCACCAACCCCAACCACCACCCACTCTCCCTCCCCCTGTACCATCACAAATATCTCTCAATGCGATCTCTCATTATTTTATAAAGCGTGCGGACTGCATAGCAAAGCGTTGCCATTGTTGCATGCCGCTTGATTAGCCCTCCTCTCGCCAGTTTGGAGGACTGCACAGTGGTTCCATTTTAATAAATGGTAATATTATATATAAACATTCATCTTGGAAATCAAAATTCAAGGCTCTAAAAGCAAGACCTCCAAAAAAGGATAATATCAAAGTCAATTATTTAACTCCTTAAACAATCATATTTATTTATATATAAGGCCAACATACTATCGATAAAATTAATGAGATATTATTAATATTGTTCCAAATTCCACCTAATTTTCACTATATTAGTTCCACTGTGCTTTGCTGGCTAGCGTTGCAGCCTCTGCTGGTCTCTCCTTAATTTACAGGCATTGCATTCCGCTCCGTTGGGTGTCGTTTTGTTGTGCCCTGTGTGCGTGTGTGTGAATGTGTGTGTGTTTTTGTAATCCTTTAGTTAATTAAATTAATTAAATGAGCGAATTGGCGCTTCGGGGATTTGAATTATGTCCGCCAGCGTGTGAATTATGTTATGTGACTGGAGAGTGCATAAAATCGAAGAGGTTGAAGTTGTTGGAGAATCGAATTGATTTCGCTTGAAAGCAGATTTCCTTGTTGTTGATTAATTCCAGTAGTAGTTGTAGTAGTAGTGGTAGTAGCTGACCTTAATTATGTAGATCTGATAATCAATTGGACTCATTTTCTTGGCAACAGCTAATTGTTGTCTAATTGGAGCACACCCAAGACGCGAGTCCGACGATCTTTTGGGTGCGGCTAACCAGTTTATGCACAGCTTCCGTTTAATTTGTTTATAAGCATAGATCATCGACTCGAGAGCTACAGCCCTAAGTACATTTCGTTTGAAATTCAATTAAAGCCGCATTTGACCTTTAAATGTTTCATTTCATTTCATTCTCAAAGCAATCTCTCAGATACTTTTGACTACTGCATGGTCAGGCACACAGTTTTATGATCTCTGGATGAACGAAAATTTAAATTTAAATTATAAGGCAATTAAAGAGCACATCTAATAAAAGTGAACAGCAACAAAAGATACAAACGGCAACTTATATGTACGAGAACAGAGGGGAGTGGCAGGTAGCTAATTAAATGTAATTAATTTTCACATGCCTCAGAATTAAATGCATTTAAATCGGAGACAAATACAAAATACGGAGAGTGTGAGCTTTATAAATAGCGAATGGCTTAATAGCCCGTCGTTTATAACTCAAAAGCGATTTAAAAAGTTTCATTAAGATAACCCGCCCAACAAACTCTACACGATTATAAGCCATAACAACAAAAAAAAAAGTTATTGCAATTTTAATTTTAACATTTCTTTGTTGTTCGTATTTTTAAACTCCGACTATGACGACAGGTGAATAAACCGTGGGTCAAACTGAAACAGCATCAGTTGTAGTACAAGCCAAAGTTATTAGCCAACATTTGGGCCATTTACCGTTGCGCCCTCGAGGCGTGGTCTGTGTATACGCAAAACGCTGCTTGTTTCATTTTTGAGGCCAACATTTATTTTGGCTACCGAATGAGAAGCTATTGCTCCAAACTGAGGCTGGAGCTGAAGGCTAAAGCTGCGGCTGTAGCTCCATCGTTTGTTTGCTTTCTCACTCGCGCTCGCTTAACGATCAGAAATTCAACGGAAAAATGGCGTTTAACTGTAACTGGCAATGTGAAACATTTTCGGGTCAGGTGCTTCAACGAGATTTCACCAACCTGCAGTCAGTTTCAGTATATTTACTACAAGCAGCCAACGCCCCACAGTTTTCATTATCTTACGGTAATATCGCTCAGAGACTCTTGTTTGCTTTGCTGCTGTTTCATCATCATCATCATGATCATTTGGTCAGCCTTCGGTCATCATGAGATGATCTCTAGACACGACTACATATAGCAACGTCAGCTCGTTATGGTTTCCTACATCTCTTGTCTTCTCCGGCTGCTCCGGGCAGCTAATGTCTACACGGTCGCCTTTTGCTTATTTTTGGTGTTACTTCTCGTTTGGTTATTGCGCAGATTTATCTTCAAGTTTTGCTCTTTTGATTGGTACGCCGTATACAGCTTTTATTTTTATGGTCTCTTTCTTTCTTTTCCTTTCTTTTTATATCTGTTGTTTGGGTCAACTCTTTTTATTGCAATTTCCGGTAGACAGGGTGCCAAAAAAGCAGAAAAAAGTAAATTAAAGTTTCCATTTTGTGTCGGCTTAAATCAAACAAAAGAAGAAGAAAGAAGAAAAGATCTGAGAAAGGCCTAGAACCAGCTAAAGTTGTTAACTGAAGATCGCCTCCAAATTCACTTTATAAAAGGAAACGAGGATGATCAATGGTATGCGCTTTAAGGATAATCATTTGAATCATCTAATGAGATAAGCTTTCCATCAGTTATCAGTAGGAGCAAAGCTTTCAAATGTCCTTGGTCAAACCCTGCAGCACATAGAGTGTTGACCTTCATTAGACCTGCTGTAAAATTCCGACAGAGAATAGTTTTTTTTTGCTATTTTAATTACCAACTTAAGTTAGGAGAACTGTGAATAATGTCAACCTATTAAAATGACACATAGCTTGTCGCAGCACCCGTGGGTCAAGGATAATGATTGGCCAGTTGAAAGTTTTCCAGACAGAGCGTATAAATTGATTGCACACGCAGCAACTGCGGTTTAATCATTACGTTTAAATCTAATAGAGCAGAGACGGAGTGCAAGTGCGGAGCACAGACAAGTGTTTACTTTATGTGCAACAACATTTCTCATTTTGTTTTATAGCCCAGCACAATGAACGGGGAATGGGAATGGGATTGGGAATGGACTCGGACACGGACTGGGGTCAACCTTCCACATATCCACATTAACAGCAACATCAACACATGTCATATTGTTACAGGTGAGCTTGTCTGCTGATTTGAATTCGCTGATAACACAACGCGATCTCTGTTGCAGCTGAATGCCCTACAATGCCCCCACCCGCCTCCACTCCTCCCCAGGTCCACTCCCCAATCCATTTGGACGCCTGACGAAGCGCACTCCGCACGTACCGCTAATTAGCGAGCGTTTTAAGGCCCCCAACCAGGCATCAGGCTGAAGGCAGAAGGCATCAACCATCAGACTGCAGCTCCAGCGCACGAGTCGTCGGCCATTATGAATATACAGGTAAGTAAATATATGTAAAAGTACATTATATATATATATACCTGTATATATAAGTACAGATAATGCATACATTATGGAATGATTTAGTGAGAAAACTGAGTGGATGACTGTATGTTATATACTTCTGCTTTATATGCCAAATATTTTCAGTCTGAGCTGGCTAATTCATTTTTCTGTAGACTCTTCTTTATATATAAATTACTTTCCTTGGATTTTTCTTCTTTCCACTTTTATTTCAAATTTGGTACTTTTATATTTTATGTTTATTGCGATTTTCCCAACCTAATAAGATCCATTACCCCTTTTTGTTCCATTTTGGAGCATTCAAATTATCATTTACAATTGTCCTATTATATTTAACTGTATATAACTATGTCTTAATATTGTCATGCTTATACAGCTTGAAAAAGACTTATATAGCAAATCCTTATTGAAATCCAATTAATATCTGATGTATACAATTATTGGTGCTGCCTACAAGTATGCTACATATTAGTCAGTCGACCAAATTAAGCCTTTAAATGAGTGTCATGCCTAAAAGCAGACTACAATTTTTTGAATGGTGATTTTATGTATGTAAGCTCGAGCGCTTTGTGAGAATCTTTATTGTACTTTCCGTATATGTCGTGTTATACGATACAAAAGCAGAGCGACACTATCACTGAAGAATCAGCACTATAAAGCACTCGTTGATCGACAGCTGATAGCTTTTACTTGGTTTTTGGACTTCGTCTAACATATTCAATTACGTGATTACTAAAAACCAACTTGGGAAAGATGCCACCCAATGCAGACACGGAAGCCTGGCGTGTTTCTGGCGTAACTCGAAAATATCCCACATATCGCAGACATTGGCCTATTAGCAATGAGAGGTATCTAAAGACATATAAAGATACTGATATATTCATTTAAACAGCACTCACAATTAACGACTTTTCTGCAGTTGGTTGGAAGGTAAAAGGAACGACGACGATGCTGAAGGACTTTGGCGAATCAAGGACAAACTCTATGACCTGTCTGATTTCGCACAGCGTCATCCGGGTGGTGCCTTCTGGATCGAGCGTTCAAAGGGCACCGATATCACGGAACCATTTGAGTCGCACCACATCGAGGAGCATGCAGCTCGGTTGCTCAGCAAGTTTGAGGTGGGAGCAGCCTCAAACCCGAGGAACTATAAGTTTACGCTGGAGGAAAATGGATTTTATATGACCCTTAAGAGACGAGTCCGCAAGAAGCTCCACGCACTGAACTACAAACCCTCTAAGAAGACGGATGTGGGTGAAGTGTTTAGAATATTCTGAAAATGTGGAATTTAAAATGTTTCTCTTAATCTCTTCAGCTCCTTCATACTGGTATCCTGGTCTCAGTCTTTCTCCTCAGCTGGGCAGCTACTGTGACCAGTTCCTTTATTCTGCGAGCTCTTGCTGGACTCTCTCTTAGCTGGTTGGCAGCCTCTGCCCACAATTATTTCCACCAGCGAGACAATTGGCGCATGTACACCTTCAACCTGTCCCTGATGAACTTTAAAGGCTGGCGGCTATCACACGCACTCTCCCATCATGTCTACCCGAATTCCTTGCATGATCTCGAGATGTCACTCTTTGAACCCTTCCTCTGCTGGGTGCCTAACAAACACTACGGAGGCAGGTTGAAGCGGTTGATCTCCGTACTGATATCGCCCGTCATATATACCCTACTGACTCCGGGGCAGTTTGTACAAAGGTGAGTAAGGATTTAGATATATAAAACTTGTTAAATAATATTTCTTTCTTTCAGGATCATCTACTCTTTGATTAAGTCCAACGTAATGCACTGGGACGATCTGCTGGTCTTCACTTTACCCGTCTTCCTATATTTCTCCACAGATGTGGGCTTTGGCTTAGTGATCAGCAGCTGGGTTAAGATTGTTGGCTTTGGCAGCTTTTTCTTTGGTTTCATTGCTGTCACGTCTGCCCATCATGATCCACTCATCTATCACGATGGCGACGCACGCCGAACTGACCTGGATTGGGGTCTCTACCAGCTGGACTCAGTAATTGATCGTGCAGACCTCAAGTGGTCTGATCTGCTGGTGCTCACACACTTTGGTGAACATCTAATGCATCATATGTTTCCCACACTGGATCATGGAGTGCTAAGCCAGCTCTACCCAGAGCTACAGCAAACCCTACGTGAGTTCAAGAGTGAACTCCGTGAGATTAACCATTGGGCACACATCAAGGGTCAAAATAGACAGCTTCTGCGAACGGAAGTGAATCCCATTCCACAGGGCAGTAAGAATCTCAATCAGTTATAGTTTAGGAATTGAATGGGTTCGGATATAGTGTAAGGTTGGGAATTCTAATATATATATATATATTTCTAACCATTGTTTGATTATTGTTTGGGTACATGGAACGTATGTCTGATGGGTTAAAGCTTCCAGAGAAGGTATCTACTGATAAGGGCTTAAAACAAACATATGTATATGAGAGAGCTTCTAAAGCTGAAAGCTCTCTCAGCTGAGCTTTTATAATTGATCGAGAAATTTGATAGAGCCGCAGAGCGTCGCTCCAGATGCGACTTCAGTATTCGCATGCGAACCGTGCACAAATCAACCGGACAATCGGAGCAGTGTCGCTGGCGGCGCTGACCGGTTTTATTCAAGATCGTGGACTTCGTTCATATTTAATTATAATACTGGTTTAAAGACTTAGTCAGGAATAAGTTCAAACAATGCCACCCAATGTGGAAGCCGAAAACTGGCGGGTTTCTGGCATAACCCGTAAATATCCTACGTACCGCAAAACTGGGTTCATTAGCAATTCGAGGTAATTATCATAGAGAGAAAACTATTCTCTATCTTAAGCACCACTCATAATATTGATATGATTTATAGCTGGTTGGAGGGTAAACATAGCGACGACGAAGCCGAGGGACTTTGGCGTATCAGAGATAAGCTCTATGACTTAAAAGACTTCGCCAAGCGGCATCCGGGCGGGGCCTTCTGGATCGAGACCACAAAGGGCACCGATATCACGGAACCATTTGAGTCGCACCACATCGAGGAGCATGCAGCTCGGTTGCTCAGCAAGTTCGAAGTGCGAGCAGCCTCAAAGCCGAGGAACTATAAGTTTACGCTGGAGGAGAATGGATTCTATATGACCCTCAAGAGACGAGTGCGCGAGAAGCTCCACGCGCTGAACTACAAACCCTCCAGGAAGACGGATGTGAGTGTTTCCCATATTCTGACAATTTGGATCTCAAAACGTTTCCCTTTATCTTTTCAGCTCCTGCATACTGGTATCCTGGTCTCAGTCTTTCTCCTCAGCTGGGCAGCAACTGTCACAAGTTCCTTTATACTTCGAGCACTCGCTGGACTCTCCCTCTGCTGGTTGGCAACCGCCTCCCACAATTATTTCCACCAGCGAGACAATTGGCGCATGTACACCTTCAATCTGTCCCTTATGAACTTTAAAGATTGGCGCACATCTCATGCACTCTCCCACCACATCTACCCGAACTCCTTGCACGATCTCGAACTGTCGCTCTTCGAACCCTTCATGTGCTGGATTCCCAGTAAACACTATGCCAGTAAAGTCCAGCGAGTGATCTCTGTTTTAATCTCCCCTGTAATATGGACCCTTTTGAGTGTCATGCAGTTCGTCAAACGGTGGGTAACATTAGATTGGAATCCAGAAGATTTAAAATTACCTTTCTCTTTCTCAGCCTTGGGTACTCTCTGGCCAAATCGAATGTTATGTACTGGGACGATCTGATAGCTTTCATTTTACCTCTGTTCCTATTTGTCTCAACAAATGTGGGTTTCGCAGCAGCAATAAGCAACTGGACTATCATCATGGGCATGGGCAGCTTCATTTTCGGTTTCATTGGTCTGACAGCTGCACATCATGATCCTCGCATTTACCACGATGGCGATGCACGACGAACCGATCTCGACTGGGGTCTGTTTCAGCTGGACTCGATCATCGATCGCAAGGACATCAAGTGGTCCGATCTACTGGTGCTCACACACTTCGGTGAACATGTGCTCCATCATTTGTTCCCCACACTGGATCATGGAGTGCTGCATAAGCTTAATCCAGAGCTACAGCAGACACTACGTGAGTTCAAGTGTGAACTCCGTGAGGTCAACCATTGGTCACACATCAAGGGTCAAAACCAACAGCTTCTGCGTACGGAAGTGAATCCAATTCCACAGGGTAGCACGAAATTTGACTAAATCTGGTAATAAAATGACTTCTATGCAAATATGTGTAGGAAAGAGTAGTTACTGTATATATATATATAATAAACTGATTAACAAAATAAGCTCTCTTCTTGCTACCTCTCTCTCTCTCTCTCTCTCTCTCTTACTATCTGAGATGTTTGTTATACCTTTGCTCCCAAGAATTTCTTTGGGTAAGTAGAATTATAAGGCAGAATTTGAGGTACTTTATAGATATATAATGAAACAATGTTGAATAGATCTATGTCTACCCATACCTAATACATATACATATACATATATATATACCTATACTTAAGGAATGCTGGAATCATTCGAGGTAGTTTGTCATATTACAGGGTATTTGATGCTCAGTGCTATAGAGAAAAATAGGTTTATGTTTTTATACTGACATTGAGGAACAAGCTTTGACCCGTGCTATCATTAATTACATTCCACTCTCTCGCTCTCTCTGTGTGTGTCTCTCTCTCTCTATCGATCGTTCTCTGCTGCGGCAAAGTCCAATCTGCATAAAACTGAATAAATGAATCTCAGCCAAATTGCAAGTCTTATCGAAGTGCAAATACCCTGCAAAGTCAGTTAATATGAAAGATAAGCTGCTGCATAAGATATTCGTATATATAACGATAACGTTTAATAACAATTGTAAAGTGGTTTAATGATCATTTGGTGAATAAAACTTTAGCGATAAGGAAGCCTCCGGCGGATTGTGATAAGTAAGTTGACTACCGTGCGATATGGCACAGTTTCTATTGGGTATTTGAGTGCTACGGTATAAACTGGTTCTCTACATGATTAAAATGATGTAGAGAGCAGTCGACAAACAACATGAGTAGCTATCGGTTGTCTGTGGGAGCTCTGTTGCTTCTGTTGGCGGCAATGCCCAGTTGGGGCGCCAATATATTGGGGCTGTTCACGAGCCACAGTCAATCGCATTTGGTTTTGCATATGTCGATGATGAAGGCACTGGCTGAGGATGGGCACAATGTGACCGTGGTGACAATGATGGAGCCACCTATAACATCCAAGGATATACATTTAATAAGGGTGCCTGTCACAGAGGAGCAGGATCGCATACTCAGTAATCAGTTCTCCATAATGGCGGGTCAAAAGAACTCGATCTTCAGTTCATTCACCCGCCTGCTGAGTGGATTGAGTGTGCTGATAGAGGCGCAGGCGGATTTACTCTCGGATCAGCGTTTCCAACGCATTTATGAGACCAAGTTTGATCTGATGTTCATGGGATATTTTGTTAACGACTTCCAATTGGGCGTCGCAGCTAAGCTGAAGGTGCCCGTAATTATGGCCTGGACGCAGGGACCAATGACTATCATCAATGAGTTCACCGGCAATCCGTCGGAGGTTTCCTATGTACCCACTATGGGCACAACACTTGGACGTGGCGAACATATGGGCTTTGGCAAGCGTCTGGAGAACTGGATCAAGGAGCTATTCATCACGTGCATGAGCAGAATCTTCGACCACCGCATGGAGAAATACTACAAGCAACAATTTGGCCGTGAACTGAACTTTCCCACGCTCTTCGAAATGAGGCGGAATATCTCAATGGTGTTCACTAATAGCCATTCCATCAGTGAGGGTCCCATCCGTCCCCTTGTCCCTGGTTCAATGGAAATCGGTGGAATACAAGTTAAGGACAAGGCTGATCCCCTGCCTGAAGATATTGCCAGATTTGTGGAGACGGCAGAGCATGGCGTCATTCTGCTCTCGCTGGGCTCAAATATCAAGAGCACTGCAGTCAAACCGGAGCTGGTGCAGTCCATGTTTAAAGTATTGTCCGGACTAAAACAGAAAGTAATCTGGAAGTGGGAGGACTTGGATAACACGCCAGGCCAATCCGCAAATGTACTTTACAAGCAGTGGATGCCACAGGACGACATACTCGCCCATCCCAAGACAAAGATATTTATTACTCATGCGGGCAAAGGTGGCATTACGGAGGCCCAATACCACGGCGTACCCATGGTGGCCTTGCCAGTCTTTGGAGATCAACCCACCAATGCGGAGCTCATGCAGAAGTCAGGCTATGGCCTCGCCCTGGAGCTGCTACAGCTGACTGAAGATAAGTTTAGGACCAGCATTGAGGAAGTACTTGGAGACGAGAAGTACGCCCTGGCCATTAGGAGATTCTCACAGTTATACCGGGACAGACCGCTGACTGCCAAACAAACTGTGCTCTACTGGACCGGCTATGTGCTGCGGCACAGGGGTGCAGCGCATCTCCAGAGTCCCGCCATCCATATGAGCACATTGGCCTACTACAATCTGGATATCTATGCCCTGCTGCTGATTGTACTGCTCATAACTTGGTTAATCCTCAAGTATACTTGCCGTAAGCTGTTCTGCAAGAAGAAAACTAACAACAAAGCAAAGAAGCAATAGATAATAGAAGCATCTTGTGAATCTCTCTCACATCTCACTTAGTATCTTCGTATCTTTGAGATACAATAGTATCTATCCCTAGGGTACTCATTCCCTTCCCAAAACTTATATATTTTTATGTTGTCTAGAAACTGGCACACACGTCAGACAATGTCAAGGAGCACCAGCTGATAACTAACCTTAATTATTACGTGGTTTAATCTAGTTAAAGTACTGCGAGTACACATAGTACGCAGACGCCTCCCTGTGCTGTAATTATAATCAAATGGCAAACACTTGCTCCGACTATATCTCGAAATGCAAACAAACTCAAGTCTTTATATATGGATATACATACAATATATTTACGCACGTTCATATATATATATATATACATATATATATGTATCTGTCCATATACGTATCAACAAGTGGCCAGCACTCGCATTGACTATTAATAGGCGTCTCTTGCCTCTCGCTTCCACACTGTGTGCAACCACACTGAGAGAAAAATGAAGTTAACTGTGTTGACCAGATGAATAGTACGAAAAAACTTAATAAATCTCATAGTTTGTATATATATGTATATAAACTCTTATGACTGGGATATATATTCTTATTCATCATAATAAAAACAAAATTAATTTTATTTAGTTTTACTCCAAAAGTATCTCAACTTTATGCTGGGTTTTTCTCTCAGTGCAGCTCGTTTGGCTGTAGTATTTATTGCTTATATCTGTCTAAACGATTCTCCAATTGACTCATTCTCAGTGTCTCTTTGGCATCGCATCGAGTGGGCCGAACCTCAATTGGCTCTGGTTGGATATATTTTTAATTGTTGTTTGGTTTTCGAAGAAATACATTTTATATATTAAATGTTCTTTTTTTTTCTGTAGAGCTCTTAAATAATAATTGCTTATATATATACATATTTGCCGGGCGAGAACGTGCTCTGTGCTATAAAGGTGCAAAGCTCATAAGTTTACATTGCAATCAATTAAATAAGATCTGATTGGATCCATAGATATATAAACTATTATTATTTCACCAGTGTCGAGCTGCATTCGTTAAGTTTACGTGGTTTTTTGTGTTCAGTGATAAGGTTAAGCTCTCAAAGAGTCGACTAACAACAGTTTTCTATGTTCTGTACAAACTTTTCAGAACGTATCGATAAGAATAACTGCGATTTGTGGACGCTTATCAGTAAATATCGACGCTTATCAGGGAACCCGTTGGAGCTGACGTACCCCTAACTTTATATAAATAAACGTTGAGCTGCGAGCAACGTATTCAGTTCCACTTTAAACTCAACGGAGGTCAGTACGAGTATTACGAATATGACGAACCACGGCAGGTCGTTCTTGTCCTGCACATTTGCGGGTCTCCTCCTCGCATTCTTTGTGATTACGGGTAACTCTCCCACGGCGGAGGCAGCCAACATTCTGGGCGTGTTTACGAGTCACAGTCCATCGCATTTGATAATACACATGTCGGTAATGAAGGCTTTGGCCGAGGAGGGACACAATGTTACGGTTGTGTCATCAATGCCACCCAAGGTCACACACAAGAGCATCAAGCACATTGTCATTCCAATGAGCGCGGAGGATGAGAAGACTCTTAACGATGGAATGGCGGTCATGGCCAAGGAGAAGCCCTCTATAATAACCACCATGAGTAATATTTTCGGATCCCTATCGCTTCTGATTAATAAGCAAGCAGATGTCCTGGACGATGAGCGTTTTATTGAGCTCTACAAGAACAAGGATAACAAATTCGATGCGGTTGTTTTTGGATTGTTCTTCAATCTGTATCAGGTGGGTCTCGGCTCCAGGTTCAACTGCCCAGTGATTGGTAGCTGGTCTGGACCACCTATGGAGCAAATCGATGAGCTTATAGGCAATCCCAATCTGATTGCCTCTGTGCCCAACATGAATGTACCTCTGATCCCTGGCCAAGCCATGAACTTCAAGCAGCGTGTGGTTAACTTTTTTAGCACCATGTTATTCCGCGGATTGTCCACTTTCTTGGAGTACAAAAACAACCAGTTTTACGAGTAAGTAAAAAGTGCTGACTGCTCCATATGTACCATAATTTACACGGATTTTCCCACATGCAGCCGCCTATGGAGTAAGGACCCGGATATGATCAGCTATGAGGAAGCGAAGAGAAACGTGTCCCTGGTATTCTGTAACAGTCATGCCATAAGCGAAGGACCCATTAGACCAAATGTACCCGGACTGGTTGAGATTGGTGGCATTCAGATTAAGGACAAATCGGATCCCTTGCCAGAGGATATAAAGGAGTTCTTGGAGAAGGCCAAGCATGGAGCGATTCTCTTCAGTCTGGGCAGCAATCTTAAAGCCGACCACCTTAAAGCAGACTCCGTCAAAAAGATCTTCAAAGCTCTTTCCAGTCTTAAACAGCATGTGATCTGGAAGTGGGACGATCCAAAGAATACACCAGGCAAATCCGAAAACATTCTGTATAAGAAGTGGCTGCCCCAAGACGATATCCTCGCCCATCCCAAGATCAAGTTGTTTATTACACACGCCGGAAAAGGAGGCATAGTCGAATCTTTGTATCATGGAGTTCCAATGCTTGCACTGCCCGTCTTTGCGGATCAGCCTGGCAATGCGGATAAACTAGTCCAATCGGGTTATGGACTTCAATTGGGTCTGCAAACGCTGGAGGTGGATGAGCTTAAGAATGCCCTCAAGGACTTATTGAACAATTCCAGCTACACCAACAAAGTCCAGAAGTTCTCCAAACTCTACCGCGATCGTCCAATGACAGCGCGCGAAACCGCGGTCTTCTGGACCAACTACGTCCTCCGACATCACGGCGCTGCACATATGCAGAGTCCTCTGGTCCATATGAACGTTATCTCTAGCAACAATATAGATCTATATGCCCTTCTAGCTGTGGCTGCTGCTATCATCTGTCTAATTAGCACATTTGTCCTGAAGTTGTTGTGGAGAAAGTGTTGTGGAGGAAAAGGTGCATCAAAAAGAGTGCACAGAAACCGAAAGCTAAGAAGCATTAGTTTTAGTGATAAGGACGAGCCAACGAGCTAATAAGGACGACAATTAACGACTTAATTTATTTGTAATGATTACAGTAAAATGTGCAATATATAAATACTCAAATGACAAAATGATTTGTGGATTTTGTTTAATAGTCTTAAAAAATAATCCATTTTACAAATAAACAATAGAATTTCTTATTGTCATCGAATTTTGTAGTCCTTTCGCGGTTTACTTTTGATATTGTCGGAAATATCGCCGAAATATCGCGACGAAAAGCATTTAATCTTCTGTAAATAAGAATTAACTTATCCGTGCACATTTTTTTTTCGGTACGTAAGGATCCCAGGTGTGTTGCTATCGGATTCCAGGAGTTAGAGTTAATCTACTAACTACCATTTCATCTGCAATTCATAAAACGGTACACCTAAAAGTATGCTACACTTTTTTTAAAGCAGCTTCAACGGGCGGCGTCATTTGAATGTTCGATGCAACAACTTTCTGAAGATTCTGTTCGCCTGGTATCTAACCACCGACAAAACTTGGATTTTCATGCAAATTTCGAGTCATTGAAAGCAGAATTAATGCAGACACCTACGTCACAACTATACCAATAAGAGACGAGTTTTTTTTTTGTGTACTGTGTATTTATTTAATTTATTAAAGTTGTCTTGTCAATGTGATACAAAGACAGTTACACATTATATTTATATACATATACCGATATCGAGTCTATATCATATAATTTTGTAAAATTAGTGATAGTGATAGAGAGGGCTTAAAACTTGCATTGTTTTTGATATATAATATGATTGCATGGGACATTTTTTTATTTTACAATTTTAATTCACACAATTCGACCTACAATTAAATATATTTTAATAAAAACGCACAAAACCTAAATATCAAGACAAACTAGATATATTTTAAATAAGGTATGAATATACATATGGAGTCTAGGAGCGTATTTGTTCCTCGGTTTCTACAGGACGGGCAGCGGGTGGAGCTGGCACCTTTGATTTCCCTTCCACAAGGAACTTTTGTATACTCTCCGGCTTCACTAAGCCGTTTTCGTCTGCGTAATGCAAGAGATCACAAATAATGGGCGATTCTACTACTAAAATGTATTGGCATGTCTTTGGCTCTAGTAGATACATGGACACAGCTGTACCACTTGTGCTGACAGGAGCGCAGGTCAGTTTCACGTCTACCTCACGCGGTGCATTAGTACGATCGCAGTGTGTACCTTTTTCGTAGTGATGCCATATGGATGACGTAAAGTCCGGACGACGAGCGCCTTTATCCGGATTTGAACTGGCCCACTGTCGATGAGATTCCTCGCTGAAATAGCCCAGAAACAGTTCGACCTCAGTGTTTTTGTCCTTGTGGAACTGGCGTACATGTCTACCATAGCAGAATTCATATTTCCACCAGCCAGTACCCTGCAATAAAATTAATTTATAGCACGAGATTTATAAATGCATCCATTTACTTACGCCTGTTAGACAATGCTTTCCGGAGATAAACTCTTTAATGGGTGTAAGGTTATCTATAGGCGCTGGCGTTGTTCCCGACGCCGCTCTGGATAAAGTTAGTGCCACATCACTATCGCCACTGTCCATCAACTCTAAGATAATTTTTTCAACATCACCGGCATATTTGAATGTTACTAAATCTCCATCCACCTTAGACCACACTTTGCCCGGAAGTTTACCATCTTTAGATACGACTAAATCAGTCTCGCTTTCAGCCCATTCGCTAAGCTCCTGCTTTAGCATACTCAGTGGCTTGCGGGGCTCTGTTTTTGAGTTAAAGCACTTTATTGAAATCTCTTTGGTCTCTTCTGCATGGAAGGCTGGGATCGCACACAGTGTTGACGTCAAAATAATAGCCTCGTAGTTGCATGACGAAGTCTCTTTAAGTGAGTAAATATCATCCTTGCCATGTGGATAGCATACATAGCGCACCATAGTTGTGCGTGGAGCATCTATAATGTCACACATGGTTCCGTCACTAAACTCCATTTCAAAATACGGATATCTCGTATTATCGATTTTCAGAGTCTTGTACTTTGGCTTGACGTCTGTCTTGCGTTCTGCGTCCCATTCCTTTTTAACCAGTTCAGTCTTGGCTTCACTCCATTTTCCTAAATAATACTCCTGGAATTTGACATTCTTTCCCTCACGCTCCTCGTGATATTGACGCACATGATGGCCATGGCAGATTTCGTATGACCAATAGGCCTCAATTCGATATGAACAGCTCGGTGACACGAAAATAGGTTGAAGCAGTGCAATCGGAGCTAAAAATGGATTTAAATTAATAAATTGATGAATTTATAAGCTCATTAACAACATCGTGTACTTACACAGCTCTGGCTTATTTGCCTTCTCCTCTTCTTTGGGCGTTACCAGGGAAGGTATCAGGCACTCGTACTTTTCGTGTTCCTGTGTATAAAACGTACGCAGCTGATTGCTTAAATCCTAACAAAGATATAGGATATGTGAGTCTATTGTTATTAAATTAAATGTACCTTTTCTAAGGCTTTTTCTTACCGGTTGTCCTAACAAATCGGGCACATCAAAGTCAATTTTGTATAGTATGGAATCGTCAAAGTCTTTTGCATCGTGCGATGCCGCTGCAGTTATCCATATTAGCAATAGCATTATTCGCGCCATTTTGTGCTTCATTTTTTCTAGCCTATGCATTGAATTATTTTATTTTTCTATTTATACGTGTTAATTTTCATAACAAACGCAACTTACACGTCGTCTAAAAAAGTTATAAACATCTGTGCTAACAGCTGGTCCAAATAAATGTGAATGGCAGACGTCTACGTAGCGCTGTGAATAGCATTGACTAAACGCTGTGAATAGCTGCGAATTTTCAAACTGTTTAAACGTTAAAAAAATATATAGAATTTTTTTCAAATAATGGCCAAAACAAAAAATATGTATATTATTATAATATAAATAAATAGTATATATATTAATGTAAATAATTAAATTTCATATAATTTTTTTAAATACAAAGCTATAAATTCGCTTGGCGATTTGTCGTTTTAACTCCAGGCTTTAAAAACAAAATAAATCGTTTTAAAACGACGCATGGAGATTTGTCATTTTTAGATCGGCGAAATCATCTAGTTACCCCGATTTTACTCACTTTAATAGTTGTATTGAAATTGTTTCTTATCATATATGTATGTACTATATGTACTATATTCTTGTTAATCTATGAATTCGAAATTACTTAAGATGACTAACAGCCATAACAATAAAATACTTGGACTTATTTTTTGAAGTAATTTATTTCATTAACATATAAAAGTAAGTTATCTATCTTTATGCCCCTGTTTCACTTGACGCCGCCGTGTCGCTGTTCCCCGTCGACCAGCCTTTCTCTTCGTTTTGACCATGATCTAATGGCATCTTATCAATGGCATCCAATATGAATTTAAGAGAATGTGCTGTGCGTGGAATCCACTCGATGATACCCGATTTGGGAGAAGCAGAAGCTGAAGGTGCATCGTTATCATCCACGAAATCATCATCACCACCGGAAAGAGAACGACCAGCGCCCAAGTAATCCTGATAATCATAATCGCTGGTCAATGGATTTACTTTAGAGTAGTAAATAGCAGCGAATGTGGAGTAGATGATCAAAATAGCTGTGCCAACCTGAGAATTATTTGTTTTACTTCTGTGAAATATATCTTCAAATCGAAGGATTTACCTGAAACGCAGCCCAGAACTTGTAGGATCCCTCTGTGATGACAAAATCGTAGTATCCTTTAAGCGGATCACCCTTGATGTAACGCCCTTCACCCACACCAGTGCTTGCGGGCTCTGGCTCCCGCTTATGTCGCAGTCCACGCTCCGAGCTCTCTTGAGCCGTATCTCCCTTGGCACTCTTTAGTGATTCATCCTTTTCAGGCTCTGCTGTCGCTTCATCAGTGTCACTGTCAGTAGTAGTGCTTGTCGTCGTGGTTGTGCTTGTTCCCTTGGTGGTTTTTTTGGTTTGATTGCGCTGAGCAAACTTATCGCCTTCGATGCGTGGCGGCTTCTTTGAGTTAACCCTCGTCTTTTGCTGCTGCTGTTGGCGCAGTCGTTGCTTCTCCAACTCGTTCCTTCTTTAGCTGTTCGGTGCTCTGCTGGTGACGCTCGGAGACAGCACCCCATGCACTGGTCAATGCCTGATAGAGATCCCAAACTTGTTTCAGGCTCTTCAAAATTGTAAGCAGTGTGTTCTCCTGTGGCTGCTGCACATTGGCCACATGTGTTGGAGTGGGTGCAGTTACTGCCTGTTTGGACATCGCCTGCTGCTCGTGGGGACGCGGTTGGAAGCCCATTGGGTAGTCGTATACTTCGTCGTAAGCTGGGTATGGCGGCCTGAACGACAAATTGGATTAGCTGGTTATGGTGGTATCCAGTGGAAGCAGTTCTTACCGATTGGAGGCTGGTTGCAACTTTCGATAATTGTTGCCTGGCGCTGATGCTGGAGCTGGTGGTGGTGTCTGGCGGCATACTGCCACTGTCCGTAGTAAGAGTCGTAAGCATGGCCTTGGGCTGCTCTGCCCTCGTCTGATGCGTCCCCACCAGCTACCTCCTCGTCCGATGACTCTTCCTCCGCCTGCCGACTGTTGCCGTAGTCAGCACCCTCATCGTAGGTGGGATCTGGCTCATAGGAGTAAGCTCTACTCTCTGGAGGCCCAAATTCGTTCTGTCGCTGTGCCATAATGGGTGTAGCGCTTCAGAGTTAACAACCACCGCACGTTGCTCCTCGTAGTAGTTGTTACTGTGTCCTGACACTTGGCTAGCATTCTTCGCATCCCTCGCAATGCGCTCCACGGTCGCAACGCTCTCGCCGTCTGTTGCATTACTCGGTTGCCTCAGGTGTGACCACAGACGACTCACAATAAACACGTCACCACTCCGCTGCTGCTCATGAAGCTGAGATCGATCGACTACTAGCAGGCCAACTGTTGCCAGTATGAGGGCAAAGAACAGCAGGGCTACAACCAGCATCCAGACGACGGAGAAACGCGTACGTTGTGGCTTTGTTGACATATCTGAGTATCCTAACATTGTCGTAAAAAGTATTCCTTATCCTTTTCCAAAGAGATAGTTGTAGGTTCAGCTGCCGATCGGCTGGGTATCCACTCGCAAACTAAATGCAGAACTTCACGTTATGCGCCAGAAAACCTCACTTCCAGATCTGATTCGGGGGGCATATGTCTGCTGGGTGTGTAAAGATGTGTTTATGTGTGTGTGTGTGTGTGGTGCTAATGCAAGAGAAATGTATCTGTTATGACGAAAAGGTACTAGTAGCAGTATCTAGAACATCTCCGTCTCGACTCCGCCAATGGGACGCAGCACCTCGTTAAAAGGTGCTAATCTATTGCCACTGATATTGGGCCACTGCTCTAGATACGATTTAACGGTTCATTCGGCACCGAATGCTACACCAATTATCATGTACGGATGCGTATACGCTTTTTACCTAGTATATATCTAGATATATAACATATATAGGCATATATTAATTCATTCAGCTAGGCATATTACCAGGCTTGTCACTTGTTTACCTGAAATTCTTTTTCGCGGTGAAAGTGCATAACATGATTTACCCAGATTTTCCCAGATTCCCCCTCAGATCATCCAAGATCGAGATCAAAGTCGAGCTTTTGGAAGCAATTTCAGGTTCGACTCTTGGTATGGCGTGTGCCACGCATATTATCACAATTCAGAGAAGATTTTACATGGACATAAGGTACTACTACTACATGTTATATGTTTGTAATGTTGGAATCCAAGTATAGCCCGGATCGTGGCTATTTGATTAGTTTTTAAGAAAGAAATCTGCCTCAATGCGTTGATAATTCAGATGTTACATTTTATGTGTCAAATCTTATCTACAATGTCAAGAGCTAAATTAATAGCCAGCTACACGTGGAATAACGAGATATGTTTCGGATGAAGAACACGTGCAGGCATATAAATATTACTGGAATCTGATCTTAACTAAAATTTGTTTTTATGTAGAGAAATTGAGAAGATTTCAAATTTTTCTTCATGATTCCTTTTATCAATAAGATATATACATTTATATATATAATATTATTTATTATTTAATCATATAAAACACTTTCTTTGATAACTCTTTTTGTTACCTTCTTAACCGTATTCAAGGTTCTAAACGGTTCTTCTCACAGTGTGGACCTCAACTGAGCTTTGACTGCCGAAAACTGAATTGTTTGAAGTAAAAATGTAAATTTCTCAAGTAACTTTTCAGAATATTGTTAAATTTCAGAAATAAACAAATAGATTCTTATAAATAGATCTTAACAAGGTTGACTGGTGATTAATATGCATCGTAGTTATAAGAGAAACACCTGATCAACTGCATCTTTGTTTACCAAAGATCAACAGCTGCGCAGTCAAAAGCCGGTAAAAAGCAACATTGAGAAAAAGAGTACAATATTAGGGTGGACCTGTTTTTATGTGCTTTAGACAAGACAGAGGAATATTTTTGAACAATAAATAATATATATATTATATTAATTTTCAAATTATAAATTATTAATAATCTATTATTCATATATATATATACTATAGAAGAGATGCCATTAGAGAAATAAAGATATAAATTCATGCAGTTTCTTTTTTTATTGCTTCTATTATTTACATATATATAATTTAATTACATAAGTCTAATAACAATTTTTTTATTTCTTTTATGGAGAATTACGAGTCTTAGGTTTCGCGTATTTTTCTGATTATTGCAGCTTGTTTTTTCCACCTTTATTTTAGGTTGTAACTATAATTCAACTTCAGGATCATTTCAGGACTTGGCATCGTTAGGTTTTTGAAACTTTTTGTTGTTCTGAGTGTTTATCAGCTTTGTTAATAGTTTCCTAGAGTGGCCGGAGGGGTCAAAGTGATTTGTGTGACCACTAGCTTCCTTCTGAGCGCTGCTTGCCGCTGTGGCCAGAATAGATGTACTTGCCATGGTCGTAATTATAGTGCTCGTACTCATCGAAATGTGCCTCAGACATGATGAAGATTGAAAATTGAGTTTGCTTGAAATGCTGTTAATGCATCTACTTCAGGACAGACTTCTGTACGGTTCGGTATCTAAAAGATCAATGATTATGGTAAAAGATCACAGAGCACAACGAAAGCTTTAACGAGCTTCAAGTACAACTCACGGTCCCTCAACTCAGTATCATGTCTGAGCTCTTTTCTATTCTCCAAAAAAGCTTCAGAAACTGCGCAATTTTATGTATAATTTTGTGTCAACAATTGAACTTCACATTTAACTTTGACTAACAACTGAGTTATGGAGTAAATGTGTATATCAACTACAAATATATTCACAGAATAGTAGAATCAATCTAGTGTACTGAGATACATACATCAATATAGTTAAGAAGACGACTTCCTTCAAACTTTTGGAATTCACAAAGCCCTTTTGGGCTACGATACTTGTTGTTTGCGTAAGCTTTAACCAACTGTGTCTTTTGGTAGCAGCGTCTTTAAGCGTTTTACATGTTTGACCGTGTTCTTGGGAGAACTTCTTTGTGGCTCAGTGACATTGGAGTCCTTTGTTTTAGCTGGCAATGCGTCAATCGGTGGCAGAACGTAATCGTCTGGTATTTTGTTCTCAAACGAGCTGTCCACTGTTTCTGATAATTCTAGTTGTACTGCCTTTTCCGTGTGGACACGCTGCACATGCTCTTTCATTTTATCCGAGCGATGACTGGAAAAGCCACATAACTGGCACTTATACCGATTATTTCCACCATCCGTGTGCTTTAGGGCATGTCGCTTTAGGTTCTTACTCTGACTGAACTTACAGCCGCAGATCTCGCAAATGAAGTCACGTCCTTGTTTGTGAGTTTCGATGTGCAGCTTCATGTTTTCCTTGCGATTCGCACGGTGCTTACAGCCAGGCACTGTGCAGGCAAAGTACTCCCCGGTATGCAAAAGCTTGTGACTCTTTAGGGCCTTCATATGCGTAGTACTGTAGCCGCAGACGTCACAGAGCATCTGCTTCTCAGGATTGTGCACTAGCATGTGATTGCTGAGACCTTGTTTCCATTTAAATGCTTTGCCGCAGTGCGTGCAGACGTGTGGCGTTTCCGTTGAGTGCTTTGGTTGATGGACAAGTAGAGCTGCCCGAGTGCTGAATCGATTGTCACACTCCAGACAAAAGAAGGGCTTGCGCAGATCGGATCCATGGCGGCGTAAATGCGCATCGTACTCACGCCAATTTAGGAAACCAACTTCACACAGCGAGCACGTCAGGTGCGATGGTTCACAGCTTGTCATGTGGTCAATCATCTTTTGCACCTGGTAGCACTTGAAATCGCAAGCAATACAATAGTTGATTTTGCTGTTGGACTTTACGGCACGCGGGTTCTTTAGCTACAATTTTAAAAGACTTTTAAAGAGTTGTTTTAATCGCTTTGTGCTACTGGTTACCTTAAAAAAGCTTTGTTGATTTTCAAACACAACATCCGGCTTTTTATCTGGCTCCATATTATCTTCTACATCACCGACTCCATCCGTCTTTGGGTCCGGTATACTGTTGCCAACGCTGGACTGCTCTATTTGGTACAGATTCAGAAGCTCAGTAACGGATAGAATTTTGGCTAGCTCCCGAAAATGCGACTCGTGCTCCTTTGATACAGAAACAATGTCCTCGTAGAAGAAGTCGACGATTGTTTGCAGGCAAACATTACAGCTAAAATTACGTATCGTAACCTTTAGCGGGTTGTGAATGGAAAACTGTTGTTGCTTTTGCTGTTTCAGACCAATGAGCTGACTTTGTGCAGCCACAACACAAAAGTGTACACTGCAGGTGCATGATGTATCATCCGAGTCCAATTCCAGCAACAAATCGCAAAACTGACCCGTTCTCCGTTGATTGTTTAAATAATTTGAGACTTTCGAGTGCAGCGGCTGATGCAGCGTGGGCTGAACCACAGGCGATTGCAGCATTGTGTTAACTTTAATTAATCAATTTACTAAAAATAACAAACGCCCAAAATATAAACAAATCCGTTCTTAGAGTGCTGAACAGCTGTTTGCCGCAGTATGGCTGCATTCTATTAAATTATGACATTCACATGTTTACGTTACGCGCGAGTTTTAAGTGTTTGAATGACATGCCGTTAACCAAATGATTTGTTCATTATTTTCAAGGAGCAGATATATAAATAAAGTATAAAAATAAACATTTTCATTTAACAATTAAAAGTAGTAAATAATCTCATATTTAATTAACTATTTACAAATGTTAAAAACGCAAAACAAAAACGTACGTTGCATCTATCCTGCTCTACCAGGAGCGTTATCACTACCGAAATGATAAGAGAATCAAAGCGTTGGCGGGAGCTTCGTCAGAGCTTGGACTGTCTGATCAGTCGTACCTAGCACATTAAAACGAGCGGGCGTGTTAGTGATAGACGTGATAGCCGAAGCATAATAAAATCGATAGTATATAGCACATATATGTACGAGTACATATAGTATCAGTTATTGTATCGCACACAATTCATTGCAAGCAAAACCTTACCATGGAAAGGTAGATCTCGTACAATCAATGTTCTACATTTACTAATAATGGTGATTTTACAGTATATGGCAGGAGTTTGTATCCTTTCTGAAGACGTTACTATGCTTTGTAGTGGCTTTAATGATGTTCCCATTGTTGTTACTATCTTTTGTGTGTAAGTAGAGTTTCTTTTCGCGATGACCCATATTGTCCGTAAATCAATCAGATCAAACAGGCCGACTATAAATAAACGATGCATGGGTTGATCAACCGCCTGTTCAGCCAAAGGATGCATCGGCTCATAAACAAGTATTATTATTGGATTCGCATGAGAAAACCTGCAGTGATAAGGCAATAGGAGGAGGTGTGATACCACTGACGGCTCATGCCGTTGATAAGCATTGTTTATAAATATACATAATAATAGCACCACGATGAGTCGTAGATTACCTGTTGCACCGGAACCTAGACGAACAACCAAATGAACCTTGACCAAGTGAATTACTCATTAAAATTTACCCATGATAAGACACGCTGTCGCTTTTGGGGATAACACGACTAATGTCCGTTTATTTATAAATTTGTGTGTTATTCCTTTACAGGTGCACATTTTGGCAACGAGCTGGCCAACTATGTGCTGAGCATCAAGTACCCAAATCTAACTATATCCAAGTCAAAGAAGATACGCACCCTGATCGATACGCCCAAGAATGCTGGCATCTTTCACTTTCTGCTGCAGGTCGAAGGACCTTGTGACTTTGAGCACATTAAACGAGCCTACGCACTGCAATTGACGGATCTGAAAGACAAATCCGGTATGCTAAGGTTCCCAAAGTTGAGGCAGCAGCTGGTCACATGTTGGGGTCACTATGCCTGGGTCAACGATATCAGGTAGGTTTGAAACGATGGAGTTACTCCTATAACGGTAACAAGTTATTTTCTTTCAGTGGCTTCAATATCAGCAATCACGTTTTGCTGAGCACCCACAAGTATCGGGGTCGTCCAGTCAACGAATCTAACATCCAGGACCTAGTCAGCGAGTTGGCTGCCAAGTATATACCCTCCGATTTGCCACAATGGCAGGTCACTGTGATACCCAACTCGGATCAAACACAATCCTACTACATACTCGTCAAGGTGCATCATTTGATCATCGCTGAGGAAGAGGATTTGCATGTCAGCGAGATGCTCCTGCTCCAGGACACAGAACGAAAGCCAATTTTGACTCTGGATGGCTTAACCGTCTCACCATCTAACAAGCAGCTCTCCCACTTTGTGCGCCAGCCGGAACACATAAGCAAACTGGTGTATCATGTGCTCCATCTGGTAAACTCTCAGTGGCAAAAGTTCATCTATGAATTTGAATCTTTGGATACACCTGATGGCGTTAGGGCACATCCAGATGCACGCAATCTCAGCCAGCTCTTGTCCCTGTTGCTCATTGTGCTGGTTAATGTCGGCATTGGCTACTGGCGCACTCGATCCCTGCGGCGTAAGCTGAAGCGTCGTTCTGGTAGCTATCGCAATGATGTGGGTTTCCTGCAGACGCTTTATTTGCTAGTGCTACGAGAGTTAGAGAAGCGTAATCTCAACTGGGCAGTTGCACGTTCTGCACTGGGATACAGTCTACAACCGGCCAATATATTCAAGGCCTGGACACGATTCCTTTGGCAACTGGCACTAAACCATGTCTTCCTCTTTCCCTACCATGTCTACTGTGAACTGCTGGCGTTGTGTGACGTTTTACTTCGTGGTCATACCTCCCACAGTACCACCTACTGTGCACGCGTGCATCTCTATGTTCCCATGTTTCTCTATGCACAACTAGAGCTGGTGAAGATCGCTTATGAGTTGTTCAAAGCACCGAGGAACATATACGATGTACTGTTCGTCCAACCCACAAATGAACTTAATATCCTGCACAAGAAGTCCTATGCAGGACGCAAGATCGTCGCCTTTAGTCGGTCCATTGACGGCGCTCTGCTGCGACAGCGTCATCAACATATGTTTGGCCAAGAGCTGCGGGAATCTGACTTTAGCTTAGCCTGCCTAGCAGGTGCGGTTCATGATTACTTCAACACCTTCTCAGATATTGCTACGGTTCCCAAGATATTGAACACCACTTGCCGAACTATTTCCAAAGGCTACTTTACCGATCGCAGGGGCGACAAGTCGGAACACATTGGAGGTGTGGTCTTCTTGCAGCTACCAATTGGCTCACCCGACGCAATTAAGGCGCATCAATTGCACGAGATTGTGGAACGTATTCGTAAACAGCAGATTATTCTATACTTGGCTTCCATTGGACAGACCAAGTATAGTCTGCTAACGGCGCTATTGCCACAAGTCCTGACGAAGATCTTTATAAACTTCTTTAGCTATAACTTTCCCGTTACCATAACCGAAATTTATGGCGCAGCAGACACACAGTTTCAGGCCGCCTGGGGACAACGAGTGCAGGATGTGCTGCTCTTTAGGCCACCGCAATCGAAGACCTGCTTATCACTCAATCTGCATCGTTTTGGCGACAAGTATAGGCTAGCTGTAATGGCTGACACTCACCTGGCACCCGATCATACGATCCTCACACAATCCTTTGAACGATACATGGAAACGGTGACACTGTAATTCCATTAACACCAGAAATTACCGCCGACTTCATTATGAGTACGATAATTATCTTTATATACGTTTAAAATAAAACTATTTATCCGCACGCTTTTTTATAAATCAACTTTTTCACACGCCGTTGTAAGAAAACATAGCAAGAATTTGCCATTTTCAAGCAAACGCAACCATTCAAACAAAAGAAGCGCGCCAAAATTTGAATAATACAGCTATTTAAATCCGCTGATATGCGAAGCTTGTATGGATAAGTGGCAAAAACAAACAGAAACATAAGAATGTAAACTGGAAAAAAGTATTTCATGGTACTGGCCATGCAAATTTTTGGAATATGACACGTAAATACCAAAAGCTAACAGAAAGCTTGACCCACAAAGCATACGTTAAAAATCTATTGAACATTGAACTAACGTTTCAGTCACACATCGAAGCCGGGTCTTGATTGTTGCACACGCGACTTGCTCGTCTGTTGTTTTTTACGGTGAACCCAATGCTAAAAATATTAAAAACTCGGCATCTGCGATAATAAAAAATACTAATAAATAATAGCGAAAGTGATAAAAGAAGGGGAAGCGCAAAAGTCAATGACAAATTGCTTTTATTTATTTGTTTGTCCCATTTGATTACGACGATCTATAATTGACACTAAGTTCTAAAATAGATCAATTGACCATAACTATTAATTTTTAAGTGGAGGAAGAAAAAAAACATACACAAACGGCGCAATTACAACGCCAATTATAGTGCTGTTTGTGCAAATTAGATTTCGTATTGAGTTTAAACATTCGTGTTTGATTTGAGTTCTTTGTTCTCCCGTTGCTCGCATACCATACTCGTATCAGTTCATATATATGTATATAAACTAATCGGTAGAACCTGTTACATATCAGCTAAGCTTGAATTACATTCATAGAATGGCCAGACAATAGATAAATTAGTGAATAGTTCCCAGAAAAGTGAATAAACAGAGTTAAATGAACCTTCAAATGAAAGTTTAAGAACATCCGTTTATAATACAATAATAAAAACAATAATTTAATAAAATAATAATCTGTGTTGCATAGAAAAGCAAATAGAATAAAGAAGATAATTAAAGACCCAAACGCAAACACCGAGACTGAGATATGAGACAGGGAAGATTTGTTTGTTTTCTTATAACCTTTTGTTTACGAAGCTATTGTTGCTTTTAAAGCAATATCGGCACTTACATATGGGCATGTAGCACCTCGAGGTGTATTCATAGCTGAGCTTAATCTATCCTATAAGAATGCTTACTCAGCTCATAGAAAACAGTTGATCTTCGTGAGACGTTGAAGCAGCCGGTTGCGCGCGTACAATTGCCCGGAACGCAACACGCTTCCCACTCAAATACGTAATGTGTTAAGTGACGCTGGTTGATGATCTCTGATTAACCTTAAACGCAATCTAAACAAATCAGAATTAATTCAACGTCAAGACTGAGCTCACTAGCTGAAATGTTGCAACTTCTATTCATCCTGGTACTTGGCATCAGTGGCCACACATTGGCAGAGGATGATCCACTCTTCATTATGGGTGGAACACAGCCTGCGAGGGATGCACATAAGTTAAAGCTTTGGCTGACAATAAGTGCACGTAAACGTTTTCTGGAGGTTTCATGGAAGAACGCGCCAAGCCAGGAGGGCGACAATGTACTCCTAACTGTTCAAGACCCTCACAGCTTTGAGCAACGCACCTTACCCACGGGTACACCGCTTGCATCTTTCAACACAAACAACGCAGAGGGCAGTGGTTTTGGTGAAGATCAAGTGCCCTATGTGCCCATTAGTGGTTACACGAGCACGCCAAGCTCAGTGCTACAGGAAGGACCGACATCGGCTCGGCAGTACTGGGTGTCTAATGGCGGGAACAACGATATTGTAGCTGCCATTAAGCCCAGTGTAGCCGCTCAGTGGTTCACTACGGGTGTGCCCTTTGACTATGCCCTTTCCCGCAATGTGACAGCACAAAGCTCCTGCTACGGCTACTGGGCTAGCTACATTGATGGTAAAGGACGTATATTGTCCAAGACCTGTTTACGTGCCTATCCACGCTGGATGACTGAAATGCGAGACGTGGTGGGTGGACTGCGTCTACGAGATCTTTTCATACCCGGTACTCATGATTCAGGATCTTATCGGCCCAATTTCGATCCTCTGCTGCGTGAAAGTCTGGTGACCAAATACGCTCTCACCCAGGACGATGATATACGCAGTCAGCTGTTGCATGGAGCCCGATACCTGGACATTCGTGTGGGCTACTATCGTCCAACAACCGAATTCTTTATCTACCACGGCATCACAAAACAACGGCCACTAAAAGAAGTCATTGAGCAGGTGAAGGATTTTGTGCTGGAGACCAATGAGATTGTCATCTTTGGTCTTAAAGAGTTTCCCGTGGGTAAGTGGACTTAATGCAAGGGCCAGCATCAATCTAATCTCTTACGGTTACAGGCTTTGGCAAGGGTCTGGGAGTGCATCGGCTTTTGGCCAGTTATTTAAAGGACCAGTTTGATGATCTCGTTGTGCATCCATCTCTAACCTGGCACGCCACTCTGCGGGATATCTGGAAGCGCCAGCAGAATGTAATCCTAGCCTACGACAACGATGCAGTAGTCAAGGAGTTTTCACAACTACTCTTTGGCGCCGTAGATCAACGCTGGGGCAATGTTCAGTCCTGGTCGCGCCTGGAACAGCATTTACGTTATATCAATGAGTTCGACGTCTCGTAAGTCTTCCCAATTGCTGCTCTTTTAATTCCCACTCATTCAACACTTTCTCTGTAGACGCCTTTCTAGCCGGCCAGTGGTGGACATGGCTGAGCTAACACCCGAAACATGGGATGTCATTCTGGACAAGCACGGCGGACTACGCAAAATGGCAGACAATGTCAACTGGCGCATCTCACAGCTGTACCGTGACGAACTGGGGGACACTGCGAACATTGTAGCTGCCGATTTCTTCCGGGGCACAACGCTCATGGAAACTGCCATCGAATTAAATAGCCGCAAGAATGTCTATTAATCAGTGGAACACCAAAAAGAAACTATGTTTAATTTATATGTTTAAGGAAGATTTTAGATCGTGGTCTCGCTTATCTATCAGATCTAGGCAGGTACCAGCTTTAAGTTAAACAGAAAGAGTATGAGTCAGATCAAAATTTGAAACAATTCCATTCAAGGAATGGCCTGGAGCTAGGTGTATACGCATAAAAAGTACGTTTATTATATATGAGTAGATTGTATATTGAATTCCAATAGATTAACAACAAGCTCAGATTTAATAACAATAATAGATTCATCTGAATAGGCCATAAACTTTGTTGCTTTGTATGGGATAAAAATTTCGAATATTTTTATATGGTTTCATTCTTATAACTAAATATTTTGCTTATATTTTAGTAGTTTCCCTAAATGTGTCACAACTGAGGCAATTACAAACTTATAAAGCACTCAGAAGGGTTAGCAACTTGGAAGCTTGCTACTGCCATTACCTGAATAAATACAAAGATAATACGAAACACACAAACTATTAAAACTTTATAGCTAACGTATACGATCTCGTTTTGCAGTTTGAGGAATGCTATCGTCTATGCGAAAATATCATACAAAATGGTAGGCTGGAGTCATGGGGTAGAATATCTGCTTGGATTGGCTAACTAAATGTGGCTACATCTGGTTGCATATATAGATATATGTATATACTAGCTGTTGGTCGCTCATTTGAGTGACTCATTAGCCTCAATGATGGTTGTGTTAAAGATGGCACGACACAAATTCACCATGCCATTCGATAGGCGTCCATAGCACTTGGGCTTATCCTTCCAGGCAATGCAGACGTAGTAAAAGGGAATGCCGGACAACATGATGCCAATTCCGATGAGTAAATTGGCGGGCTCCTTAAAATTGGGTAGCAAAACCAAAGTCACGCAGATGACTATGAAGATGATGGGTAACGAAAGATGCACTTTGATGGGACGTGGTAAATCCGGTCTAAGAAAAAGAGTGAGATAAAAATGAATACAGTTCATTCGCTGGAAGCTTAATTTACTTACTTCTTGTGACGCAGCCACAACATGCCTGCTATGCTGGCCACCACAGAGAGCCAGAGCACAGAACTAAAGTAGTTAATCAGCTCGTAGACATTATCGGTTAGCAGCATCAACAGGGACATCAGGCACTGCCGCAAGGAAACGTTTGATTAATAAATTTAGATGGGGCAATAAAATTTCTACTTACCGTAAATATAAGAGATGGTATGGGTGTCTGTTGCTTGACGTGAAATAGCTGAAAGAACTTGGGCAGATGCCCCTCCTGGGCACCGGTGGCAAATAGACGCGCCGATGTAAAGAGTACTCCATTAACGCCTCCAAATGTGCTCAATGCCACAAATATGGGTACCATAAATGCGAGTGGTCCAAAGACCTTGTTGCCGAAGGTCACCGCAACGGCCAGCGAGCTGAGCATCTCTGGTTTGGAAACAACCGCAAAGTAGGCAAGATTAACCAACACGTAAATACCCGTGACCAGCGGCATGGCTATCCAAATGGCACGTGGAAGATTTCTATCCAAAAAACACACAAAGTATTAAAGATACGTGCTCAGTGCATACACAAAGTTTTAAAGCAGACGCAGCACTCAAATTGATTGCCGCATCCCATGCACAAATTGAATTCATTAGGGGAAAATATACGACTCGAACATTTATGCCACCCACATCTGCCTGTCAAGGACGCTCTACAAGTGGGCGCCTCCACCTCCAACTTGTTGCTGCCGCCTGCGCATGACGCCAAACGCTTCAGTTAACTCTGCCAAAGCTATTTGCCTACTTGACAGATCCTTTTTCCTTTTATCTATTCTGCCTTTTTACCCGTCATGCATACCCTTATTCATGCACTCATTCATATTCATTCAGTCATTTTAATGCTGTATTCATATAATTTAAGCTCACTTGTAGGGATCCTGCAGCTCCTCAGTCACAAAGTTCAAGTAGTTCCAGCCACCAAAAGCAAACAGACCTGAGTAGAAGGCGTAGCCAATGTTCCGTGTACTATAGTTGCCCTCCCAAGGATTGGAGAAGTTCTCCAACTGGCCAGTTGCCATATAATAAAGACCAGCGAGTATTATCATTACCAGTGCCACCAGCTTTCCCACCGTAAATATATCTTGCACCTTCATCGATACCTTTACAGACATACAGTTAATCGCGGTGAGTAGACCTAGTATATATTTATATATGATAGATATGTTAATAATACTTATTGATAAATATATATAAATAATTATAATTTACTTACAGAGGCAAACAGCTGCCAGCAACTTGACGGCATTCTGTGGCGGATCACATTCCTCGAAGAACGGCTTGGCTGCATAATGTGCGAAGGTTAAAGCCACAATCGTCTGAAAATATCGAAGAGAACAGGTATATAAATATATTGAAATTCTATATACGCTTATTTACTACACAATATTTTGATGCATTTACCCAAAGGAATCTAATTATGTTGATTCGACTGTACAGCTAAAGAACTGGGTCTAATTATGTTGACTCGACTGTACTGTAATTAGACAACTGGATCTAATTATATGGACTCGATTGTATAGGTACTATTAAAGACTACATACGATATAGTCTCGTGAATGACCTAATTTTATTTGGGACTTTTAAATTGTTTTGGTATCTCAAATGTGCTTGCAACCACTTGTTGCAAGCACTTGTTAATCGAGTTATCTAGACTCACTTGGAGGTGATTCTCATTGAGTACCGGTTGCTTGCAACTGTTTTTACTTTTCGTGGGAGAAAGTTGAGTCTGTGGCAGCTGCAACGAGCTCGTGTCGGTTCTCAGTTAATTGATTTAAATGCGAACTGAAGGTTGCACTTTAATTAACTTATATTCATTCTGTTAGCGAATCAATCAATTTAGATATTGTTTTAATCGAATAGTAATAATAAATATGGCACTTGGTTTACCTGGGTGGTTGGTCTGATGATGAGTAGCGCGATCCATAGACGCAGAAATCCAACAAGTGGTCCAAATGCCACCAGCAAGTAGGCATAGTCGCCGCCGGATCTGGTTATGCTCGTGCCCAGTTCTGCATAGCAAAGTGCACCGATTGTCGATAGAATGCCACAGGCGGACCATATCAAAAGTGAAGTTCCGACGGATCTGAATAGAGGAGGAGCAGAATTTAATAAGTGGTCAGACAGTGGACAGTGAACACTAGTGGCGGGCACTTTGTGTGTACATTTGATTAAAGTGGTTCCACAAGTAAAGCATGTGCGACACTTTCGCATTTCTTTATATCACATATTATGTATAATATAATATATTATACTATGTGTGTACGTGTGTGTGTGTGTATGTGAGAGTGTGTGTGCCGTGATGTGGCGTGTTTATTTTGGATAGATTGTTTTCTCAATCTTGTAATTGAATCACAGACTTCTCAAATTCTTTGGAGCTGATGCAACAATTGTCAACGATTTCAAGTGCTGGCAATTCGTTGGAAGACCAATTTTCCCAAGGGCGACCAATTGGTATTTGTCATATAAAGGTTTAATTATACATCCCCCCCTCCCATCCGCCCCCACAAGGCACATGTCATGAAAACTGCCTTGCAATTCCTTTCAATTAATCGGTACAAAGAAATTTTCAATTAACTATTAATTATAGTTCTATTGACCTCTTGGAAAGACCTGCCTGACCCTAGAAAAATTCTGAATGCAAATTGACTTGTTTTTGTATGCTATATTCTTCGACTTGGCTTAAATAGATTGTCAATTGAAAAAATAACTACATTTGTTATACAGTATACTATATATTAAGTCAATTTTATTCTATCTAGAAATCTTAATATCTTTATCACAAAGTTTATTAGCAATTGCAAGTTCTTAAAATTTATTTTTCTACTTACTCTGTGTAAAAGAATACCCCAGTGGGTGCTATAAATATACCCGATCCGATAATTGTGCCAACTATTATAGCCACACCATTGATCAGGGTTAGTTTACGTTTAAGCACAATCTTGTCATCATCCTGCGCCACTTCATTGGTTTTTTCTGCATGTTTATTAACGTTGGGTTCCACCAAGCTGGTGGTTACTCCATTCGCATAGCGATTGGACATTTTTGTAGCCGTGTATTATAGCTATAGAAAAAGAGCCTGATCTATCCTTATGTTTCTGTTGGTTTAATTAATGTTTATCCCGTAGACGCTGTCATTACCACTTGAAAGAAAGTATGAGATAAAGATAAATATGATACGTAGATAGTTTTATTGGTATCAATAGAATTTTTATGTGTATGAAGTTCGCCAGACTCTTTACTACTTCTACTACTACTAATATACGGCTCTGTTTGGGGTTGTGTCATACTGATATTGACTTTATTGAAAGTTGTAAGTTCAGTTAAGAGAGGTTTTTTTTATATTAGCCTTGTTTGCTGTAGGCAATTTCAGACGAAAACTATAGCTCTGAGCACATTGACCTACACATATGAACACAAAATATGTGAAGTAATGTGGCAACTCGTAGTAAACCTCTGTAAAACTGCGTGAATACGCGAATTGTCGCGTGCTAATTTTTACGATTCGTCATCAATTGGAGTTCTATGTAATGTCGATTTACAAAGCATTAATCATGCTTTTAGTTCTTGTCGTTTGGCTACTTTTGTAAATTGCATACGAACTTTGTTTATGCTTTACCTAAAACCATTCGAAGTATTTTTTATTTCGTTTTACACATACCACAAACAATTTTGAAAACCCCGCGATACACAACATACCCGCTCGAGCTACACGCTGATACTGTTGGTGTTAAACGGGAGAACCGAGACCGGCATTAAAGCATTTACAGTTCAACCCCCCAAATTTGGCATAGTGATGCTCTCGTGCTAAAATCAGAGCACGAAACTAAAAACACACAGTCGAAAATTATTAACTTATGTCATAGAAGCGACATATCTATATGAACATAGTATTATATGTGTAATATAAGTATGTAATCTAAAATAAACACAATTGTAATCACTGCAAACTTAAAAATATTTATTAATAACAAGTGTCTGTTCGTGACACGATGGCAGTCACCTGTACATCTCTAAGAGAGCAACAATACCTTACCTAATTGAGAGCGCAGAAACCCATATGCGGAAGACTAAAAGCGTTCCAATGAAATGCCAATGCTATTTTCGCATGATTAGATTTCGCTACTTCTGCTTAAAACAAATATTCGCAGCAAATATTACATGAACACCTGGTACTTTAATTTGACTTTAATATATTTAAAAATCCGATAGGTTGCTCTCGATAAATTCGATGTATTTTAACTTGCATCACTATTTTGCCATTCACATTACTGGTTCTGTTTTATACAGGTTGGCAGTCCTTCAGTTTTTGTTTTGATTGTGATTGCACGTGTTTTTGCCAACTCTTTGTTAAAAATATCAATTTAATCACAATGTCCGACAAGTAAGTGCATGATAATTACTTAATCTGTTCCAATGGTATAACAGTAATCTTTTTTACCTTATAGATATGCTGTGCCAAACAAATTACCTGGTAAAACAGTCTCAGTGCTCAAGCACCGCAAGAGGCGCATTCAACAGGACAAATCTGTACTTGAACAGAAGCGCACTGATCGCATTAAACGCGTACAGAAAAAGAATGCACACCATAAATTCAGACGTGCGGAATCATTTGTGATGGGCTACTTGAAGGCCGAGCGGACATCCAAACGCATCAGACAGACGATTCTACGCACAAATATCACGGAACAGAGTGCCAAAGCATCTGCAGAAACAAACCCAAAGCTACTTCTTGTTATGCGTCACGCGGGCAAGAAAATCTTTGACAAGACTACAATGGAAATATTTAAAACACTACACATGCCCCAGCGTCAAAATGCAGTATTCTTGGAAAATACAAAGGAGAATCAACTTCTGCTGCGCGTTATTGAACCTTTTGTGGTTTATGGTTTTCCTACGCTGACCACCATACGCGAGATGCTCTTCAAGAAAGGATTCGCGCGCATTGATGGCAAAAAAACCGCCATTCAGTCAAATTCCATGGTGGAAGAACATCTGGGTGAAAAAGGCGTCATCTGCTTAGAGGATATCATTCATGAAATCTTCACCGTTGGACCTAACTTTGCCGCCGTTAACGAATTTTTGTGTACCTTTGTGGTAAGTTACTAAATTTGACATCTATTTCTGATGCTAATTCTAAGTGTATGTTGAATCGTTACAGATGTCAAGTCCTCGCGATGGGTGGAAGAAGAAGGTGTCCGTTTCATTCAAGCGCGGCGGCGAGTACGGTGACCGTGGCAATGGTATCAACGATTTGATTTCGCGCTGCCTCTAAAACTTAAATCTAGTAGACTTTTATCTAAATCCTTTAGAGCGAACACAAAAACAGAAATAAATAGTTATATATATATAAGAAAATACACATATATGCTTATTTAAGGATTCATTATACCTGCATTGTAGTTCCATTGTTCAGAGATGTCGCTCATCTATTTTGCCAGCGGTGATAGCAATGCTGCTGTCGAGTACCAGACAATCTCTTCAACTGTAAGCCAAATTACTCAGGAGCAATCGGAGCGCTTGCACGATCGCATATCCAAAGTACAATTGCAGAAGCTGCACGATTACTTTACGGCGAGTCCTGGTCAAGTGGTCGGAGTCTACGATCTGCGTAGAATACTCGAAGATGTGGACATTACCTTCAGTGACTTTACATACACGCGTCTTTTTCTCAAAATCAATCAGAATCGCGATTTTATGGTGGATTGGAATGAGTTTGTGTCGTATCTGATATTTGGATTTCAGGAGGAAGATCCCAGCAGCCAAAAGGAGGCACTTATTATGCCCATTTCGATACCCCCAGTAGTACGCAAGACTGAGCATCGTTCTGCCATCTGTTGTGTTACGCTGCTCAAAGTCAAGTCCGATCAATCGCCCTTGGATGAAATAACGGAAACAACAAATTATTCGTTTGGTGGCGAGGACTCGCCCGAGACCTCGGGTATGTGGGTAACGGCCAGTCATGAGGGCCAATTGCGTTTCTGGAGCGCACACATGGAACCGCTCCGCAGTGCCGTCTCCGAGAGTAGTGAGTATGGAAAGGATTGAGATAAAGCCAGCGCCGTTGACTTCGGTTTCCTCCTATCACTCCCAGTTCACTTAAAGGTGCCCACCTGGATATTGGCACTGCAGGCACTGTCAGATGTGAGCATCGTGTGCACTTCTTCAACGGAACGGGAGCTGCGCTTCCACGAAACGATTGCCTCGACCTTTACGCTGCGCATGGTGATCAGGAGTTTACCATATGCTGTCTACTGCATGAGCTACGCTTTTTATAACAACGGCAAAACGCACTCCAAGCTGGTGCTGGGTGATTATGCGGGCAATGTGCGTATCCTGTCGTATTCACCGTATCTGCGAGGACCCTTCCAGGCCAAGCCCGGTGCGGCGCTGGTTGAGTTGGTCTGGGCAGATGTGTTGAGGGGCAGGATACCATTGCTGGTGCCACGTGAGTATATCAACCTGCACAATGAGCTCATCTCCTGCGTCTACTACTCGCTTCATATGAACGCGCTGTTTGCCTCGGCGGAGTACAGGAACACCAAGAAATATCGTGGACGCTGCCCGGGCTTGATAATGGTCAGCAATGAGGACCGCAACAATTTCCGGATACCCCTCGGTGTCTCAGTCTTTTATGTGGCAGAGAGCAAGAATATACTGGTCACCGGTGGACCAGATACCTTTGTGCGCATCTGGGACGTGTATATTTCGTCGGAGCCATCGGCCATACTCACTGGACACAATGGCGGCATTGTTGCCGTCTTTGTGCAACCGGAGGAGAACAAAGTCTACAGCGTGGATTATCACAAGATCATTAAGGTCTGGGATCTCCAGGAACACACACTGCTCCAGACATACGGCGATCTGGTGCGTATCATTCATCACAGCGAAACGGACATCAAATATTATTACCACTCGCATCTGCGCGATCTCATGGTCGCCGGCCGGAAGCTCATCTCGCTCAAGTGCTGTCCACGTGTTCGTGTCGATCTCACCGATGGCAACACCCATGCCGCACCCGTCTCTGTAGTCCTATACAATCGTTTGTTCCGCAATATTGTCACATGTGGCCTGGACAGCTATATTATTGTGTGGGATCCGTGGACAGGACGACGCAAGATCATCATGAAGAACTGCCACACCAAGATGATCTATGGTGAGACCATTGATATTGAGATAACAGCTGCCTGCTTCGATCCGCTGGAGCAGTTTCTGCTGACGGGCGCACGGGATGGCTCACTCAAGATCTGGAACTATAATAATGCTGTGGTGGTGCGCAACATGAGCATACAGCCGGACCAGGAGGTAACCGCTGTCATCTGGGTCGTGGACCGGTAGGTGGGGCAACGATCCAAATCAAACTTCATCTATATCTTCTTATCCTTCTTAGCATTTTGGCCATGGGTTGGGACAGGCAGGTGACCGAGTTCAATGATGTTGAGGGTCGGGAATATGGTGATCCTAAGAAGTGGTCGAAGTTCCATACAGACGACATTACCTGTGCAGACGTTAAGCTGGGCGAAGGTGTTGTCACGGCCACCTATTCTGGCGAGATCATCTTCTGGAAGTTGGAGACGGGTCAACCCTATCGCCGCTACAACGTCATGGATCCCACGCGCTTCATTGAGCTGAAGCTCAGCCGAGAGGAGGAGAAGTTAACACGACGCAGCAGGCGCGCAACACACTTGGGATCGACCAGATTATCGCGCTCCCAATCCGTGACAGTTAATAGACCAGACGAAATTAAGGACTATGGTGCCAATATACCCGTATCCGTGCAAGCTGTGCTCTTTCTACAGAGTCGCCCCATGACCAAGAATCATGGTAAGTATCCATTGGGTGCTCCTTCTCCAATCTTCAACTTGCTTTTGGCAATTATCAGGCAGCGTCTTTATCTCCTTGGACACGGGCATTATTCAGGTGTATTCGCATCATCAGCATGGCGGCTGGCTGAAGCAATTCATTGCTGTCCACAAGGTTGGCGACTGTGTCCTCACCATGGCCACGGATCGGAAGAATCGCTTCCTCTACACAGGCACAGCCTTTGGCTATGTGAAAGTCTGGCATATTGTCAACTATTGGTGAGTATCCACTTGGTAACTCCAACATATTAGTATATATAGGTAGCAAGAGTAGTAGGAAGAGGTAGGTTCTATTAGTGAGTATCCACTTGGAAAATCCTATCTATATGTGGTTTGGAGCAGTAGGAAGAGACGGGTTCAATCCATTCCTGCGATAGTTTACTGTATTGTTATAGCCCAGTAAAATGAACATAAAGAAGCCGCAAAGATTGGCCCCTAACGACACGTCTCATTATCCTACATGTGTATCAACTTGTATACAAGAGTCGTCCACCCACTGCCTGGCTCCTTGGTAGGCCTTGCGTGTCTAGCCGAATTCCAAACAAAAGCAAACTTTTACCCAAAAATAATAAATAGCTCATAACTAGAACTGAGGTTATCAGGTAGTGGGAGGAGAATTAATAGATAGAGACAGAGACAAGCAAATTTTCATGTTTCATAGGAACGTCGGAACTCGAATTCAGATACTCATTGTGTTTGCTGTCTATTGCAGTATTCCGGACGCGGAGAAGACGCATGTGTGCATGCCCAGGCTGCGATTGGACTTTATATTTTTGAGAAAGGAATTGTTTCTGACACGAGCAAAGCGTACGGTACGTAACCAGCCGGAACCTATGCTTGTTAGCTCATTCAAGGGTCACCTCAAGGCTATTAATTCCATAGGATTCATCAACTTACCCAAGATTATATTCACGTAAGTGGAAAGAGTCTTGTCTAGAGTGTGGACATTGATTGTTTTCTTCAGTGGCAGCCACGACTATTCCTGTCGCTTGTGGACGCAAGGAGGACGTTATCTGGGGACATTGGGTACTGTGCTGCCTTGGTCGAAGCTGTCACCGTTTGAGCGTTCCGGAGAAGATAATCGTGCCTACCGTCTGCCGCCGGACATCAAGAAGGTGGCCAGCTGCACCACATTAAAGGTCATTTCGGGCATACAGTATTCATCCGGCGCCCTGAAGCGCATTAAGCAGACCGAGGAACGGGAGGACGAGCGTGAAGTGGAAGACGTGAGCGATATCAAGAACATGTTCGACAAGCCGCTGCGTGAACCCATCCTGGGCAAGCACTTCTCGTTGCCGGGACGCAGTGCCATCGAGCAACGCATCGACCTGGACACCACCCAATTATATATACCTGTCTACACGCATCTAAAGGTATATCCATCGGACATGATGGAGCACCTGCCCACGCCTCCGATCATCGGTCAGGTGAAAGCCGAAAACTACTTGGAGCACTATTTGCCTGTGGTGGGTAAAGCCGACCCCAACACCTCGGCCATTAATATCAGGGAGCCGCAAAAGCTAGTACGCGCCAAGGGTGGCTCAGCCCTGAACAAGACGCGCAAGCCCAAGACCAAGGCTGACCAGAAGCCTGAGAAATCTTAGTCCTAATCCTAGTTGAATATGTTTATTTACTTTGTTTTGGGCGAACATATTGCTGCAGTTACTCCAGGGATGAAATTAAAGTGAATCCTCCTTAAGACTGCAATATGCGCACGGCATTATACATCTGGGCTACAATCACAAGGTGCTTGGACTCCGGCCGACGGGCCAGACATGTGTACACGTGTGTCAATAGCTTATCCAATACGACTATATCAATCTCCTCCGGCTTGGTAGCGTTTATCGTTATACTGTGCTCCGTTTCCGAGTCCTTCTGCAGGGTAGAAACATTCGATGAATATAGAGAAGGTTGGGCTTTGGGTGTGGCACTTACCAATCTGTCCAGATACGCTAGCAGCTGGTGACCCACAGATGCGATCTTTAGAAAGGCAGTCTGTGAGCCATCCGCATAGAGGTTGAGCCGCTTGGCGGCAATCTCTAGTAGTTGGCGAGCCAGCTCCTCGTCTTCCCTAATGGGCTGCAGCAGCACTTGCGCCTCAGCATCGTAGCCATAGACGTACATCTCCACCACCTGCAACAAAGCAACAAACAATTAAGTTCCAATGACATTGGAAGTGACTCCAGTTACTCACCTGTTTACGTAGAATGGGCAGCTTGTCCAGCTGCCAGCTGTCGGCCAGCGCGCAGATCTTTGACATGTAAAAGACATGATCCAGTATATAAAGTTGCTCCAGATCTTCGCGTATCAGATCCATGCTAGCGGCTACAACGTTGCACAGAAAGTGGGTGCGATGCTCCTGCAGTACGAGATCTGGAGCTGTCAGCACATACGGCAATTCCTTGTTAATGTCCAGCGGGAACGACTTATTGGCCAGTGCATCGAACAGCGTTGTCAGTGGGCGTGACAGCCGCAGCTGGAACTGCGCTATTAAATGCAACACTGAACAGAGTTGGGTGTGCAGTTGGAGTAGCTGAGGCATGGCATTGTGTTGCTGAAGCGCCAGGAACTGGAGCGGCAGCTGACCTTCACTCAGGGCTTGCTCGAAACGCAACTCCCGCTTCTCGTGGTCCAGCGAGCTGGTGAAATGTTGCAGGAATTCAAGGCACAATTCCAGAAACTCTGGCACCAAAGCTGCGGACATGTACAAGTCCTGCTGGCACATCTTCTCGACGGGCAGGTGGCCGACCTTCTGCATCAGCTTTGCAGCCGCCTGCAATGGGAACTTGAGTGTGGCATTCCAGAGCATGCAGCAGATGCCGTGCTTCAGTGCCCAGTCTGGAGTTCGTAGTTGTGCCAGGCACAGCAATGCCGCACGCATGTGCTCCAGTGCGGCGAGTTGCTTGCTCCAACGCACCATGTGCTGCCAGGCCATGAGACTGAGCAGCACGCCCGACTCCAAGCTGAAGGGGAAGTGGGCTCGCAGCAGAGCCAAACGTTCCAGCACGGGTTCAAGTGGTTCGCTTGGTTTGCCTGGTTCCACCTCCTCAGCCTGCTCGGCCTCATCATTTTCCAGCTCCTCTTGGCTTGCGGGTTTGGCAGCTTTACTCTTTTTCTTGGCCTTGGTGGCTACTTCGGAGTCGTCGTCCGTCTCATTCTCAGGTGGCGTTATCTCCATAATAAGCGACGGATGCAGCCTCGCGCTGTTCAGCCATTTGGCTGTCAGCTCCGATACAATTCCCTTGCCACTGCTCAGAATGTTCTTCAAGCTGCAATCTGGGGACTCGTACGGCATCTCTGGTCCGATCGGCTCCCGACACGTTTTAGCCTGCCTGTAAGGATTAATCTTTAGTATCTTAGCTAGAATCCAATACAAACAACAATGCTCACCCTAGTATGGCGCCTAGGACGGCCACGTCCTCCAGCTTGCCTGTGAGTAGGCCCCACTGCGCCTCATCGTGTGATATGGTCTCCCAGCGCTCCTCCTCCGTACTCTCATCACAGGAGCCATCGCGTCGATTGCGCCACATATGAGTGGCAACCGTCTTGCAGACAATCGCCACCAGCAAGCCGGAGAACTGTTTACTCTCCAGCAGGAGCTCACGCACCTGTTGCCACCAAGGAGAGATGGAATTGTAGGCATAGTCATTTATCTGCTCACCGGCCAGATCGCATATGACACGCACAATAGCTGCTATCCGTGACATATCCTCGACGACCTCATCACTGGAAAATAGAAAGTTTAGTACCCTATGATTGCTTCATTAAGAGATTAATCTTACCAGTTGGCATACTTAAAGGGCTTGTCCAGCCAAAAGTAGATGACCAGCGTCAGCAGATCCTTGCTGGGTATGCAAGCTTGGGCAAGCCATTCCTTGAACTGCTCGAAGCAGAGGCCCTCCGCGAAGAATTTGCTAAACAGATCATTGCTGACTCCGCCAAACTTATTCATCTTCTCTGGGAGCAGTGTAACACAGTTGGGCTTGTCGATGTTGAAGATACTTAGGTAGTCCACGAACTCCTCCACCTTATGTGATCCCTGCAGCTGGAAGCTGACCTCACGCGTGGTTGGCTTTTCATCGTCATTGTCCAGCAGAATTACCAGCTGATTGATGGTCACCAGATCCGCATCAGCTAGCTCCAATAGTTCTATAGGTGGCGATATGCTATCACTGTGTTCCCGCTGAGCTCTACTGAGTGTCAAGTAGAGATCGGTCAATCGTTTGTAGTTCTCGATTTGATGCAGAAACTCCGGTGATGTGTCCAGCTGATTGCTTTGGGCAAAGGCATTGATAATGCCCTGGAAGAGTTCTGGGTGTAGCCGTTTGCTCTTTAGCAGCATTTCCAGGCACTGTTGACGCACCTCCAGCGTTTCCAGCTCACCAGCCAGCTGGGCAGTTGACGCGATCTGCTGCTCCCAATCGTCCCCTGAATGGGTTAGTGACCGAATCTGATTGCGCAGCCGGCGTAGCATGTGTATGTCTCTGGAAGTCTGGGAGCTTGTCTCACTGAGTGCATAGTGGAATGGTATCTGTACCTCCTTTAAGCTGCCATCGCTGGGATCAAGAAACAGACAATAATTTAGGCTTGGCAACTTGCGCGGTTGGTTCCCAGCTGTACATAAAGGGGTGTGGCTATTGTATATCAGCTGTCCTCCCTTGCAGACCGTAAAGGCAGCAACCTTGGGTCCATTCTGAAGCGCCCAGATATCCAGGCAGCCGAGACGTGGCTCATAGATGACCAAGAAGAGCGCCTCACGTTTGTGTGTCTTAATGCCGCGCACAGATCTTTCCTTGATGGGAACAAAGGCGCACTGCGCATCTCGGTAGCCCTTCCACACGCGCAGAATTATGGCCTGCTGTGTGTCCACCAGCATGACACGATCAAGATTGTCCGTGACGGCAGCCAATTTGCCGCCCGGTGCTATGACTAGACTAAGGCCATCGCGCTTTCCATCGTACAGGCGACAGCGCGTCCGCATGGGCGCCTCTTTACTAGGCAACGGCATCTCTTCTGACTGTGGTGATGTCGCTTCCTGTGAGCGTCGAAACAATCCTCCCAGCAGATTTTTGTACGCTAGCCCAATCACATCTTTAGCAACTTCCCCAATCGACACTGTCTTGTACCCTTCCTCGGCGTGAAAGAAACCCAAATAGGGCTCTGCGCCGGCAGCCAGCACTTGGGAGCTCCTCACAGGCGTCGCCTGGACTTTGGCAAAATATCCAAGCCCAATGCTTTGTTGCACAATGTAATCGTAGGAGGGCGTTTGCTGATTTGTGCAAATTGCAGCATCATTGATGATGCTCTCGCGCTCCAGCTTGAACTTGAACTTTTGAAATGAAAGCACGTCAGCAGTGGGATAAACGCTGCGCTCCAAAGCTCCACGTTGCAAATTGTGGCGATTGTTAGCGAGCATGGGCAGAATATCTTGACCGTTGATAAAGCACATGCAGTTTCTGTACACAATGTAAAGCAACGCATCTGCTTCCGAGTGACGTGGCGGAGACAAAACTTTGATGCCTATCACAGGATCTTCCTGGCAGCTAAATATGAAACATTATTAGCCTCGTTATTAACACATAAAAGATTATTTTACTTTACCACTGCGAAAAGAGCTTGACACCAGCATCTGTATAAAATATCACCATACCCGAATTCAAGCCAACTGCGACGCAGGTCCACTCGACACTTGTAGCACGCACCGTCATGGGCAAGCACATTAGACTGGTGACTATCTGGTTTGCATTCTCCAGTTCGCCACACCAGCTGAGTGCATATGTGTTCTCATTTCCTCTGCTGTCCCAGCAAGTGGTCAGAAACGCTAGTTTTTCTCCCTGCGCCAGGGCAATCGTCTCTCCAGTGGGCGATATTGCACTGTTGATTGCGTTAAGCCAGTTTTCATCTAATTATATTATGGCAAACGATTACCGAATGTATACGAATACTATATTTTGCCGCCTTTACCATGACCAAGTCCAAAGTATTCCTGAACCTTCCGAAAATCTAAGATATTTCCAAATGTTTTTACTTCGCAGGCCATTTTTCTTTGTTGTCATGCCACAGCTGACCAGGCCTCCAGAATTGCCAAGCTTGCCAGATGTTACAGTGCAAAAGGTAAACAATGCGCCATTATCATCGGTATACCGATACTCATCGATAACTGCAGGCAGCTGTATATAATAGTAAATCGGCGCCAAAATTCAAATGTTGCATGGATTGAGTTTATTTATTAAAACAGATAAATATTATTATACAGACAAGGATTCGTTAATATAGGTGTGGAAATTAAAATCTTAGTAAGCGAAAACCAATAATAACTTTAATATTGCATAAATTTAAGTACAGTTATGTATACATATAGATTAAATCAAATCCGATTCCACACCACTATCAATGTAATCTTTAAGAAGGATTCCACAGCTACATGGTAGCAGTCGGGTCCAGTTGTTGATGTGCAAGAGACTGCTGGGTATGGTTACCTCAATACTATCAGAACGATGCGCCTCTACAATGCGTTTGGCCACCTCTTTCGGATCCAACAAACCCAAAATCGAGGGGAATTTTACTTTTGGATGCTTGCAAAGTCCCGTATTGGTCATGTATGGGTATATTGTTGTGACACGTATCTAACAAGATATCAATTATAAAACTTAACGCTTCATAAGAGATATAAGCAGTACTTGCCAGATCTTTGTAAGGTCCCTCGCGCAGCTCCTCGTGCAGGGCTTCCATTAGACCGCGCACTGCATATTTGGTTGCACAATATGGCACCAAGTTGGATAAACCTACCAAGCCCGCAATAGACGACAGACAAATAATGTGTCCGCGTTTCTGTTCCTTCATTTGCCCCAAGAATGCCTGTATCGTCCAGAATTGCGAGAATACGTTGACATCAAAGACGCGATGAATTTCCTCAGCTGATTGCTGTGGCAAGGGATGCGTTGGCATAATGCCCACATTGTTGACCAGCACCGATATGGGACCCACCTCTTCCTTGACACGTTCCGCAAGTTCCAGCACCTGCTCGCGTTTGGATACATCACAGCTGCAATTGAATATATCTTTATTAAATAAAATATATTTCTTGAGAGGATTCAAACCAACCTGAAACTGTGTACGGCGCCGCGACTCAAACGTTTCACCTTCTGCACTGTTTCCATATTGTTCTTCTCATCGATGTCCACACACACAACTGTGCTGCCCCAGGCGGCATAGTGTAGGGCCAGCTCTCGACCAATGCCATGACCAGTGCCAGTTATCTAGGATAAAGTGTGATAATAATCATAATCTCAGGAATTTTAAGTAACATACCAGGACAACTTCGGTACTGATATCCTTTTGCTTTTTTGGCAACACTGCCTGACACAGGGCAACAATCAGCTCCAGGAGAATACGTCCAAACAGCACTAGAAACTGCAGAAAATCTTGCACAACAGCAAAAAGCCGCTTAGAAGCAGTTGAGGTACTTCAATTAGAAAAAAAACCATATAAATTATGTGAATCCCTATAAACTTTACCTAAACTTGACAAACAATTGATGGACAAACAACTTGGCAAACGAATCATCAATCATAAAGACAAATCGCACTTGAAATACAGTTGCATATTTTATTTTTCAGTTTCGCTTTTGTTTCATTTACTTAATTTATGTATTCGTATGCATTCTTGAGTGCATTCGCAACGGGCAATGTGCAAACGGTCAGCGGACTTTGTCGGAATCGAAGCAAGCATAATGATGATGATAATGGATATACTACTACAACTCCAGCTCTGACAGTGGACTTGCGTCAAGTGTTGACGATAACCACTTGGCCCACTTTTGGTAAACAGCCAGAACTTTGACTGAACTTAACTAAAAATGTAAACATTCATTTTAGGGGTAAAGCTCTTGCTTGCTTAAGAGGCGTGGCATAAATGATACATTGTTAAAGGTTCCCAAACTTTTTATTACCGATCGCTACAACAAAAACCAAGCGACTATCTAATTATGATAATTGCATTGTATACTCTGTGATCTATGGTTATTCCAAAATTTCATTTAAAGCTAAACTGTATATTATCTAACATGTGAGAAATGTGTATGGAAATTTGTCACTTACTGAATTATTTCACGTTCAATCATATTGTTAACACTTTGTATGAATTCGGTTGTACTTCAGGTTCAGGGTCAGCTTTTGGTGGGGACTGTGGGTTTTTTTTTGGGTATTTGGGTTGAGGTTCGATGTTCGTGAACTTGTCAACTTTAGATGGACTTTTGTTGTCCAGAGGTAAACAGAACTAACAACCTGTAAATTTGAAATGATGTTTTTAGTTTTTTAATTATTTATGGTCACGACAAATAGCTGTTGCAAGTGCGGTAACAAGCTGTCTTCCGTATTTGCGTGGCTTTTCTATTATTTTGAGCATAGCATTTCCAGCGCTTTTCATTTAAACAACCGGCAGACGAAACTGCTGGCCAAAACGCGTGAACACCGAGCAGGATGAGGGGTAACTGAAATGCAATATTTCCACTTTCGTTTTTTGCCACAGAGGCCACTAAAATGAAAATTACGTGCACTTCAATGTGGCACACACTCACACACACTCGCACACGATTACGCTATGCCAAAATATAAAAGAAAACTACAGGCGGCTTTTCTTGAAGGCAGCCATAGACTAAGGGGCAGACTGACAAGCGCCAGACATTGGCGTCTCTTTTGTGGGCAGCTCTTTGCCGTCGGATTCTCTTGGCCCGTTTTGTTGTGGCAACTAGTCGTATTAAATGTTGCAATGGATGTATGGGAATGTGGCAACTAAATGTTTGTTGCAATAGCTAGCAGCAACCACAGCGAGGTGTGCTTCGAAAGTTGTCAGCATATTAAAAAACACTTGTAATTTTCTGTATGTTATAGTTACACGCGGCGTATGCTTAATATTTACACTATGCCACAAATTACTTAATTCTGTTGTGCAATTTCAATGTATTTTATGTGTATATCCGCTTTCAAAGACTACAAAGTCTATATCCAACCGAAACGCTTCGCTGCTCGCCACCAACTGATTTGAGCTTGTTGCTCGCAAACCCAAAGAAACCTCGTCAAGCCTCAGTCCAGTTCGCAGATTCCCGCTGCGAGACAAAAAATATGCAGAGAGCATCGAGCCAGAGAGTGGCGTAGAGAGTGATCCTTGGATGCAGAGATTGGGGAGCAAAGTGAAGGACGCCTGTGGTTTATTTTTCTTTCAAACAAAACCAAACCAGAAACAACCTTCAGTTGACAAGTTTAAGACAAAGGCAAATATGCAGCTTCCATAATGATTTACCGTTTTCTTCATTTCATGTTTCCAACTCCACTCTTATGTTATATTTTACTCATAATTCCATGACTAAGCCACAACTCGCGTCCAAGTTCAAGTTCAGCCGTGATATGACTATATACATAATTCATATTGAAGCAAACGAGCTGCGTACTGAAAATGAAGTGGTTTCTGCTCGGCATCTGGATGCTGTCCTTCAACTGCTTTATCACCGCTCATTATCTCTCTCACTCTTTCTCTCTCTATCTCTCTCACATAACCAGTATCTTGTTTGTTCTGAAAGCAACTTGAATACTTTCTGTTTTCTGTTGGAGAAGGTCAGTTAGGGCCGCCGTTCAGCAACCAGCCATAAATTGAACACCTCTCCGATCGACGACCCATTAACATAATTGGTGTCAATTTCATTTGGCCGATGCTACAAACATCAGCTGTTTGGTGGTCAACAACAATTCGCAATTGTTAATTAAGTGACGTGACAATAAAGTAAGTGCAAGTACTCAAATTAAAAATATACTGTAAGTCTATAGACTATAAAATACCCTAGTAAATATAAAGTGGAAATATGAAGAGACTTAAGGGGTATCCTAACAAAAATATTTATTTTTTTATTTAGAGTCACATAATAGCAGTCGTCTAAGTAAGAATTTATTTAAAAAGAAAAACTAGTGTAATTTATAAAATTAAAAATTTAGTTATAAAATTTAATTTAGTTTACCCAATTTTGTTGCAAGGATTAGGAATGCCCAATCAGTATTCAGTATTAGGAGAAGTATTAACTATAAGTAAGTATTTAATTAAATTTTTATTTTATTCATCTTAAAATAACTTAAATATATATAAAATATATAACTCAATTAAAGAAATCTAGGAAACCTTTCTTTCTACTTTTTATCTTATTTCACTTAAATTATCAAAAGCTTAAATTAATTTTCACAACGTTTAGTTGGAAATATATAATTACAGCAAAATTTGAACATTAATTTACTTGTATGCAAATCATTAAAGTAAATTTACGCTTTATTTGCCACAGATCAAAGCAAACAAATTGTGTCCCTATGTTTTTTCGTGGTAAGTTTCACTTGGTTCAATCAGAACTGAAGCGGAACAGCTAACAAACCTCCTACCAAATGCGGATTGTAACGTAACTTCTGATTTAATGTTCAGCTTTAATGGTTCGCTCTGTCCCATCGATATGGTACTACAAGTAATATCCATATACGTATTCCTGTGCCATGTTATTATTATTATTATTTGCGTGCATTAACAATCAATATGGCATGTCAAATATGACAAAAGCAAACTCAATTATGAATGCGAATGGGAGTTTCGGATGCCGATGGAGTTAGACTACACAATTTATTATAGTTTAAAAATAACGAAATATTCAGTATTCTCATACAACCGAATAATCATATTGCAGTCGATTTCCGGGTGATAAATATACCTAAATATAAACCTTAAATTTCAGCTCAAATACTTAGGGACAAGCCTAAAAGCAAAAAGGGTCGGCGATGACTTTCTGGATAACACCCTCTATAACATTTACACAACGTATCACCACCTTTGATCAATTTTTATGTATGGGGCATGAATATGTGGCATAAAAATAAGTACATATGTTAACCTTGACTTTATGTATGCATTAACACATTGTATACTCCAACTCCAACTACAACTCTAACTCCACTGACTAAGTGCTGTCAACTGTCCTTTTACGGTAAAAATGTATATACATAGATAAATAAGTATACGTATATGTGTGTGTGTGTGTTGTTAATTGTGAATCGGCCCACTTGTTCGTCTGCCGGCATAGCGAGGGGCATGCAACAAACAAATAAACAAGCAACAGCCTAACAACGAGCGTTGAAAATGCAAATGAGAAGCCCACAAGCAGCAGCCGTTAGCTTACGCAGTACGTTGACGTTACGTTGCGTTGGCTTACGCTACGTAACGTTACGTTAAGTGCTCTGACTTAGCGCAGCCTAAAAGTCGGCTTCAGTTGTCATTGACGAGTCGAAAGGTGAACACTTCGTAACGGCGCAGGCTACAAAAGTAACGGCACATAAAATTTGAACGTCAAAAATCAAAATGTAAGTGTATTTTTCTTTATTTGTATATTAACGCGTGTGTGTGTTTTCTATTTGTATTTGTGTTGAGCTCGTGATTTGTTTACCTGTCAAAATAATAAATAAAACTTTCGTGTTGCCAGTGCCGCATCAAATACATTTATTATTGTTGTTGTTGTTGTTGCCGTTGGCATTGGATGACGCGGAAGCGAAAAACAACTCATGTCTAGTCCTGGGTGTAGTTTCGCCTTGGCTTCATGGCGTCAGTCTGCAGTCTGGCCCCATCACCCAAATGTCCTGGCCCAAGTGCAGTGTCAAAAGTCAGAGGATAAATGGCTGAGGGGTGGCACTACGAGGTTTCACTTGACGTGAAAAACGCTTTCAATTGAAATTCAATTCATTTTCTAGCCAATTTACCCGAAAATTGTTCAATCGTTGCAACAGCTTACTTCTCAATTATTTATAGCTCCGATTTAACAGTCAATAAAGGAGCACATTTTATATACCTGTTCCTTTATAGGAATCTATTTGATCTGCTTTTGGCCACGTCAGCATGTCGCTGTCTACGGCGCTGATGCCGCAACAACGACAACCTTACAATTCTAAGAACGCCAGAATCTTTGCCAGAATCTTTGAGCAGCGCTATGGTAATTGGAATTATATGAAAAGGAGGAGTATCTCTAGCAGCACCGCCACCATTGTGGAGCAGCAAGGACTGGGGAACGTGAAATGTGTCAGCAAACTTGGCAGTTCCTTGCAGGCGCAGAGGTTTTCCAGCCTTGTGTCTATGCAGCGGCAACAGTTGCAGACGGTCCGCAAAGAGGACTACCGCATATATTCCCAAAGCGTCGATCTGGAGGCCTTCTTTGGCGAGGACGAAAAGTGCGAGAGGGTTTCGGATGTTTGCCTGCTCAACGATCACTTTATTTTGGTCAAGATGCCAAACAATCAGATCACAGTCGAGCGACAAGTGTCAAGGCCACCTCCCCCTGATCTCCACCGGAGACTTGGTTCCAAATTGCCACGCTGCTTTAAATGCAACCGGGGCAGCCGGGTCTCCCCTATACTAGAAGAGCTAGAGGCTCAACCCCGGAACCCATCAGTCCTTGGACTTCAAACGATGATGATGACGTGGAAGTCTTTGCCTCAACAACACGCATCATATCTGCTCATAATCAGCAACCAATCCAACACACCAACTCACTGCAGGAGTCTGTCATTGTGGAGCAACCTCTTCCACGGAAGAGCTCCCCAGACACTTCTCTGCAGCTGCGTCTCGAGGCGCTACAGTCGCCACCACTGGCAGCTGATACCTATACGCATCCCATCATACGCAGCCCCTTCTACTGGTTCCTGTGGCCATTTCGTCGACGCTCTGCAAACAGAACCAAAGCTCAACTGGCCGCTGTGCACAAGACCTATTTTGTGAGGTGGAACAAGCCGCCGGACACTCTGTGGAATGGCTATGGTGTAGAGCGTAACGCGGTGGACAAAGTTGGACTGCGTCGCTGCCGTTCAGCGATTTTTTAGATATTTCCAAGCTTAGCTTTTGTATATATTTTGTATATAAGGAATCCCTTTACTAAAGAACCAAAAATAATATTTAATTAAATAAAATAAACTATATAATTACCCAATATCACAACATATATATATATATATATGTATCTAAATAGGGAGAGTATGATGATGTTTTAAATGCTTAACGAGAATTATATCGCCAAGTTCCTTATTTTATTACCTGAACACACGTCAAACTTAATTTCCGCATAAAAAACAAACAGAGCCGTGAACCTTCCGCATGGAGAATATACTCGTACTTGTTGGATTGGGTCACTGGGATGAGGAGAAAAAGTACTTAAGGTACGTAAATTGCAGTCGAAATGCAGATAAAGTAAAAAGTTTAACTCCTTTTACAGCGGAATTTGCACGCGTCCGTGAAGTCGAGTCCAAGTCAGGCCATGCCAATAGGCCCAACTACGGGCCACAGGCTAGAGGAAGCTACATTGTTGGTTCTGTTGACGTTGGCGTTGGCGCATACCGTGAAGAGTGGGTTCATTAGCTGCGCCAAAGGAGTAGCGAGCCGCTTTCAAGGAATGTCGGGCAATGTCGTTCGTTACTCTCGCTTGCCGCTAGGTGGCGCTGGCCGCGAGGCGTGCGACTAATTACGACTTCCACAGTTCGAGAAGCGACCATAAAAAACAATGGACCCAAGAGTAACAAAAAAAAGAGTCATAGAGCACACGATAAAGCAACCAACTACTGTCCAGCGAATACCTCAAACATTGGCAATTCCCCCACTCTCTCGCACATACTCTTCCTGTCTCGCTCTCTTGTAGCAGTCACGGGTGCGACTGCAAGCTCCAAATGCCGCAATATACATAATAATAAAAACTAAATATGTTTCAATTCTCAAGGGTCGACTAAAGGCTACCCTATATAGGCGGAAAGCTTTGCCCAATGTTACCAAAGGAGCTCCTGAAGAATGAAGATATAGATCGATAGGAATCTTTATATATACACTTTCAAGTAAGGATCAGAAGAGACATATTTATGCAATAGCCTAGCATACCCCTGTTACACTATTTCTACTATTTTATGAGTAGAGAGTATTAAAATTAAAATCGTCACGCCAGGCGTCAGTGCAGTGAAGCAATCGCGGCGTGAACAAAGCCACGGCAAACCCAAAGGAGCTGGAGTATGTATGTAGACTGACCTGGAGCTGGAGCTGGAGCTGGTGCTGGTGCTGGTGCTGAAACTGCCTAGGCAGCACTATGGCACCAGGTCATAATAATAAACCATTAATATTAATATGCAGCAGCTAAGTTTCAGGCCTAGGCCTAGGCCCCATTGCGATAAGACGCCTCAGTTTTCGGTTTATCGAAAATCGAACAACGAGTCTGAAAAGCGCCGCAGTTGTTCAACAATTTCACATAATATGCCCATTGTTCTCTCATGATTGCCCTTCAACGGTCTGTTTCGACTGTTTGTCATTAATTATAATGTCGGTTGAGCACAGGTGAGCACATTAACATTGCGCATTTATTGGATTAGATGGCATAGACGCTGCTAGAGTACATGGAGTACACCCCAATGGGAACTCAGATGGAAGAAGGGCGCCACTTGCCTAAAGCTAAGCGATGTGTTAATAAAAAGTTATCGCTAAATCGGGAATACCTTTCACACAGTATACTTATCAGATGGTAAGTCTTCGCCTCCTCCCACTTCTCCTTTCATACACCGAATCCTTCACAGTATTCGTCTATAACCGAATTGAGATAAGAAAAGTAAGAGTATTGTATAAAGGTAATGTCTATAGGTGAGTTCTATTTGAAAATATTTTGTATTTCCTTAAAACCGAATCTGATATATAAAATAGCGTAACCGTTCCAGGGTCTTAGCTCAAATTTGCACTCAGTTTGTGGTGGAAGCAGCCAAAGAGAAAAAAGACACTTGCTGGGCAAAGATGCCAAAAGGAAGCTGACAAGTTGCTAAACCAAGGAGCAGCAGCAGCAGAAGGTCCCGCCAAGCATTCCAAATCGATTACGACTATTTGCAAGATCAAAAGCAGAACTCTCTCGAGACTCTCTCTCTCTGTCTGTATCTCTATCTCTATCTGTCTCCCTTTTTCAGTTCTATGTGTTTATTAATAAAACTCCAACTGGCAGCGCAGCCAGACCAGCTGAAGGAGAGAGAGATCTTTGCGAGAAGATCATCGCAAAACAGAAACAGTTGGTGGTACCAGCTCGCACAACAAAGTGTTGACAATTCCCCGGCCCAAGTCCAACTGCGCAACGACCTTCGATCGTCCTGCAATCATCGTTAATGATGCCAATGTCCTTGTGCGCCTCAATTTGACAAATCAATTTGTGAGCTAACAGCGTGAGTGTCTTCGACTCAGTGTTCAAGTCATCGAGTCAGTGGGACAGCACTGCGAGGATGGCACGGCTACGAGCACACAAAACTGCAGGACTCTAGGCGAAAACACTGCCAACTAAGCACCTACAGTAGGAGCTGGTATGACAGACCGAACCGAAATGTTTGCCAATAGTCCATCTGATAGTATGTTTGGACATGTCGTGGCCTGAGGAGCTGTTCATCAGATTTCATATAGTAACATATGGAAAAGGGTAAAAAGATATCTTTGAGGAAACGGACATGGGTATAATAAATATATAGATATATGTTCCTCAGCAGCTCCAAAGTTTTGTCACCTTAATCATCCTTTCTACCTGCCTGATTGCTTTTGGGTGTATAAAGATATTCATATATATATATTGAGATATATGAATAAAGCACAGTCGACACCCGATAAAATGTATCCTGATAATTCGTAAATCTTGAATTTATATATAATCTTAATCTTCAAGATATATAAGGAACATATGTATGTTAGCCCAGGGTGTAAGATAAGTTCACCTCCAGAAATCCCTAGAAGGTTCCTTGTATCTATGCTAATCTATAATTCTGAACTATAAGGAATGTCTCTGGCAATCTCCGCAAATAATAAGACCCACTTCTGCATCCTTTTTTTATATCAATATTCCATAATCTATATCAGAAATATGATATCAGAAAATATATAAATTATACTAAATTATCCTTCATATAATATAATTATATGAATTATGAATTTTCTTTAGAGAAATTTTTTTACTTTTCCAGTTCCCATTAATTTATTCATTATTATCAATTATTGCTCATATATAATTTAGCCACTTCCTTATCAATTTCCTATGTCGAGTCACTGAATGTGGATATGTAGGAATTACACACATTATCCTCGATTATCCTTGACTTACGGACTTGCCCCGAGCAGCACCTTAAATGTTGCTGTGTTCAGGCAAACACCTCATTAGCAAGGATTATCTGAGTGTCCTCGCTGTGCGAAAGATCTATTGGGTGCATACCTGCGCTTGACTTGGCTCGGTTCCGTACCATTCGGAGCTGAAAGCTAAGCCTTTCCCGCTTAACTCTTGCCTGTGCGGGACTTTGGGAAGGGGTTTCTATCCTGTCCTGGGCTGAGAGTGGTGCGCATGCGCTTGGGCCGGGTCAAAGAATGACGGCAAATAAAACTTTATTGGCCCTCGTAAATGAGTCGAATCCTGTGCCTGAATCTCACTCTCTCTCTGTCTCTCTTTCTCACTCTGGTTCAGAATGTGCGCCGTTTACTGCGTGCTTCCTGGCAGCAAAGGATTATTTCCGACCTGGCTAATCCTCGAGCTGTACCGTCGCTGTTTCACTACTTCGCCGTTTGTTTATACTGTCTGTTTGTCCTGTTCGGCAAATCCTTTCGCCACCTTACTGACCCGATTGACCCGACTCTGCCATCTCCTGGAACTGGAATTTATTCGCAAACTTTGCCAAATGTTTGCTGGGCCAGTCCGGAGTCCGGAGTCCAGAGTCCGGATAGTCATTTGCTGGCTGTTGTCTGTCGCCAGACCCTGTAAATATTTTGAGGTTTTGCGCCTGATCTCTAGAGTGCAAAATATTCCCATAATTGGACCATCATGAACATCATTGCAACAGGTACAGGAAAACCATTTATAATAATGGATGGACACAAAAAAATAAAGAAATTAGAAAAAATTAAATTAAAATTCGGGCTCATCTTTGGGAACCATTGTAAATTACTATTTTCCTATCTTTTGATGTTCAACACGTTGTCGGTTCATTAATCAAGCCGGAGATCCAAGTAGCCTCCGCCTCTGATCTCTGGACAAGCTGAACCTAGAGCCAACCAGGAGTGGGTTACGCACATTGTAGAGCAGCTGCGAAAAGTTCATTAATCCAAATCTCTATCTCTAAAGTTCAAGTTCCAACTTGGAGTTGACTCTGACTGCGACTCCTACTCCGACTTTAAGCTGTAATTCTTTATCGCTACTGAAAATTAATGTTCAGATTTACGATTTATACATCGATCGCAGCTTTCTCAGCTACTGGTACTAATAAGGTCCGGGGGATTGCTTGATGAATCAAATTTTAATTAAAGTTTATTGAGTTTATTGCATTATTAGCTTGGCTGGAGATTAGAAGCCGCAGCCAGCCGGAGAAATCTTGGGTGCTATTAAATTGGCATTAGACAAGCTTCAAATTGGGCTAACCTATAAAAACCTGCTTATACCTAACTAACAATGGCATTAGCACTGTTCCTAAGATCTGAGTCTTAAGATATATTCTCAAGAGCTAAACAATAGATCAACAATAGACATAGTTCTCTTTTTTTTGCAAATCTTTCGACTGTTTTGCAAAGTGTTCGATGAGTACCTGGAACGCAGATCCTAAGTCGATTGTAAAGTCAATATTTACTTTGGTTGTCACCAGTCCAAGAGAGAGAGAGGGAGATAGGGAGAGATTAGTATAAATATTTGTGTGTTTCTGTTCTGTTTGCTATGTGGAAAACTAGATTAAAATAATATAAGCACAAAGATAGAGAACGTACTTAGGCTCGTCTGAGCCGACGGCAGTGGCGATGGCGACTTGGGCATGACTTCATTAATTGCCACTTGTTGCACACGTAGATAAGAACATGGTTGGAATAGTTGGGATAGGTGTTGAGTAGATGCTTGGACAGGATAAATGCCCAGGCAGAGTAGGTGTGAATTTGAGGTAAACTGTTTGGGACGCTTGGGTCTTCGGCAATTACTCAATTCGATAGAATTGATGGGCAATTAACACCTTGGTTGGAGTTTGAGCCAGTTTTGATGAGGATGCACATTGGATCAGGACTACGTTTAGGCTGCGAGCATTACAACTTCCGGAATATGCCTCTGCCATTTGGAAATTTGAATGCACATTTGGCATTGAGAAGTCGTAATATCTCTCGCAGCATGGAGGCCTTAGCCTCCCGTGGAGTTTGTTGAAATCTCTCTCTAGCCAAGTAAATACACCATATACTCCATGGAATACGCAGCTACTTAAGGGCCCTAATGTTCGCAGCATTTGGCAAGCTGCGCTTTTGAGTTAGTTTCTTGAGATTTTCCAGATTCCCGCTGGGAACAGAAGCGTGTCAAGGTCTGCTGCTACTGAATGGGCACAGCGTGTTTGGCAATTCCGGGAGAGAGAGTACAGTTGTTCGTCTGCTCTCAAATTTAAAAGCGATCTTCCAGTCTATTGTATAATTTAGAAATATTTATTTTGAACTTAAGATACTTATACATACACTTATACTTATACATAATATAAACAGATACACATCAAGGTATGGATTAGGTAAATGCGTTTGGGGGGCTGGGGATTGGACTTAGATCTAGCATAGTGTACATGAATCTTTGGCGACGTCAATCAAAAGGTCAAAGGTAAACGGTTTTTAGCTTCTGTGTGCGCTGTAACCTGCTCATAACCTGCTCCTGATCCTAGTACCAGGAGTGGTAGAACGGCTGTGGCGGCATCGTTGTGTAGTTCATCTTCGAGGGTGAAGAGAAGGCGGCTGCAGCGGCGGCAGCATTGAAGTTCTGCGGCATGAAGTGTGTCGTGGAGCTGGGAGGATAATGCGGCGCTGCATACTGTGGATGATGGGCATGGGGATGGGGAGCATGTGCGTGCGGATGATGAGCATGATGCGAGTGCGAGTGGGAGTGGGAGTGCGTTGTGGCTGAGGGATATGGCGCATATTGCGGTGCCGTATGCTGATAAGGATGGAACATCTGGTGAGCACTGGCTGCTGTGGCTGACACTGACACCTCCAGGGTATTGCTCGTGGAGCTGGTCGAGTTCAGTGAGTCCTCCGGCGAGAGTGGCGCATTGGGACGCATGCTCTGCATGTTGGAGCTCCAGCTGCTGTACAGCTGTGGTTGTCCAATAGCTGCAGCGGAGGCCACTAATTCAGCAGCTTCCACCTTAAGCGCCACGGAAAGCTCCTCGCTGCCGGCACTTGCATTGGCCAACGATTGCGCCGGCTCAGTAGCACCCACAACCGCGGAGAGGCTGTTGGGTGTGGGCGGCAGTTGTCCAAAGCCGGAGGAGATGGACTCGTTGGGACTCTCGTTACGTGGCATTGTCTGATGATGCTCAGATTCAGTGCTGTAAACGGAGCTGCCCAGGCCCAGATGACTTTCATAGTGTCCCTGCTCGGGCGCCACATGAGATACGGTGATGTTGGTGATGTTTGTGTTGTTGTTGTGGGAGTTGCTCGCAGAGCTGGGCATTATGTAGCTGGCCGTGCTGGCTACGGCGGGATTGTAGAACTGATGGTGATGCGGCGGCGTATTGGCCGAGTTCAATGGTGACAGATTGCTGCAGAGGGATGTTAGATTGCTGTTGCCTGTGGTGGCCACTGGAGCGGCAGTGGTATAGAAGTCGTACTGGTGCTGGTAGACAGCCGGATCGATGCTGGGTGGCATTGGCATCATGGACAGCGGCGTCAAGTGCGAGCTGGCCATGCTGTTGCTGGCGATAGAGGTTGGAGCCGAGACGCTGCTGCTGGAGACGGAGGTATGCTGTTTACGTAGGCGGGCTCGTCGGTTGCTGAACCACACCTGGATGCGTGCCTCGGTGAGATTGGTGCGCTGAGCCAGCTCCTCGCGAGTGAAGATGTCCGGGTATTGAGTGCGCTCGAAGGCACGTTCTAGCTCCTCCAACTGGGAGGCAGAGAATGTGGTGCGGCAGCGACGTTGTTTGCGCTTCAGGGCAATGCCCGGTTCACTCTCGCAGTCGGATAAATCTTCGTCGGAAGTTTTGTTTTGGCCATGGCCAGAGTTGGCGACAGAGGGATCAGAGCTGCATGAGCTGGATGAGGGCTTGGAGACATCAGTATCTGAGGGAGCATCGCGGCCGCGCACCAGGCGCGATATAGCAGAGACGGATGGCACCATGCTGCGATCGCAGATGCCCTCGCGGATGAGCTTGTCGCGTATCTCCCAGGAGAACATGCCTGGATTGCTGCGTTTGTATTCCTCAATGCGATTCTCGATTTCGGGTGTGGCAATGCGCGGCTTTGATCCACCAATAACTCCTGGTCGTATAGAGCCCGTCTCCTGGTAGCGATTCAGAATCTTGGACACACAACCATGGGAAACACGCAGCTGACGTGAGATCACACACGGCCTAACGCCATCAGCGGCCATCTCTACGATCTTAAGGCGTATATTGTTGGGCAGCGGGCGCCCGTTGATGAATACTCCACCAAGTTGGTTAACTCGTCCCTGGCCACTGTTCATATCTGTTGATGGATGAGAAAATGGTAAATAGAAAGTTAGTCAACGATTTCCAATTGCCAGGTAGACAGCGCGTGTCAGCGGCACTTGATTTACGACACCTCTAACAATTGACTTCCCGGGAACGGGAAGCAATCTCGGCGAAGGTCGCGCGTCTTTTCTAACGACCATTCGAAGTAGCCTTGGGCTTGTGGACACTTACCTTGCATTGCTGAATATCCATTGAAAAAGGGTCTGTGCATGGCGGCGGCAAATGCGGTTACAGTCATAGTTGGTCACAGCCACACAATCTCCAAGGAGCTTTCTCCAGGCTGCTCGAACAACAACAACAACAGACACTAGCTTCGATATCGATAGCAATATATTTTCACACTATTTTCCAATATTCAATGTATTAGTTTCAGTTTATTAAATAATCGATTAGTCTTTGTTAAAGTCTCTCAATGGTCACGGAAATAACGACAACGACAACGACGACTACGGCGATGACTATGAAGGCGTTTGTATGTCCGGCTCGTTGCGCAGTCTTTGCCTTACTGACTTCAACGCACCAGCTTCGGGCAAGATCGTTGGCTTTCTGTGAAGACGTCGACTGGCAGCGGCGGCGGCAGCAGAGGCAGCGACAGCAGCAGCAGTCAAGATGTCAGCCATCGCGGCAGGTAATAACACGCGGACCAATCGCAGCGCTCGCCGTAGCTGCATCCCGCTCGCACTCGCGCTGATCATAGACATAACATTTAACATTGCCGTCATTGCTCGCCAGGGGGCGTCATTCGCAGCGCCAATGGGAGCCGTTTGACTCCAACAACCTTGACTAAAAGTTGACTTCGTCCAAGTCCAAGTCCAAGTCCGTGCTCCAAGTCCTTGTCCCTTTGACCCAGTTGCCAGAGTGTCAACCTCTCTTTACGAAGCAGATTCTTGCGCCCTGTGTATGGGCATTTGTGTATGGGCACCAGGTGTAATCGAATTAGACATTGAATGGAACACATAATGCAATCGAGTATGCATTAAATAGTTTACAAGCGTATTATATCCTTTATTGATACCTCATTAGTACTCATTATCAATAATGATAGTAAATCGGAGCCATATTCCGCTTTCGGTGCAGTTGCTTCCCACTTCCTGAACGATGCAAATCGAGATCAATACCAGAAACTCGTCGGTTTCTTTCAAGGAGTAACTTTCAATATGGAAAATATGACGATATGTCAAGTGAATAAGTGTGTGAATGAATCTTAATCTAAATTACTGGATGAAGTTATGGATGTACTTCAACTCCCTTCATCCCAAGATCTTCAACTATTCTGCATCCTTAGCTTGTCACTTTGCAGCCAAGAACCAGTTTCCTTGACTTAATAGCCGCCCCTTAATGTTGCTTCAGTCCTTTCCAGCAATATCCATATCCATATCCTTGTCACGCTCAACCATAACGCGTTGCTGCTGGTGTCCGTCCCGCAATATTGGAGTCGGTTCTGGGAGTTTGATTAATTGTCAAATTTCACGCAACGAATGTCCGCCGAAAGAGAACAAAGCGCCGAAATGTGCCGCTGAAAAGGTAAGAAAGCCACTGGCACCCACTGGGTCACTGAAATTGGTTAACCAGAGACAGAGAGTGAGTGAGAGAGACAGATAGAGCGAGAGCGCCAAGAGCTGGAATTAATGATTCGGCGGGCAAAAGGTAAACGCCAGCGCGGAAATTGGTATACGAGTAATGCGACCATATCAGAGATATGCAGGAGGTCGTGACGAATCCGAATCCGCCGCATCCTGAATTGGTGAAATGGTGGCAAGGACAACGGAGGCCGCAACCCAACAAAGCCTGGGTTTCTACTGCTCGGTGCGGCTGCCCGTTGGGTTTTTGGTTAAGCAAACCCAACGGGAGTACCGAGTAGAACATTTTCACCTGGCTGGATAGCAAACGTGTCCTTGGCACGATCTGCTGACCTTGGAATGTATTGACATATGGAGTTGCAGCTCGATCAGACACTTGGATCACTGCGACAACCCAATAAGGGCGCTACACGGCATTATAGACATCGATTGATCCTCGTTGATTTCTCAATTTGTGTCAACAATGAGAGCTGAAAAGGCAACTCATATAACGCTAATTTCGCGCTATCAACAAGGCAAATGGCCACGCATCAGAGTCATCTTCAGCTTCATCGTCGGGTACGTTTACGGAACAGCAACAACAACAACAGTCAGGAACAGCAACAAATCGGGAACAGTAGGAGGCAGCGATGCCATAAACATCGTCGCATTTCCACGAATGCCAAGCGCAAAAATGCCAAACGCATCCTGCATGAATAAGGAGTGCTAAAGGACTTTTTATGATGCCACCTACGGCGCTATGAATGAATATCATCTTCTCTCGAGCGCAAGTTTCGTCGCCTGGCAATTACCTGCCTCTGGACCCGGATACATACCCGGGCTCAGGCCCATATCAGGACTCGGCCAACTCGCGCAATTCCCTTTCTATATGGACAAAGCGTCCTTTAATCGAAATGGGGATTCTTATCTAATGTTCTGCCACGCCTCCTGGTCACATTTTGCGCCCACACACCTGCCTTTGGTTCAAGCATAATCAGGTTAGTCGTGGCTCCTCCACGCTTTGTAATCATTGTAAAATATTTACACTTTTTCTCAATGTTCCCTCTCTGCCTCTCTCTTTCTCCATCCTCCATTCTTTATGGAGGTTTCTATTGCTGTTGGCCAATCGATTCGCTCTGGCCACACGTAATGCGGCCTCTTGTTGTCACAGACTCCCTTCAACGGCCTTGATTGTTCTCCGTGTTTCGCTTCCCTTCCCCGCCTAATGTCTCTATTACTGCTCCTAACTGTTCTTTCCTGTTCTTTTGCTCGGTTTCTGCTGCCGTGTAACAAATTTCCATATAAAAACACAAATCAAGCGAAGCATCTACTCAAATTGAACACCATGTGGAGCACTCCACGGGAGAGAGTGTGAACGAGGGTATTGAAAAGAAAGAGCTAGAAAAAAGAGAGAGTGTTCTATTTATGTAATAATAACTATATAAACCATAAAACTATATCAAAATCAATATATAATAATATTCATTTTCAATTTCTGAGTTTATTTTGGAAATAATTAATATTTTAGTACAGCGGAGTGTAACCGATCTTCAACTGAAGACACATTCACATATACTCACATTAACATACACAAACATACTTTTATATCCAAATTAATCAATAATCTGAATAATATTATATATATATAATAATATATATATATTTATATAATATATACCAACAGTGTTTATACTTTTGGTTTTTCTAGGCTTTCCCCAATTCATGCAACAAATGTAGGATCCCTTTTTATCAATTTTTAATTTTTAATAATTTATACTTTATTTTATTCATTTTATAAATTATTTATTTCCTATTATATTTATATATATATATAAGTTTAATATGTTAACATTTGAGTTTTGTAAATATCTTTTAATTTTTCTATTTATAATGTAGACGACTCTAAATAAATAAATGATATCCATATTTTGAGCATATAACTGGAATCTTATACATAAGAATCATATAGTTTCGATAGTATTCGAAACAAACTTGATCAGGTTCTTGGCTTAAAGTATTAATTTCTTATTTTATAGTAGATAAATAGATAGTTGATTAATGCTGATCAAGAATCTATATACTTAATAGCGTCAGAGACGCTTTCTTTTGCCTGTTTCACATTTTTGCACAACTTTAATAATAAGGACTACTTAAATGAAGGACTAGCTGCAAGGGCTTTCGTATAATTATGATATACATATATGATATTATGATATAGAAGATTAATCAAGATCGAAAGAGATATTCAATATATCTATATAAAGTACATTACAAAAATTTACTCCATTTTACAGCTTAAACCCAGTACAAAAGTGAATTTAGTTAAAATCTCTTTAAAAATAAAGTTTAATGTTGACTTTTTTATTGCCAGAAATCGGATGAAAACTATTTATTGAATTTGAATCTATGTGCCGAAGCAAACTGCAGGATTAATACCAAAATGGCGTTCCAGAAAGCAAATGTTTAACCAGTTTATAGGAGTGTTAAGAGTTGGGAAGGGGTTTGTTTGAACAGCGTCGGGTAGCAGCAGGCGGGGATTGACTTTTCGTCTAATCCGCAGTTATTTTTGGTAAATACGAGTCTCAATATGCAAAAGCAGTTGCTGCCCCCGGGATGCTGGTGAAACTATTTTGGGCAGTTTCTGTAAAGGATTGAGCGCAGGAGCGGGGCGATCGTAAAACGAAATCCTCGCTAAAGCATGCAAACAAATAGCAAATAGCAGCAAACGGCAAAGATTAGATGGAAAAGTCGGACAGCTTAGAGAAGATCCCCGAGCAGATCTCCAGTTGACTTTTTCAAATATTTGGCAAAAGTTTTCAAGTGTTGAGCCTCGTCTAGCTGCGGCTAGGCACGATTATAGCGGCTAATCGCATTACGGTCCAACGTTTTATTGATCAACATTTGTAAACGATTTGGCATGGCCGTAGGGCCGTTGGGCTGGTCCGGGAACGAGTTAAACCGGCTCATGGGTGGCGTCTCAGGTAGCTGAGATGCGGCTTAGCAGAGCAAACGCCCATCGAGGGCTTTCCCGCACCTACGGGTGAGCATAGATGCCATGTAGCTTTCCTACTCCCACTCCCACTACGATTGTAAGCGATCAGCAGCAAGGCAAATGCGATTAACCCTTAACCTTAACCCTTGCTTACTCTCTTACCCGGCGGGCCACAGTATGTTTAGTTTGGCTAATTGAAGGCATTAGTTGTTTGTGGGTCACGAGCTGGCTTCCAGGGAAGTCCATTGTGTGCAAATTAGCATATTTTATATTTCGATTGAAAGGCTGCTGTGGCAAAAGGTGCTTCCATGTGTCTGCCTACAGCAGCACAATGCGAAAGCATAATCCAATGGTTGGCCGCAAATTCCGAGTGTCGGTTAGTGGAACTGTAACCATATTTCGACACGGCCAGTCAGTCCAATGACGACGACGCGTTGTCTGGCGAAAATTCTGCCCATTTACACATTCGTCATTCGCCCGAACTGGGAACAGGGGATGTGGTGGATGGGGGCTGGGGGTAGGAGATAGGGAGAGAGAGAAGAGGAGCCACCGCTCAAACAACACCCACTTTAACGAAAGTCATTAGCTGACCTGCGCCAGAGGAGGCCAGAGGGGAATCCAATCGAGTGGCGACTGCTAAACGCTGTCGGCACGATCAGAGGCCAACAAATTGATCATTAAACAGAAGGCGCAAGGTAGGCGCAACGCGTCGTCGTCCACGCTGCCGCAAGAGCCAGAGCAACAAGAGATCAGCATCAGGCCGAAATCAAACATCTGGAGGCAACGTTCATGTCGTTCACGCTTCGCACCGACGGCTAGGGAGCATCATCGAACATGCTGCAAGGCAAATGGAAAAACTTCGTGGCCAAGAAGAAAGTGAGCGAGGCAAGCAGCGAGATCTTTTGTGAGTGGCAACAAGATTAATTTGTTTTCCTGACTGTTGGCCGTCAAAAGGTTCCAATTCCAGCAACATCAACATCAACCTGTTGCCTGGGACTTGTATATATGTTTTGTAATTGCTATTGCTCTGATCGAACGATCAACTGAACTCAGCTATTCATCATCAGCTATTGACGTAGTCTACGACCTGTTGAAGAGGAGCTCAAAAAGTAGGTGGCGTTTTTCTCACATCCACATCCACAACAGGGTACTAAATCTGTGCCGGCGTCTTTAACATTAGCAACGCTTCGTATCGGATATATGCGAATTTAAATAATATTATTTAATATTCTTCATCAATCAAAGCCACTGACTGCGTTTTGAAGATGCATTGCGAATGCTCAAAAGATATCGATACTTAATTATAGCTTGCACTCGTCTGTTGTAGGTGTGAACTAATCTTTCGCTAGTATATAAACCTTTGTCTGGTTACGTACTGTGTGACGTAATGTGTTTAAAGCTAATCGCTCTGTCATAGCTCGTAACACAGGAAGCGAATGCTCCAATGATATCGATACTCCTTTGTAATATGTGTAAGCTCAACTTATGGTTACGTAATGTGTAACGTAATGCGTTTAACGCTAAGCGCTCAAATATCAGCATAAAGCGGTTTAGTATTTCAATCTTTGTGTTCATGTTTGTAGTTTGAAATAATTGTACAAATTTAACATTCCAAATTGATCAACTGACAAAAAAGAAAGATCCAAACCAGACCATAAAAATATAACCATGGCAAATTGGGAGGCTGGAAACAACGCACACACACACTTAATTTCCGCTTAATCAGTCAGAACATTGCACCGCCGACCCACATTAACTGTGGGATATTGTATGCTGGCTGGAACAGGCCTACCCGCCCCACTGCCCAAAAAACAGAGATCAAGTCGGAGACAGACGCAAGGGCTCATTTGCATGTTGATGTTAAGCGTTTAGCGCTTTGATGGGCCCAAGTGATGGGTGTTAGTGCGTGAAGAACTCACAAGGCGTTGCTTCATTGCCCATTGGGGGATGGGGATGGGGATGGAACAGGCAATCGAAATGGAGAGCGACAACTGTAGACTGTCTTCCATTTGGTGGATTTCAAAAGAAATTTGCGTCACAATTTTCCAGGAATTTGTTGCAAGTGCCTTAATCGCAATTGGTACGGACGCCCATCAAAGGAAACATACTCGTACAAGATGCAGGAGCAGTTCAATCCTGGCTATAGACAGACGTGACAATTGCCTGAATGGTGGGCATATAAAACCACAATCATTGCCATTCGCGTGGAACAATTGCTGGTACATAAAGTGATCAATAGTGCGAAGATCATAAAAATTCGCTGTCCTCTTCGCTGGAAGGATGCGTAAGGTTAATATCTTTGTATGTCTAAAAGTTGGAAAGTGTCTGGCAAAAAAACAAAATGGTTAGACGATCAGTGACCGTGAAATCGCAGCATTCTCGAGCCATGATATATGGAAGGCTGTATACAAATTTTCCCAAAGCTGGACAAAAAAAAACAACAACTACTAACGTCAGACAGGAAAAGAGAAGTGAAACGCCAGTGAAGATGCGTATTCGTATTTTATGGCAGTAAAATAAGGACTAAGGGTCAGAGGTATTGCACATGGTTCCGTTCTGTTCTACGGGTACACTTCCCGAGAAAAATTTGCGTGCGCTACACTTTTGTCCAGGTAACTTGCAGTCCACATCTATTTTCACTTCTCACAGCCGATTATATCTAAATAAACTGTTTATGACTAGGACCGGGACTATTTCAGTGTGTTTAAAAATTGTGTCAAAAAAGAGCAAGTTCTAGTTTTGGTTGGGAAGGCAAGCATTGTTTATCGAAAGGGTTTTTACGTTTTCGACTTTTGTTTTGACTTCTTGACTGCTTCAGTTTGAGTTCCATGAAAAAGATTGGTTTGATTTCTGGATTGAGCAAAGAAAGGACTTTTATTGGTAAAACCATAGAAATATCTGGTCTAAAAGGTTTAAATGAGTTTTGAAGGGAAAATGTGGCAAACTGATGGATTTAATGGCTTAGCTAGTTTCCATATTTAACCAATCCCCAAGCTAACATTCACATTAGCAAATGAGCGGACAGCTAATAAACCAACTTGTGCATTATTTTCATCTTGGCTCCGCCCACGCTGTTTATTCAGGGAATACGCACCCTTAAAGATTACGCCCCAACTTACCACAAAACGCGGCATGCCGAATGAGCATGAGGATTCGAATTCGGATTCGTTTTGCTCTTTGGTAAACGGTGCGGTTAAAACAGAAAAACGGCAAACCAAACAACCAACCATATGAGAATGCGTTAAGAACTTGAAAAACATCGCAGGGTTCCCTTCTCAGATGACCTTGCTACGACTCCCTACCGAAAGCCATATGTATACGATACGAGTAGTGAGTAGTACTGGGTGTACCGTTCTGGTTTCAAAATTTGTCTCGCCTCAGTCTGCCTCTCTCACAGCTACTCTGTATGTGCGGTTTAAGTTCTGGTCGCAGATTGGTCGCCGATCTTCATGTCTGCACAGCAAGGTGCATGACCTTAGTGTGCTTGTGTTTCGCAGAATCACCACAAATATTTTGGGTGATTATTTTAGATAATCTTTGCCTAATGTCCTTGGATTGTTTCATTTTCTTCTCCTAGGACATTGCTTAATACACTTTGTGACTAAAACACTACATAATTCAAAATGCAAGAAAGTTTATAAAATACTTTTTTTTATTCTACTTTGGTAGAAAAACCAATTTTCTAGCAATGGTATTAATAGCAAGTATGTACATTAAATATGTATACTAATATTTTATATGTATGTATGTAGGTGTCGCTTTGAATGGGGCGCCTATGTTCGTTAACAGCGACCATAACATTAACATAATATTAACATTATCAATAACTGACAAAGTTTATACATCAAGGCTATGTCAACTGCTGTTGTCGTTTATTTATAGTCTTTTTTATAAAATAAATTTGTGTTTTTTATGTAATAAGAGACAAGTATTTATGTTCGAAAATAACTGAATGACGGATTTTCTACTTAGTGTCAAATTGTAACTGTGGCTCCAACTAGTTCAAGAGCGAACACAGCTCTTGTGACATTGGGGCGAATATCGTAAATTACTATCGATATAAATTATTAGACTAAATGCCATGTAAAACTAATCATAAGAAAGATTCATTTAAAGTCTAAATTCTGTGTTTAATTAAAAAAAATTATCTTCTACTGAAGAAATTATTTTTTTTCAACAGCGCTTAACTCGCTTTATCTAGAGACGGCTGCAGAACTATCGATAGACCGCGCTAAGGGACACATACACACAGTGTGTTGCAACCCAAAACAAGAAAGAGGTGGTGTTACATCGTTTTTGGAGCAATTAAATCATTTAAATAATATATTTTTGACAAAATGTCGGAACCAAAGCAAAACGGAGATACTGATGACTTAAACGATCTGCTCGACAGTAAGTGTCAAAGAAATAAGATAGAACCTTGCATTATACCTTATATAATACATCGATACTACCCTTTACAGATGCACTGCAGGATTTTGACAAGGCCAAGAGTGGGGCAAAGCAGGAAAAGAACTTGGCTACAGATGGTGCAGCAGGTGCAGCTGCTGAGGGATCCGAAGATCCTGACGAATTTTTTATGTAAGTAATATAATTTTTGTTTCTTTTGCCGGCCTGTAATTTGATCCATTTGAACTTTGGAATTGCAGTGCACAAGCAAAAATCATGGCTGACAGAATGAACACACTGTTTGGTGGCCCAGATACGCCCACCGGTGATATACCACCACTGCCACAGGATCCGGATCAAATATTGGCCGGATTTAAAAAAATGGCCGAAGCGGCTGCCTTAACGCTCAACGGTGAAAGCTCTGCCAAGGACGATGAGGTGTCAAAGTATTCAGATAGCATTTCCCAAGCATTAAAGGGTCTGCAAGAAGGCACCGAAAACCTGGCTGCACCCGCCTCCGAGAATGATATTGCTAGCATGTTCAGTTCCTTGAATCTAGACCTGGTAAGTTTTCTCTTAAAACATTCTACATTAGTATACTTCATGATCCCAATACTTTTCAGGGTGGTGAAGCTGATGGCAATAGTTTTCTGCCCTTCATGGAAGGCATGATGCAAAGTCTGCTCTCCGCTGAAATATTACTGCCCAGCATTAAGGAGCTCCTGGAGAAGTATCCAAAGTACTTGGAGGAAAACGAGTCAAAGCTCTCTGCCGAAGACAAAGAAAGGTGGGTATTACGCATTGTATTAAGTGACCACGCCCATTTCATCAGAATATCTGTTATCGACCACATAAGGCAATTCTAGTCGAGCTTGTTTATTTTATAATTCTTTTGTGTAGTTCTTGATATCGGGGAATACGTGTTACCGGAAATATGAGCTGTTTCTTATGAGCAAAATTTTATTACAGGTACCAAAAGCAACTCGAGCTCTACAAGGTTATTGAAGGCCATTTGGAGAGCGAAAAGTCGGAAGATACGCCTTCCGTTAAGCGCGAGAAATTCCGCGTGGTGCTGGATGACATGCGAAAACTGCAAGATTATGGACAACCACCACCAGAGATTTTGGCTGAGACAGGTGGTGACCTGCAACTTGGAGACTTAGCAGCAGCTGGCGGTCCAAATCCCCAATGCCCAACAATGTAATGGGAAAAAAGCCTGGGTCTTTCCTCGTGGAGTGCCAAGGCCGGATGCGCCCTAACTGTTGAATGTTGCACACTTAGCATAAGGAATTCAATTATTTTACACATTTATATGTCATCACGTGGTGGTTTCTAGTGGTTATGTGGTAACACGGCTTTGTTTTCATTTTTATTTACGTTAACTACGAAATAAAATCTTATTACCATTTCAATTGAAAAGCAAATCTTAAACTAGAGGAAGAAGCGACGCCTAGACTCCATCGCATGCCGCTTGTTGCTTATAATCCAAGAATAGTCCCCAGTTTTGCTGTCGAATGTACCCTCTTGCAGAGAACGAAGCTTAAGGGTGAATCGTGGTCCTAGTTCTCGCAACTTTACGCGCTTCCCTTCCTTGGTGAATTCGTACCGATGATGACGGAAGAATATATAATCCCGCTGGTTGTGAAAGGTGACTGCACGCCGTCCTCGAAACTGTGGATCATGATGAAATAGTGCTCCTAGCATGCGGCCCACTGTAAGACCAAGGCGAGTTGTAAAGTTGGTTAATACCACTTCTGGCCGATGCTTGGTTATCTCTTTGTGATCACGCTTTATATCTGATGTAAGCTTTACATTCGATAGTTTAAAGTGCGCCGTCGGTCCGTTTGGCAAGTGAATGACCAGCAAGCCGTTGGGCTGACGTCTGTCCTCGTTAATAATCACGACATCCGTGAATTGCTCTCGTTCAGCACTCTTGCATATATTCTTTACCGAGGATTTGTTACGAATCTTCACCAGGGCGTTAGGAAATATGCGTGAAAGCTCCAGACCAAACTTACGTGTCTTTGTCACGGGATTATCGGCAAATGTGATTAGAACCTTAGGTTCATAGATGCGTTCAAAATATGAACTGAAATCGTCGATTTCCAGCTCTTTTTGCAATTCCTCGTTGTCGGAATCGTTAAGATTACTAACTTCTGTCTGATCTTTTTCTCGCAAGCTTTCGATTGTGTGACCCGGATTGGAAGGCACGCCGGCCTTACGACGCGCACGCCTTTCCTGCATCTTTTTCTTATGTTTTTCTTTCTTCATTTTCTTAAACAGTGCCATACGCTGTTCTTTGTTCCTCATTAAACTGAGTGGATTTAGAACGGGCAGACGCGCCTTTTTCTTACTGTCGTCACCATCATCCTCATCATCGTCCTCATCGTCCTCATCGTCGTCGTCGTCGTCGTCTTCGTCACCATCCTCATCATCGTCAATTTCGTCTACAGATTTTGCAGATGCGTCTTGTTGCTCCTTCGTGTTTTTTGTGTCCGCTTCAACATCCGTGTCATTGTCGCTGCTGTCAGTGACCGGCTCCTGAGCTGAAGCCATGCTGGAGTCACTATCTGAATCCTCCTCTACAGGAGCGGCCTGTGGTTTTCTTTTAATTTTTCCCATATTTTCAATTGATTGAATAGTTAGCGTCACGTGTTGATATTCTTCTTTTTGTCAAATTTGCCATTCACGCGGATCATTCAAGTGAATGGCCAACAGCTGTTTTAAAGCGTGCTGACCGTTTAATACATTCTGTAGAGTAAACAAAATAAATAGAATGGAGGAGTTTCGTGTTTTGGAATTATTCAGTGGCATTGGAGGCATGCATTATGCTTTTAAATGTGCGTACGTGCTGACCAAAAACATAGTTAAAGCCTATTAATAATAATGATATTACAGATGCGAAACTACCTGGAGAAGTTGTTGCCGCCTTGGATGTGAATACAGTTGCCAATACAGTTTACGCACATAATTATAAAAATTCTAATGTAAAGACGAGAAATATTCAAAGCTTAAGTGAAAAGGAAGTGAGGAAACTAAATGTTAACATGCTGCTAATGTCACCACCGTGTCAACCGCATACTCGACAAGGTTTACAGCGCGACGTGGAGGACAAACGTTCGTGCGCTCTATCCCACCTGTGCTCTTTGATTCCACAATGCGAAACACTTCAGTATGTTCTAATGGAGAACGTAAAAGGTTTCGAAGGGTCACAAGCACGTCAACAATTTATTGAAGCTCTAGAAGCAGCTGGCTTTCAATGGAGAGAATTTATTTTAACTCCCACGCAGTTCAACGTTCCGAACACTCGGCATCGGTACTATTGCATCGCGCGCAAGAATAATGATTTTGCCTTCGAAGGAGGACAAATCTTGGAGCAAATGCCAGGAACAAAAGCCAGCCCGTCTCAGCAGTCGACGTGCAAAATATCTACAATTGTTGAATCTAATCCTCCCTCGGAAACACTTGTACCAGATGACGTGTTAACTAAGCGGGTTCTCGTTATGGATATCATCCACCCAACACAGAGTAGGTCTATGTGCTTTACTAAGGGCTACACACACTATACGGAAGGCACTGGTTCAGCATTTACTCCGCTTTCTGAGGAGCAATCGCATAGCATATTCAAGGCGGTGCAAGAAATTGACATGGACCCAAACAGCTCAACTTTTGAAGAGTTAAAACATCGAAGACTTCAACTTTTGCGGCAAGTAAAATTGCGATATTTTACGCCCCGAGAAGTGTCGCGACTGATGAGTTTTCCCGAAGACTTTGAATTTCCCGCCGAAACAACGAACCGGCAAAAGTATCGACTTTTGGGCAATAGCATTAATGTTTGCGTTGTGGGTGAATTGCTTAAATTATTGACAACGTTGTAATGATATTATTCTTCTAAAGTGCATATTTTTATTATAACGTCACTAAATGTTGTTCTTTAACAATAAAAAAAAAACTTTACCATAAACGAATTTATTTTAAATAGTTAAAGATGTAAGTCAGATATAAGTAAAATATAACAAGATACAACTTACATCGCTCTTCAGCCCTGGCTGATATCTATCGCAAATCTCAAACAATCGATAAGGCGATAACAACACTTAAGTCACTAATTAATCACAGAACTGGGACTACCGAAAAAACAATTTTAATTTAATTAATATAGATTTATTTAACTCTTCTCAAAATGATACCAAAAAAGATGCCGGTGAAAGATGCTCACATAGTTAAAATAGCTGTTGAGCGTGAGAATCACATGCCACAATTAATCAATCTTGATCAAAGGCACCCACTTGCAAGTATGTGAATTATTCGTGGCTTTATTGTTTTTAAACAATACATATCAGTTTTGGCATATTAAAAATCTACCTTATTGTAAACAAGATATATTTTCACCTTCACCTGTGGTATGTCAGCATGAAATCCCAACAGTTTTCATTGCCAACGCCCAGTGCGATTGCACTTGCGATGTTCGCGTCATCAGCCCTCATTGAAATGTACGGGAGCAACAGGAAGTGCACGTCAAAGCTATTGATAAAACGTCATTGAGGAGGTCTTTGACCGCAAACATTGGTTGAATAGTTATGTCTCTACTCTGGGGGTAAATGCTTGAATAGCAGATTCTTTTGACAGCAAAAATTTAAATATGTTTATGAGAAATTATTCTTTATCCCAATCGTATATAGTAATAGGGTCCACCCATTATGTATGTTCCATTATTAGAAAGTGATTCATAGTACTAAAATAATTCTGAATTTCGCAGGCAAAATACAGGAAATATGCAATGAGTGGTCCATTGCCGATCATCTTAACTATGCCCTGCAGTTCTGTGATGTAAACAACAAGAAATATGTGACGGAAAAAAATCGCAACGAAATTAAGAACGGCTCCGTGCTGCGTCTGCAGTATTCACCATCCAAGACGGCTACCGATGCGTTACATACATTAATAAATGGCAACGCACAGGAGAAAGTCCAACGCCTACAGGAGTTGACACTGCTAAGTGTAGATCACACATTTGCACTGGAGTTTATCAAAGAGACGGGCTTGGACATATTAATTAAAATGATTGAGGATGTTAACCAAAAGGATGAGATACTCATGCATAGTCTAGCCAACTTTGTTGAGTTAATGGAACACGGCACCGTCTCCTGGGAGGTGCCAGAGAACACTTTTGTGGCTCGCAATATTGAAATCGTGCGAAATTTCAAAAAATATCCCACCAAGTGCGGAGAGAGCGCACTGTCCAATCTCGAGAATATTGTACAGAGCAGCAGCAAGTATGTACTTGTGGCTGAAGATATTAAACTGGAAGATATACTGCACCTGCTGCAAGAGGTCAATTCCCCAGTTATGCGTCAGAATTCCATTGCACTGTTAAATGCGCTTTTCATGAAAGCAGATGAGACGCGTAAAGGGTTTATTGCCCAGAAAATCAGTGAGAAACAGTATCGTCTATCCTTGATTGGGAATATGCTAAGTACCGAGATGACACATCAGCTGTATGTTCTTCAGACGCTGACCCTGGGTTTGCTGGAGAAGCGTATGCGCATGAAAATGAATGCACAGGATCAGGATGCCCACGATAAGATCAAGGAGCTGCGTCGGATTGCTTTTGACGATTATGCAGGCACGCTAAGCCTGAATGAAGAGCATATTCGACGTGGCGGTGGCAGCAGCGGTGGTGGCTCTGGCGGTGGCAATATTAACTTCTCACAGTACTACAAAAAACTTGGCTTCAAGTGCGACATCAATCCGGCACAGGACTTTATTGAGACACCACCGGGTAATATAAGAGCAACAACTTAAACCTTACTCAAATACTCACAGATACTTAATAATTTTCCTTATAGGTATTTTGGCCTTGGACTGCATGGTTTATTTTGCTCGGAGTTACACCCAGCAGTACACAAAGATCGTGCATGAGAACTCGTGCCGTGCGGATGAGCATGAGTGCCCCTATGGACGCACATCGATTGAACTGGTGAAGGTTCTGTGCGACATTCTACGTATTGGGGAGCCACCCGCGGAGCAATCTGGCGACTTTCAACCCATGTTCTTTACACACGACCATCCCTTTGAGGAGTTCTTTTGCATTTGTGTCATCACACTTAATCGCACCTGGAAAGACATGCGCGCCACAGCCGAGGACTTTCAGAAGGTTTTCAGTGTGGTGCGCGAACAAATTCAACGCACTCTAAAGCTACGCCCAGAGAACCTGGAGGACTTCCGTATCAAAATTGGGATGCTTACATATCAACAGATAACGACACTACGCCAGCAGGAGCGCACCTCAAAGGAGGAATGCGATTCAACCGCCTCAGCAATCGTGAAGCTAAAGGAGAAAATATCACCACAAATTGTGGAACTGATTAAGCAGCAACGTCTCTCCTTCCTAGTGGAAGGTAATCCTTTCTATGACTATTCCTGCTGTCCAAACACTTTCTTAATCTTTCTGTTTTTTCTTCAGGCACACGATTTTCCAAATATTTGCGTGGCACACGCACTAAGGATAAGTTCTGGTACGCACGTTTGTCGCCCAACCACAAGGTCATACACTATGGTGATTGCGATGAGAAGAACATACCCACGCTGGAGGAACTGCCCAAGAAATTGCCGATTATTGATATCAAACAGCTGCTAGAGGGCAAGGAGTGCCCCCACATGAAAGAGACGCGCACACGTAGTAAATCTGCTGTTAACTTAGCATTTTCGATAACGTTTGAGAGCATGGATCACTCGACACTTGACTTTGTGGCACCAGATGAGAGCGTCTTCAATTACTGGACTGATGGCATCAATGCTTTGCTTGGCCAAGAGATGTGCAGCAAGCAAGAGAAAGAAGACTTTGACACACTGCTATCTATGGAGATTAAATTGCGCCTACTTGATACTGAAGGCGTGGACATAAGCAAGGATCCCCCACAAATACCTGAAGATCCCGAAAACTATGACTTTTGCTTCGAAAGCTAGAGACAACTAAGTATTCTCTCACTTTTCTTATCTTGCAATATGAACAATTCGTTCCCAAAAATTTCCATGCATCCCACACTCACCCAAAATACATGCCAAAGTGTAACCATTACCATATACATATGGAGAATTGATCTTCAATTCTCTCCGATCTGATTTTAGTATTACTGTGCAATTTTTATATGAAAGAACAAATGGAGCGGCCAATCGCGATTTTGGCGATCCCTCCGCTTAGCCATTTAGTAAACATTTCTATTTACGTACACATTTTTATTAATTATATTAAGTACAATATATAATATAGAGATTCATTAAATACAACATTTTTTTATACATAACGATTTTGTACAAAAAATAAATGTAATAACAAGAGAAGCGCTTTTCTTATTAATGCTAGATTTGAGTATATAACAAGACAAAAAAGCCTTCTTCGAAGCACCGAAGCTCTAGAGGATCACTTATATGTATGATAGCACGAATTTAAGGAAGATATATCATGGCTATCTAAGTACAAAAAGAACGCATTCGACCTATCTAAAATTGGTTTTTTGCATCTAATCCTTAAAGATTAATCGAAAATGAATTTTACCCTCGATACAAGTATATATGATACAACTTGTGGAGAAGGAATCTTCTCTTTCTGCAAAGATAATACAAATTGCAATTGTAGATTGATAAAAGTTGCCACTGCCAGCCTCCGCCGGCAAACAATGCCGGCTCAAAATGTGAGCTTTTAAATAAGCGTTAAGCCTGGAGCAAAATCAAAGCACAGCCGCTTTCTTGAAGCGGTTACTGTCGCTATTATCCACGCACGGGCACCTTGCGCCGGCGGGCATGAGCGCGCTCCTAGCTTCTTAATCAAATATTGTCCTCGAGTAGCAGGTCGGTGTCATCTCCTCGGTCTGGCAAGCACACAAAGAACTCCAGCAGATTGAGTATGGGTCCACGTGAGAACGGATTCTGATAGCGTCCGCGTTTATCCCGTAAATACGGATACCGCTTGTAGTTAAACATTTCGTTAGTAGTAAGATTCATGCAGGCATGAAGGATCTGCATCGTAAAGAAGAATATATCATAAGTAACAATAAAATTAGAAGGCAGAGGACTACTTACTGAAGTGCAAGTGAGTATCCAACCCAGTCCGCAGAAGACCACTGCCTCAATCAGGCCCAGCACATAGAGCAGCGTGAATCCTTCGATCATGACGCAATAACAGGCAAAGTAAATGGTGAACGAGCAATTGACGGCCACCGAGAGGACAAACAGGAAGAACCACATGCGGTTACGCAATCCAACGCAGTTATAGATAAAAGGACAGTGGTGATCAAAGTAGGAGACACATCGATTGCAGACACGACAGTGCTTCGCCCTCAACGGACGCAAGCAGCGGCAGCTGTGGCACAGCCGGGTGAGCATCACGTTCCGTTTCTTCAGCTTGTCAAAATAAGGAATCTGCTTGATGGCGCGATAGTAAGCTTCTGAGCTGAGTGGTATATAGCCAGGATCACGTCGATTGGCTATGGCCCAGCTGACCCACATGACCACGTTCCAGTAGATAAAACAGTAATGAGAACGACGCAGTATGTTCCAGGTGATGGGTATGGCGCGTATCATGTACATAGGATAGCCCCAGAGCAGTACCGAGAACAGAAAGAGGAACAGTGGCCCTTTGGAGTCTCCAGCGCCACCAAATAGCCAGCCCCAGCTCTCAGATACAGACGGTATCCAACGTGACTTCTTCTTCACCTCGCCATAGAGCAAACGCACCACGTCCTGATGCTGATGAGCCTGTGCTAACATAATGGGTGTCTTGCCATTTTTATCCCGCGGCTCCAAATCCAGTTGGGACTTCTCACACAGCAAACGCACGCAGTTTATGTTGCCGGATAGACAGGCAAGATGCAATGGTGTCGATCCAAAGTTGTCCGTTTTCTGGAGCTCGACGCCTGAGTACATGAGGAGTCGCATCAGATCGCCATGACCCTTGTACGCTGCCCAGTGGAGAGCCGTATCACCATTGATGTCCGTCAAATTGTTGAGCGCTCCCATGCCAAGAAGATAGGCAGCCGTAGCGGTGCGCCCGTACATACAGGCCAAATGGAGAGGAGTAAGTCCCTTGAAATCAGCAGCGTTTACTGCCACGCCTGCTTGTAGCAGCACTTGGACCACAGAGGCATGGCCCTTGCGGCAGGCCCAGTGTATTGGCCGTGGTCCCTGCGTGCCCAGGCAGGGCAAATCAATGGGCGCCGTTCGCTCGATCAGATAACGCATAAGCTGAACATTGCCATTGAGCGCAATCCAGTGGGCAGGCGTGTATCCATGTCGATCTCTGGCTGATAGACACTCTATGCCAAATTTCTCAACTAGGTTCTCCACCTCGCTCACTTCACCGTTTTTTATAATATCAAAGATATCGTCCAGATTGACAGTGGCCCCATCCAAACCCTCGAACAAAATCATATTGCTATCATGCTCATTGCCATTATTTCCGTTGCTGGCATCGCCATTAGCACCAGGTGGCGAATGCGGAGGATGATCAATGTCAATATCAATGTCGGCGTGAGCATGACCATCTTCTTCCATGTTACATGATGATGAAGCTGTTAGGGGCAGCGCCCAAACGCTGCGCGCTGCCCCAGGACTAGGGTGTACTTTGCTGGAAGCCACGTTGTAGAAATCAAATTCTACGCCAAGACGATCCGCTGTGCCACCCGATAACGGTGGTTGGTGGTGTAACGGGTTTTCCAGTAAGTGTGCAATTTTGTTGGCTTTTCTAGAAACCGCGGATCTAAGAAGTTTTACACCAGCTAAATTGTCCTCGAAAATAAACACGACCAATTATGTCAGCAGGTTTGAAAATCAATAATAACTGCGAATGTGGGGCATTCGAATTCGAATTGGCGCCAAGTGCATGTCAGCTGAGAGTCGAAAATTATCTATGTGCTTATCGATATTTTATTTCCGATTGCATGAACTGGAAGTTTTAGTCATCGATAGTATTGCATATCTTTGCTGCAGGCCGCTGCTACTCTTCCTCTCTTTTCGTAGCAAAATGGGTGACAACGTGGTGACGGAATTAAGTAATTTGGATTTGAATAAGCAAAAGGCATGTTAAATACTGTTATTTGCATTTAAGTGAATTATAAACATCAAAGTCATCTAGTTATGTTAAAAGTATTGCCGTTCGTTGTTGCATTTAGAGGCAGCAACAGAAAAACTCTGCACAATATTCGAGCTCTGGCGGTGGTCAAAAATTCGCCGCAGCTTCTACAACCACAACAACAAAACAAACGCAGCAGTCGAAGCTACGCAACTTTGGTTGGTGTTCACGCTCGCAGTTATTGTGTTAATATCTATTTTGTCTGTTGTTGCCACATCATTAAGTGTTTATTTGCGTGCGTGTGCTTGTGTGTTTATGCGTACTAGTGACATGCGTATTTCCATATAAATCAAAATGATTCAGCTAGTGCAGCCGGCTGATGTGACGTCACTAACCTAAAGTGCATTTTTCCTCCCTCCAAAACACATACTTGCAATTGAAACTCTCTGACTCGAAAATACTCTTATATTGCATCAGCTTCGACGAAAGCAGATAAAAAGAAGGAGTACAAAAAGCACCGAATTTTAGCTGTAATTGTCATTTTGCTTTTGCGACAACTGTGTATACAACCACAGCGACAACAAAATATAAAAGACAAACACTGAAAAATCATTAAAAATAATTACTTTTCAATTGCGTACGTTACTTAATGCGTAGTTAAAGGATGGTTTTAACAGTTTGTTGTTTCGTGACCTATTTATATATGTATTTTACGTACTGCATTTGTTTTTGACCTATCGATTTTTCTCGTCTGCATTTCAGGCTGCTAAAATGAAGAAGGAGAAGAAAGAAAAGCCTTCAGCAGGCGACGGTGACAAGCGTAAAGGTAAGCTAGTTAAAAATCAATTACTGTTAGGTCAGCTTTTGATTGGCGTTGTTTATATTCATAACTAACCCAATATTACATTTACAGAGCTTAATCCATGGCCGCAGTACATTGAGGAACGTAACGTGTTCTGGGAAAAGTGCAAGGCCGAGTATGCAGCTGAATTGGCTGCCAAGCCACGTAGTGCCATTAAAGTGACACTACCCGATGGTAAGCAAGTGGATGCCACCTGCTGGGAGACCACCCCATATGATGTCGCGCGTGGTATAAGCCAAGGTCTCGCCGACAACACCATCATTTCCAAGGTGAATGGAGAAGTTTGGGATTTGGACCGTGTCCTGGAAGGTGACTGTAGCTTGCAGCTTCTTAAATTTGACGATCCAGAGGCGCAAGCTGTATTCTGGCACAGCTCAGCCCACATCATGGGTGAGGCCATGGAGCGCATCTACGGCGGTCACTTGTGCTATGGACCACCAATTGAGAGTGGGTTCTACTACGATATGCATTTGGAAGGCGAGGGTGTTAGTATTCCCGTCTTAAACTGATATACTATGGAATTAGATAACTCAACATCTAACTTCTCGCAGATCTCTACTAATGATTATGGTACCATGGAGACGCTCGTTAAACAAATTGTCAAGGAAAAACAAAACTTTGAACGTCTGGAGATGAAGAAATCAGATCTACTGGAGATGTTCAAGTACAATGAGTTTAAATTGCGCATTCTTAACGAGAAGGTGACCACCGATCGTACTACGGTGTACAAGTGCGGCTCACTGATTGATTTGTGTCGTGGTCCGCATGTGCGCCATACCGGCAAGGTGAAGGCGTTGAAGATCACCAAGAACTCGTCTACCTATTGGGAGGGTAAAGCCGATGCGGAGACGCTACAGCGTGTCTATGGCATCTCATTTCCGGATCCAAAACAGCTCAAGGAGTGGGAGAAACTACAGGAGGAAGCTGCGAAGCGTGATCATCGCAAGATTGGCCGTGAACAGGAGCTTTTCTTTTTCCATGAACTGTCGCCTGGTTCGTGCTTCTTTCAGCCACGAGGCACACACATTTACAACACGCTAATGAACCTCATTAGGGGAGAGTACAGGAAACGCGGCTTTCAAGAAGTCATTTCCCCAAACATCTATAATGCCAAGCTATGGATGACATCCGGTCATTGGCAGCATTATGCAGAGAACATGTTTTCCTTTGAGGCGGAGAAAGAGAAGTTTGCTCTTAAACCAATGAACTGTCCCGGCCATTGTCTGATCTTTGACAATCGCAATCGGTCCTGGCGCGAGCTGCCTCTCCGTATGGCTGATTTTGGTGTCTTGCATCGCAATGAACTGTCCGGCGCACTGACTGGACTGACACGTGTGCGTCGTTTCCAGCAGGATGATGCGCACATCTTCTGTGCGCCTGAGCAAATCAAGAGTGAAATGAAGGGCTGCCTGGACTTTTTGCGTCACGTATACAACATATTTGGATTCTCCTTCCAACTGGTGTTATCCACACGGCCCGAAAAGTATTTGGGCGAGCTGGAACAATGGAACACTGCTGAGAAGGCACTTGCCGAATCACTTGATGAGTTTGGCATGCCATGGAAAGAGAATCCCGGTGATGGCGCTTTCTATGGTCCTAAAATTGATATTACTATTATGGATGCACTTAAGCGCCCATTCCAATGCGCTACCATACAACTGGACTTCCAGCTGCCCATTCGGTTTAACCTTAACTACATTGCCGACGATGGCGAAAAGAAACGTCCAGTTATTATCCATCGTGCCATTCTTGGTTCTGTTGAGCGAATGATTGCTATCCTTACGGAGAACTATGCCGGTAAATGGCCCTTCTGGCTATCGCCGCGCCAAGTCATGGTCGTACCCGTGGGCCCTGCATACGACGAATACGCAAAATCAGTGCGTGATCAGCTCCATGCGGCTGGCTTCATGAGTGAGTTCGATTGCGATGCTGGTGACACCATGAACAAGAAAATCCGTAATGCTCAGTTGGCTCAGTTCAACTTCATTTTGGTGGTTGGCGATAAGGAGCGTTCCTCGAACACGGTTAACGTGCGCACTCGTGACAACAAGGTGCACGGCGAGGTAACCGTGGAGGAGCTGATCAACAAACTCCAAAAGATACGTGACGAGTATATCACAAATGAGGATAACTTCTAAGCAACCTAACCCCAAAAATCCAACTCTATTTATATATCCAATGCTTTGCAAAGCAAAAATCCGGCATTTCTCAGTTTTTTTACGCTTACATCAACAAAATCCTCAGAATTAAATAAACCCCAGGCTAGGGTCAACGAATAACCTCTCTTTTTTATGTCTATATATATCGTGTGGGTAATGCATGTCTCCAAATCTTGTCAGTTGGTTATATGGTCTATCGTTCATACATCTTATCACAACTTTTAGTGGGTCGAGACAAGAATTCATCATTCTTGTTGATAAGATAAACGAGTAGAACGTAAAAGTGGATGCATTGAGTCATCAATGAATTGAATTGAACAAGTTTAAGTCGTAGTTTTCGTTTCCGTTTTTTTCAATTTATTTGCTAACTTTTTTTTTTGTTTAGTTTTTTATAATTTGATTTATTAAAAATTGCGTTTCGTATTCAATTTTGTAAGCTTCTGCTTGTTTTGCGTAAAAAAATGCACAAAGTTCTTTCTCACTAATTGAAGCAAAAATTGTTAATTAATATGGTTTACTTTTCATTGTTTACTGTTTACACCGCCTGTTTCATAAAAATACATATCATATATATTTATAAATATGTATAAATATAGTATTATTACAAATATATTATATTTACTCATAAGATGCCAACCAACTGTATTTGCGGTGCCCATCAAAAACTATCAAAAAACAAACAAAAGCCGCAAATAAAGTGGGGCTTCGCGTCACCTAGTATATACCTCATTACGAGTAATTGGAACGAATTCGCAAAATCGCTTAATCATGATCTCTGGGTGGATTCTCTGGGCTTGAACACAAGCTGGCCCAATGGTATCTCTAGTAGGGGAAAGGCAACCAGCGCACACTGAACTGGAATGTAGCTGCATGTGTTCAAATGATATCGTGTAAGTACAAGTTATGAGATAATTGTTAAGGCCTAGTTCACACGTGCTAGATCTTAGTATCTGGGAATTGGTTTGTTATAACATTTGTATTATTTACTTTATATTTGTAGTATTTAGATATGGAACAGTTCTAACACTTCTAGTCAACTATGTATAATAGTTAACTAACTTTATTGCCAATTAAATGTAGCAAACTATTCGCGTGATTTCTATAGTATTTTATAATATATTTATAGGGATCATTAGCTGCGTTATCTTTTAGGTACTAGAATACAACAGTTTCAGGGCAGGGGTCTGGCAGGTGTGAACTGAGCTAATCTATTAGCTTCGATAGGATTAGGATTAGGATTAGCCGCATAATTAAATTGCATTGAATTTAGATTTAACGTACAAATTTAGCCAATTGCGTTAAATTAGTTTTTAGTCTATTTATGTTTTGCTATCATTTTGTTTTATACTTTTTTTTTTTTTTTTTTGTTATAAATAAACTTATATATAAAATTGTGTGTATGGGTGCATCTTATGTTGTTCTTGAATGTTGCATGTCCATCGTTAGCCCGCTGTCAACATACACTTGGTGTGCACCCGTCGCCAGCGCGTGTCAGTGTGTGTATGAATGTTGTCGATGTCGTAGCGGAGTTTGTGGAGGGGACAAGGAAGGAAGGTAAGTATTGCTTGGTTCTAGCAAGCACAGCCGCCTTCGGGATCCTTTGTCTCGTTGGGCGAATCCTTAAGCACAACCTCTTGCATATCTTCCGAGGGTTTGTTCTCCGTGGAGTCCATGCCTGGCAGCGCCGCGGCGACGCGTCTAAACAATTGTTTAACATTGTAGCCGGCCTTTGCGCTCGTCTCAATAAACATCACATTAAGCTCTTTCGCCTTTCGTTCACCCTCCTCGGTGGACACCTGCCGTTTGTCGGACAGATCCGTTTTGTTGCCAACCAGCATAATAATGACATCACTGCCCCGTTCCGTGCGAACGTCATCGATCCACTTAGATGTCTGATGGAATGAGTTTGTGTTCGTGATGTCGTACACAACGACAGCGACTGTGGAGTCGCGTATGTACGATGGTATCAGCGAACGGAAGCGCTCTTGACCTGCCGTATCCCACAATTGCAATCTCACCGTCCGATCCTCCAGGTACATTGTCTTCGATAGAAAATCGATACCAATTGTCGCCTGGTAGGTGTTGTCAAAGCTGTCATACATAAACCGTGTAATCAGGGACGTTTTCCCCACACTTTGCTCTCCAAGGAAGACCAATTTGAATTTACGTAGCGGATTGCCAAAGTCGCCGGATGACATGTTTACTTTTTTTTTATTCCGTTGTCTCTCAACTCAACTATTGTACGTGTCGACTTTTCTTAATTGTGGGTTTGCTGACCTCTCCTCTCTCTCTCTCTCTCGCTCTCTCTTGCGCACTCTCTCCGCCTTTTGTTGTGCTACTGGGGCGTGATACTTTTGCGGCTTCTGCTACACACGTTGCACTTTGTTTACTAAATATATATGTAGTTACACGCACTAATAATATGTTTTGCAGCGCGTTAAGTCGATTTATTCACGTTAAAATAACTAAAATTGCCGTGAAAAAAGTCAGCCAGCAAGTCGATCTGAGTCAGTTGTCGGGATGGCTATATATCGATAACTTTACACATCGACAATCGAGCTCTGAAGCAGTTAACCAAATCGAGCAAGCGAGAAAATACCATATTTCCGATAAGTCCAAATATAGCTTTTTATACTGCAATGTAATAAAGCCCTACCTGACACCAAATTTTAAATGCTTCTTTGTAGTTGTGACAAAACTTTTAATTATTAATAAAGTACTATCTAATAATGAACGCATATAGTTTTCATAGGACCCACTTAAGATATCGAGCTTATCATGGACTTATCAGAAACAAATACACAAATTTCCAAGAAGCTCAGAGTACCCGTGTGGTGCTGGGTATCATCATTAAAAACCACTATCAACTTCTGGTATCTGGTAAATAATATTGTAAGTACATATTACATATTCAGGCAGCCGTAACGGTAAACGAGTTGACTTAGTGACCGAACAGATTTTAATACCCTACACTTCTGCAACAATAACAGAGATTGAGAAAAGAAAATTACGTTTCTGCCTTTCAGGAAACTTCCTGCTTGTAGGTGGTTGCAGAATTTTTTGAAAAATGATTAATCTACCTTCCCTTCCAATTAAAATAGACGCTTATCTAAAGAATACGAAACGTAAATTGAAATTTCTTATCACTTGACAGTCACAAACGTGCAACTTTGGTATCTCAAGTTATTTAAATGGTTGTTGATTAAGGGAAATGTAAACAGTTCATCGGAAACCATGACGCCGAACGGTCAAAAGAAATTAAACTGCTATCTGATCGCGTTTTGCCTCTTGCTAGGCTTTTGCGAAGTATCTGCGGCCATTGCAAGATCTGCAGACGAAATTAACCCTAATGGACGTGTAGTTGGTGGTACTCCTGCATCTGTTAATAGCGCTCCGTATGCAGTATCAATGCAGTATAAGAATACCCACTACTGCGCCGCAAGCATTATAAATGCTAACTGGCTGGTAACGGCCGCTCATTGCTTGGGAAACAGAGCACAGGTTCTTGGAAGCACTCTAGTAGCAGGCAGCAATGCAGTCGCAGGAACCGCCTCCACTACGCAAAAGCGAAGCATTACTAAATTTGTAGTGAATGAACTTTACACTGGCGGAACTGTCCCCTATGATATCGGATTAATTTACACACCCACTGCATTTGTGTGGACAGCCGCTGTGGCCGCTGTGAGTTTGCCCAAGGCTGGTGTGGTGCCCACTGGTACTGCGAACTTATATGGTTGGGGAAGTACCTCTACTACAAACACGGCTTCTTATCCCAGCGTGCTCCAAGTAGCTGGCAATGTTCCGATTATAAGTCTTAGCTCTTGTGAAAAGGCACTCGGCGCAAAGGGTAGTGATGTGCATTCAACCAACTTGTGTACGGGTCCCCTAACCGGAGGTGTGAGCATCTGTACATCGGATTCTGGTGGTCCTTTGGTGCAGGGTAACGTATTGATTGGCATTGTCTCATGGGGTAAACTACCATGTGGACAAAAAGACTCGCCATCTGTCTACGTTCAAGTATCTTCGTTTACATCCTGGATTGCCATGAACCAAAAGATCTAATTTAATAACGGATAAATTAATTTAACGTTATATATATTAATACCAAGAAAAATTGTATTTATTTTGTTGACATTAATCAAATAAATACCAAGGAATATTATTTTAGTATTTTAAGCTATTAGTATCTTTTAATTCATAAGAGGCAGCTTTTAGAAAGCTGGTTACGCTTAAAAGTGCACTCGACGTATCGATATAATTTGTAGAGCGATTGTCTTGCACCTATCGAGTAGGGCGACAAAAAGAAAAGAATTCCAATAATTTTTATAAATATAAGGAGGACACCGAAACGCATTTAAATTAATTAGTATTGACCGTAACACAATGGAAGTAGAGACACCGACATCTGAACATACAAGAGAGTTTGCCGATGTGGACATTAATAATGGATCAGCATCCGGAGCATCCGACGAGGAGGAGGTGCCAGCGCCGGGAAGTATAACTCTAGAACCAGAAAATGATTTGTTCGTATCGGCAATGACCCCAAGCGAAGTGCATGTAAGTTTTCCATAAGAATTTATTAATTTAAATTAACTATAATTTGTTGCCTCAAATGGGCGGCGTCTGCAAAACTTGCTTATCTTTATCTCTGTTGCGCTGTTGCTTTGCTTTGTTTGATGTGACAACGTCACACAACCGCTTCTGCCGCTCTTCCGCACACGCCCCTATCTAAGCTATTTGAATTGATGGCGATTAAGCTGAGTATGCATATACAGGATATACATATTGATATGTGTCATGTGTCTTACAACGAATTGAAGCTACAACCGTCATTATAAACATAGAAATCATAAACCACATATATAATTTTAACACAAAGATTACATTTTCTTGCAGCGTCGCATTTCTGCCAGCAATCTAGAAGAGGTGCTAACTGATGATGGGGACTATTTCATTCAAATTGGGGTGTCGGATCCCCAAAAGGTTGGCGATGGCATGAGCTCGTATTTAGCATACAAGTGAGTCATAGACAGCCTTATCGGTAATTGATTTTGATTTATTTACAAATATTTAATTTATAGGGTGACAACGAAAACAAACATTCCGAAATTTAAGCGCACTGAGTTTAGCACTCTGCGCCGTTTTAGCGATTTCTTGGGTATTCATGATCTACTGGTTAACAAATATTTGCGAATGGGCCGCATTATACCGCCTGCACCGTCCAAGAATATTATTGGTAGTACTAAGGTGAAAATGAGTCCACAGCAAACAGAACCTGGCTCACCGATTAATCAGGAATGGATCGAGGTACGGCGTGCAGCTCTAGAGCGTTTTGTGCACCGCACTGCTCAACACCCAGTGCTACGTGTAGATTTGGACTTTATAAATTTCTTAGAGAGCGACCATGAGCTGCCACGGGCCGTAAACACATCGGCTTTAAGTGGCGCTGGAGTGATTCGGCTGTTTAACAAAGTTGGCGAGACGGTCAACAAAATTACGTACAAAATGGACGAGAATGATCCGTGGTTTGATGACAAGATAACTGAAGTAGAAAATTTGGATGCGAATCTGCAGAAACTTTCGACAGCTCTGAAATCGCTAGTTACCTCCCGCAGAGAGCTGTCTGCGCTGACAGGCCTGGTTGCCAAATCGGCAGCAATGCTAAGTACTTGTGAGGAACATACTGGTCTCTCTCGTGCGCTCTCTAATTTGGCCGATGTGGAAGAAAAGATTGAGTTGTTGCGCTCTGAACAGGCAAATTCGGACTTTTATATATTGGCTGAGTTTATCAAGGATTACCTGGGGCTATTTGGTGCCATTAAGTGCATTTTCCACGAACGCGTTAAAATGTTTCAAAATTGGCAATACGCCCAAATGCAGCTTTCAAAACGACGTGAGAACCGCGGTCGCTACGAGCTGTCCAATCGTGTCGATAAGCTGGATCAGGCACAACAGGAGGTGGAAGAGGTGTGCTCATTTATTTATATTGTATACACATATATGTATATATATACATTTTCCTCCGATTTTTTTTTAGTGGCAGGGAAAAGTACAACGGTGTCAGCAGCAATTCGATGACATTTCAGCGGAAATAAAACGCGAAATGGAACGCTTTGAGTTAAGTAGAGTGAAAGACTTTAAGGCCAACATTATCAAGTACATCGAAGTTCAAATGGCGCATCAGCAACAGGTGAGCATATAAAGTATTCCATATTTCATCCAGTACGAACTTTCTGTTATTTTTCTTCACACAGATTATCAGTTACTGGGAGGCCTTTGCACCATTTGCCAGAGAAATCGTTTAACTTGAATTCCAATAGCCAGATGCATTCCCAATGTGTTAAGCCAACAGCAAAGTGGTGCAGTGCTATAACTATAAATGAATCCAATGTGCGTGTATTAATTTAACGGGACCAACAAGCCGTCGTTAGGCGTCGATCTTGAAATGAAGCCGCTGCTGCTGTTGGACATTTCTTAACGATGTAGACTCTTTTCAAAATTCAGTACCATGAAGGTACGATTATGCTTGCATAAAAAGTTGAACTCTTATTACAGCTACAAAAACACTACACACACTTACATAAACACACAAACACATGTATATTTTTATTCTTACACAGTAATTATTATTATTATTATTGCAAATATTGCTTTTATTTTTGTAAATGTATACAAAAACCCAATGTTTATTATAGACTTTTGATGCAGTCTAAATGTCGCATAGCGCGAAACTATTCTCATTCTATACTTGGTAACATCTAAAATGAACTTCAATGAAGAAACACGGTTATTAAAATTGAAAGTTGTATGAAACAAATTGCAAATGTAATTTAAAGTGATTGAATTGGAAAAATATTTTTCCTTTATTGTTGTTGGATATATATTAACCTTTATTCCTTATTAAATCCTTTTGTATCATGACAAAACAGCATAACTTGAACAAATAAATTTGTAAATATGTATGTATAATGGAAAATGTATTAACACTGTATTTTTAAAATAAGCTAGAATAGCAGTTCAATTATTTCAATTCTTTTGATAGACTATTTCGATAACGATAGACTAAATATTGTAATCGTATGGTGAGTGGCAATCAAATGATTTCGGGGCGAATGGTACACTTAAGTGAGAATAGTGTTTAGTCATTGCGTCTAGCGACTTCTCGAAGTTTTTTTTAATTTAATTTTGGGCATATAAAAAGAGTTTTACGCCCTAAAAAGCATTTATTTCGTCACAAACAACGAAACCATAAGTACAAATATGGAGTTTCCGCACTTAGGCCAACACTGCAACGAAGCAACATGCAACAGATTGGGTAGGTTGCTGGCCATGGAAAAACAATAACAACTTAATCCAGACAATTTAATTAACATAGATATTTATAGATTTTCTTCCCGTTAAGTGTGATTCATGCGACAAAGTGTTTTGCGCGACGCACTATAATTACGAACGTCACAATTGTCCAGGGGCTCATAAAAAGGACTTTCAAGTTCCCATCTGTCCGCTGTGCGGAGACCCTGTCCCAACGGCTCCAGGTGTGGAACCCGATTTGACTGTTGGCCAGCACATCGACAAGCAGTGCAAGTCGGACAGCAAAAAAATCTATACAAATCGTTGCCATGTCAAAGGCTGTAAACGCAAGGAGCTTATTCCTGTTCAATGCTCTCAATGCAAAGTGAATTTCTGCCTACGTCATCGCCACAGCAGCGATCATGACTGCAAGCCTGTTGTAGCTAGCACGGCTGTGACGGCTGCAAGCACATCTCAGGGTGTGTTCAAGATCTTTTCCGATACACGTGCAAGAGCTGCGCAAGCGGCAGAAAATCGACGCCAGTCCAAACAACCAAATCCCAGAGCCAGACCAGTGCAAACAGCAGTAGCTGTTGCACAGCGGACGACGCCAATCCAAGTACAAAATATTCAAGGAAATATGGTAAAATTACTAATGTTAAGATCATAGAAAATATTTATATTATTTTGAGATTTATTAAGACTGAGGACGAGGCATTAGCGCGTGCGCTAGCGTTGTCTATCATGGAACAGGATGACGCAACTGACAATAATCGTCGCACTGCAACGTCAACAAACAATACGCAGCGCGTGACTACTGTAGGAGGAAGTGGTGACCAGCAAGCGAGTGGAAAGGATAAATGTTCACTTTCCTAGTTAAGAATCAGTACGTACACATATCCATCACTTGACCAGCGGCCCGAGTGCTGCCCACTGTTTTAGGTTGTTAATTAAACTAATTATCTTATTTGTTGTAACTGTAATTTAATGTTGATAATTTAGTTTTGACTTCGTCACATTCTCTGCATGCTTAAGGCTGCTTAGCAAAAATAATTTATTTGAGCCTGGTTCTCTTTCCCCGTCAATGTAAATTGAGAACTAGAAACAGACTCTATATGATTAGCTCTAATTGGGAAGAATAAACTGTAATATACATGTTGAATTGCTTAGCTTTATAAATACATAATTGGGATTACATAAAGACTACATATATTGCAAATTACTCAGAGGCAACTGACGTTGAAGCCTGCTCATTCTCTGGCTCTTCTACAACAACTGCCTGGGACTGTTCGGCCTTGTTAGATATGGTGCTTACTTTTCTGGATGCTGTTGCACCTTCTACGGATGAAGTGCTATTTTTTCGCGCGGCCGCTGCAAAGCTTACGACACCCTCGGCAGCTAATATACTGGCACTAGATAATAAGATGGACACCTGTTCCGCAGAGGGGCAACTCGTGATGATCATATCATCGCTTGAGTAGCCATTTGTAGTCAGCAATTGCTCAAGTTTTACAAAGGCTTGGATGATGTTATTCTGAAAGAAAGTCCTTGTGAAAGCAGCTGCCAATAATAAAAGCTGAACAACTTACGCGTATGGGTCGAAAGATTATAAACTCTGTATCACGATTGCTCAGGTAAAGCTGCATAGACCGCTGCAGCACTGCCAGCTTAGCCTTAATCAGACGCTGCGTCTCCTGGATGATGCTACTTATTTGCTGTGGACTGGCCCAATTACTTTGCCTTAGAACGTAATTAACTTTGCCTGTCGCTGGCTCCTGCATCGCTGTTGCTTTAGCATTGTCATGTGCCAACAGTGCTTGCGCCTTGTCAAGGAATGTGACGAGTGGACCTGCCATCATGTGTACTGCATCCCTAATGTAATGCTCACAAACTGTTTTTAGCTGACGATCTACCTCTTTGCGCGAGTCCAGCAAATGTTCCTTTATCTGTGGGGTGCCTTCGAGCAAAAATTCCAGCAACGCATTGTTGCTTCCCATAGAAAAGAGCTGCTTTCGCTTCTGTAGCAGGCCAAACGCTGCTGTTTTCACCTTGCTGAAGTCCAATGAAGTTTCCTTAACAGTGAAATCCACACGGAAGGGCGCAATTTGTTCTCGTAGTATGAGCAAATGCTTGATCTCAAAAAGCTCCCCATCAATGGGCGTCTTGGAGGCTGAAATCTTAATCGCTGCCTGCGAAACACTTTGGATACAAAGTTTGAGCGCTTCCTGGGATAATCCTTGAAAAATGGGTCGATCCACGCAGCGATACAAACGTGATAGGCAGACCAATGTGCGTCGCACTGTTGGATACCACATACCATGCAGATCAGCGGGCGAGTCTAGTGTAAGAAACAGAATTAGTTTTCAGCTTAAAAGTTGTTTAATAAGACCTACTCATCTGTTTAACTCTGTAGGCTGTGTCCACGCTCTCCGTCTCACTGGATATATTGGAGGCACGCGAATCCGAGCGACGCAATTGAGTAGGCTCCTGCAGCGATAACGCAATGCTCTATGGAGTTTGTATACTAATAAAAATTTGAATCATTTGGAATTATTAACTGGACGCACCTCCATCATTTCGAGCTTCTCCGGATATGCCAAATCGCCCGTTGAGGGATTGTAGTTCTGAATATCGGATTGCAAATAAAGATGCGCACGGAATACCAAACGTTCCTGCACATCTTGCAGCAGCTGGTGTGCTATGGCCTCAAAGGCCTCCAATCCACTGGCTGCCGAAAGGGTAAAAAAGTTAAGATAAATTTTGTATGTATTAAATGGACAACATACGATTTTGTTGCACATGCTCCTCAATCATTTCAATGCGCAGTATGGAGCAGATCTCTGCTAGGGTTTCCAAGTGATTGATGTGTATGATAAACGGTCGCATGGTATCATAAAGAATTGTGCAAAGACCTTCCATGTACACACTGCAAATAGTAATTAGTCGTGTAAAATAAACCAAGCTTTAATCAGTTGAAACTTACGTCAAATGCGCTGCGCCTGTTCCAAAGAACTGATAGAAGAGACGCTGCTCATCTTGGCAGACGTGCACAAGAAAAGCGCACGCACTGCGCGTGAGAGAGCAATGATCACCCTTGTGGGCATTCTTCACGTTCTGTATGGACTGATTCACCGCAGGCGACATGACACTGGCGCGCTGCGCCAGATAATGTTGCTGCAGATCCGTCAAAAGTTGAATATACTCGCTGCTGCTGCTGTTATCCAGACGCGACTCGATTAGCTGTGCCACACGCTTCACTTTGGCAGCAGATGTTTGGTATTTGCCGTAGTAAAGGGCAAAAGCGGCATCGGGTGCCTGCAAGGAGGCATCGTTGCTACTGTTGCGTGGATGCAGAGTCATCTCCGTTGCGTGATTGATGACATTAATAACGTAGTTACGTACCAAGCCAGTAGCTTTTGACAGACACTGCTTGTACTTGACATTGTAAGCCGCCGCATCTTTAAAGTTGGGCTGAAAAAAGTCTTATTAGTTAAGCAGTAAACATGATTTGAAAGAGGTTACTTACATGCTCAGCTAGATAGTTCAGACATTCGTCAATTTTGTTTAGACACTCGCGGAATGTTTCGCTGGCTACAGACAACGTGGGGCTTTGCAGGCGCTGATTAAGTAGCTCCACTTGGTTAAAGTTGTGTAGACGTCGTTGAATTTCGTTGCTTAGCTCCTGCAGCTTCTGCTGCTCATCGATCAGTTGTTCGCTGGCCGTGTTTAGTGCACTAGTCTTCATGGAAACAAACTCATATTCAGAGCTTAGGGCATCCAGACGTTCCATGGCCACAGAGATTTGAGTAAGCATGTGGGCACATTCCGCCTTGCGCTGCTCCAATTGCTGGAGATACTTGTGGTAAGTAGCATCGCCACGTTGCTCGATCTCTGTATTGACATTGACGAACCACATCAGAAAATCGTTTGTGTTATGTAGGCCACCCACAGGTAAATGTATTTCACCCTCATTGCTGCTCTCCGTTGACTTTGTCCCCTTAGTGGGCGTCGTCGCGTCTGGTGTCTGTAAACAAACAGAATAAAATCAACATAAATAATTTGTTGTTCCTGCGTGTCCAATAGATTAAAAAGTTATCGTTAGCTTACCAATGATTCGTCCTCCTGCCATAAGTTAGACAGCACCTCCAAATGCTCCTCCTGTTGGGCGTTTAGCGCTGCTAGGGGATCTATCTTGGACTCCCATTGCATTAGACGATTCCTAATTTTCCGCAAATTATCATTTTCGCTTTGCGCGCTGGCGACGTCATCCATTTTCCCACTGAATAAACGCCAACCTAGAACAGCTGTTCTGCTTGATTATTGATCAGCTGCGCATGTGTACACACTGGCGATAACAAATACTTACGACCAGTAGAGACACACTGTTCATTAATCGAAACTCTGAGTCCACTGCTGCTGCTGTTGCTTTTTACTAGGCGTTGTTTTTTTATTGATAAATATTTAATTTGATGGCCCCGCAGCCGGTGGTAACGGGTCTTTCACCCAAAGAGGGTCCTCCCGGTACGCGAGTCATCATACGCGGCGAGTTTCTGGGTACCCGTGTACAGGATCTAATCGGTATTCAAACGTTTTGTTTATGTCATTGTCAAGTCCCCTTTTCACCTAAACCTTTCGCAAATTTCAGGACTTAAAATCTGCGACTCTGACTGCCTTTTGTCCGCAGAGTGGAAATCCCCCAATAAAATAATAGCACGCACCGGTCCAGCCAAAGGAAAGGGTGATATTATAGTCACAACTATTAGCGGGGGCGTTGGCACCTCCACGGTGCAATTTCGTGCATATCATGAGACAATCGGACCGCTTAAAGAGTCGGCTGTTTGGATTGAGGAGTCTCCGTCGCAAAACTTTGCATGGGGTCGACGTACACTGACCCAATCGGGTCTAACACAGGAGGATCCTTTGGGGCTGTCCATTGAAGGTAATGAACAGAAAATACCTGAAGACTTGCGTGATTTGTTTCCCGATGCTTGCGGCGATTTGTCGCAAGAGAACTTCTCACCTTCCTGGTTCCTTCTTGAGAATCATTTGGCTACCTCATTTGAGGATTTAAAGGCGGGTCTAGCCTATTTGAAACGCAGAGTGGAGAGTCAGAAAGAAGGACAGCTTTCATTCCTTAAGTCAAATGCCGGCTCGGTTATCGATCAACTGGATACACTGATGAACATCAGGGACAAGCTGCAGGAGGATGTCAAGCTACATGGTAAAGAACCCCTCAATATCCTCGAACAATCCATTGAAAGTGAGTGCTCATTAATCAATTTCTTTAACCAGAGAATCTAGATTAACTTAATTTCTCACCTGCAGACTCAATCAGCGAGTCACAAAAGATCTTCACTGATGTGCTTGTGCGCAAGGAGAAAGCGGACTCCACGCGCTCTGTGCTCTTTGCGCTATCTCGTCACAAGTTTCTGTTTTGTCTCCCCAATACTGTCGATCGTCGCGCCAAGGCGGGCGAGTATGATATTGTGGTCAATGATTATTCGCGCGCTAAGAATCTTTTTGGCAAAACGGAGCTGGCCATATTCCGTCAGGTGCTGGAGGAGGTGGATCAGCGCATATTGCTGATACGCCGCCAACTGCATGAGAAGGTGGTTAAAATGCCCCAGAGCGTGGAGCAACAAAAAAAACTAATAAAGGCGCTGACCAGCTTGGAACTTCAGCAGAGTGGTACACCAATAGGAGATCGGCTGCGTAATACAGATCCTGCCTGGGATGCCATTGAGGCGAGGGTTAAGTATTTAGAAACTACTTTCCGACAGACCTTTGAGCAGCACGCTAATAAGGATGCAACCACGCCAGAAAAAACTAAGACTCGCGATCCCAACCAGGCGCCCAGCCGTGTCAACTTCTGTGAGGAACTTTGCGACATTGCGGCCTCCCAACTGCCTGATCTCTGGCGTCTTGGACAGCTGTATTTTACAGGTGAACTGCGTGGCCCGCAAGACCCAAAGCCGGGTGACTTTAAGCGGATGGTATTGAATGCCATCGAGAAGTTCTGTGTCTACTTGCGTCTGGCCATTCTCATTGCTGCAGATCAGCGCGTTTTGCGTCAATCCAGTGGCTTGGCGTGGCCTATTGGCTCCTCTTCGGCTACGCATCAATTTTTGCCATGGATACCGCAGTGTTTACGCTACACGCGAATCGCATACGCCACGCTCATCGGGCTAGATCTTCCTTCAGAAGCGCTAGACATTATACAGAAACTCATTGACGAGGTGCGTTTGTTCTGTTTCTCCATCATCTTTAAGCGCGCCACGGATCGCTGCAAGAAATTAGGCATTAACGAGACGTGGGAAATGAGCGTGGAGGATTTCCCCGGCGCCACACTGCTGCCTGCTGCTCTGGAATCGCTACTAGTGGAAACACTTGAAGAGGTTCAAACAGTTTGCATGCAACCAGAGGCGCGCGAGGGGAATCTTCTAGAGCCACATTCGGATGGACAACGTGAAGTGTCACAGCGATTGCAGGAGCTGCTCTCCGCTTTCAGTGGCGTCATTGCAGAGCTGGCCTATCCATCCCACGACGATGAGACACCCACGCACAATGTGTCCCAGTTGCTCGGCTTCCCTAATACTCAGCAACCAGAATCAGTGTCTGGTGTCGGGAGTGCAGCCGTGAACTGGGAGCAACGTATGCTCTGCTGCTTGGCCAACTATGCGTATTGCAACAAGAGCTTCTTCTCGCACATCGGTGGAGTGTTTGTACGCTATGGATATCCACTGCCGACGCTAGCCATTGAGACTGCGCGTTACAATGTGAATCAGCTTTTCACTAATCTGCTGGAGGAGTATGTTGAGCACAAGGGCGATCCCCTGGTGGGCACTATTGAACCCTCTATGTACCTGGGCCGTTTTCAGTGGGATCACGAGATGGAAATCGGACTGGGTCAACTGCGTCCCTATGCACACGAGTGCTGCGATAATCTGGTTGGCGTCTACTCAGAGATCTACAGCATTTCGCCAAGTCTGCTCCGGCCAATACTTGAGTCGATTGTGCAGACCATTTCGGAGGAGCTTGCACGGCTCATGAGCTGTGTTCAGCGCTTCAGCTACACGGGTGCCATTCAGGCACATGTGGACATACGACTTCTACGCGATTCACTGGAGAACTATACCAATGAGACGGCCAAGTGAGTAAAATCATATATTAAATATTCCTTTAGATACATAAACATAATTGGTTTTTCCTACAGAAACTACTTTATGGAGGCACTGGAAGCTATCAGTCCACCACTCAACGGTGAACAGAAACGGAAAGCGGATGATATTCTGGAACGTGTTAAACGCAATATGCATCTGCAGTTGCTGTGTTTTTCCGTTAAAGAGCCATAGGCACATTCCCTTTATTTATTCTATATATATATTTATATATATGGTATTTAAAATAGTTTTAATTTTTCAATTCCCACTGCAATTACTTCAGTTAACAATTTGTAATTACATTTGCCGATAGAATAATTATTCACTTACTTAAATTACTCAAGTAATTGTCAAGTTATGTTAATGTAATTGCAAATTGTATGCGCTGGTAATTAAAAGTATTTAATTATCAAAAATAATAATTATGTTACGAGTAAAACTCCTCTAAAGAAACATAGGCATTAAAGTGTTTATATCGATGTTGTAGTTGCTGCCCTCCTTATCGTATTTTTGGGCTTGTTGCTTGATGACCTGCTCGACGTCGATGTTATTGAACTTCTCTTGGAGGCGCTGCTTGATGGGATTCTCGATGGCGTCCATGATCTGGTAGCGCAGCAGATTGGGCAATACGTTAACAGCGAATTCCATGATATAATCCAAAGTGCCGGCACCGTCGCAGCGCACCTGAATGTTGCCCATGTCGAACTGTAAGTCAATGATCTGGGGTCGTTGCCGTGTGTCCAAGGACTGGCTTACTTCAACGGTAGCACGTATATGCTGCACCGTAAACTGAACATGACCGACGCGGCTCATAAGGCCAAAACCCACCTCCCACTGGCCAGCACCGGTAATCTGTTGGGTGCCAACTTGCAGGCGCAACGAAACTGTGTTATTCTTCATGGCGGCAGTTATGTTGCCCACGCGATAGAAGCTGGAAACGCCATTGATCCAGGTGTTGACAAGCTGCACGCTAAAGACACCCATGGTGCGATTCACATCGGGCACATGATATGGATCGTAGCCTTTCTGGCGCACCAGTTTACGTAACTCGGCAATAGCACTGTCAAGTGGAGTTATTGAATTGGGCATCCGGCGATCCCCCATCATTTTCTCAATGTTCTCATTGATCTTTGCTCGGATTTTTTTATCCGCCTCCTGCAACATAAACGGCTTCATGGCATCGAACACCAAATTGGGTGCCGAATTGATGATGCCTTGGAAAACGCTGCCAAGAAAGCCAAGGTTCTGGAAATCCATCGACATATCGCCAAAGGTAATATCCATCTTAATGCGATCCGTAGTCAGATGACCATCACGTTCCACGGCTAGTGTTGCCAATCCTGTCACATAAACCTTTTTCAGAACTACTGTGAACGGTCCGTTTGCCTTGGAGAAGAAGGAACTGAGCATGTAATTGCCTTTCACTAACATCTCGTCCAGTTGTATGCCAACGTCCACCTGCATGAGAAAGTGGATGTTAGTGCTTAAGTTTTGGAATAACGGATTAACTTCATCACTTGCCGTCATATTTTTAAAGTCTGCATTTATGGTCGCTATACGAAACTTGGACAGGCCATAGGCTTTAGCCTTCATCATGTTCAAATTCGCCATGCCCAAGCTTCTGGCCACATCGGGTACATCCATGGGATCTGGTATAGGCACGCCAGGCAATCCAACTGGATCCTCTTGCTTAAAATGTTCCAGCATAGCAAATACCTGTGCGGCCACGCGATTTTCAGTAGCTTCAATGTTCTGCGCCTCGTGCCCCTGCTCGGCATCTGTAAAGAGTGACAAGGTTCAAGTAACCTTTAAATCGACACACTGATTTTACGCATATACTCACCCTGCACATCCTGAGCCTGTGCGTCACAGCACAACGTGAAGAGTGCCACGAGTAAAATTATCTGCGGCTTCATCTTTGTTTGCGATTTGTTCAGACTTTTATTTTTAATATATTTTCTGCTTATCAGTGGAAATTACACTCTGAATACGGACGCGCGAAAGCTGCATCCACACGACTCCGATTCGAACTGACGACTGATGCGCGTTAATCAAGAGATAATGAAGAGCACTTCACATCACCAGCAGTAGCAGAAGCAGCGCTTATCAAAGGGCACTGGTACTGTCTCAGCTCAGTTTAAATGAGTTAAGCTCAGCCGATTTGATTAAACTGGGAATTGAGTGAGTTCGTCGCTGTTGGGCGATGGGAATGAGCTGCCGGAAGCAAACAGCCATTTGAGATATTTTCATGGTATAAATCTAGTTACGTCCTTTGTTGTGAAATCTTTATACGTTAAGATAACTGCCTAAAATTTACTACTTCTGCATAATTTTCAGAACTGCGTTAAGATTTCTTGTAGCTCCAATCGATTAAAGGCATTTTGGAACATAAAGAACTACAGTAGACGTAGGTAACGGGGAAAAGGGAAATGTATGTATACACACATACATACTCACCCACGTTTACATATGTACATACATACTCACCCACACTTACATACATACATACATATTCACACAAACTTACATATACACATACACATTCAAAAAAGACACCAAGAGAAGCCTGGCCTTGTATGAGCTTAAGTACTACATTTGAGAATCGAGGAGAAGGGCCGTTGACATTCCACTTAAAACGGGTAACTCTTAGGATTGTTTGTGATGATGAAAGCCAGTAGTAGTAGGTAAAGTTGAAGATAAAACGCACTTCTTTTGTGTAAAAGATACTATTGAAAAGGGAACAACAAGATATGTTCCATATACTACATATAACTAATAATTATATGTATATAATAATGATATTTATAGCAAATAATAATACGGTAGAAGTCAAGTTTTACGCGACAAAGGCCTTAGTGGAGTACTCGAAATAACGAACTATTCGATTAAACGTAATGCCAGCCCCTGCATTTAATGGTTCGTTAAACCGGACTTCTACTGTATTAAGTTTTTCTTCGGTGCCAATAAACATTGCTTTTCGGCGCAAACATTCTTAATCTAAACGTTGCTTCCAATTTGGATAGTTTTAATGTCTTTACTTCCATAGTTTAAATGTAACTGTAATTGTAGCCAGCTTCTGTTCTGGTTGCCCCCCCACCCCCACTGTTAAGTGAGCTTTATGCTATGCTCAATTGGCACTGTTTGTTTTTTCCTTTTGCATTTTTAACAGGTGTTGTAACATAGATAAACTGCATTGCCAGTTGCAACTCCGGGAGAAATTAGTGAAGTTATAAAAACGATTTGCATTTAATTATAAGTAATGATAACATATTTTCCATATCTTCAAAACTATGGCCGTAAAGTGGGTAAAAAGAAAATAATGAAAGTATCAACAAATTGCAAGCCAGCTCAATGGGAAAATGATTTGAAGAAACAAACTGTTCTTGATGGTACTGAAAATTTTTCTGCACACGCGTATGTATACATACATATTATGCATGTACACATATAAAACTGGGGCTCCTTTGCCTGACAAATGATGTTCCGTCAATACAAATCTGTTGAATTCCTCAATGTTTTGCATGCAGCTCTGGGCTGGAATGCAACGCTTAATTAAAATACACTTTTTATTTTTTTTTTTTTTAGTTGCGCATACAATTTATGTTTATTGCATTTTGATGTTTAAATTTGAGAATAAGGTATATTATAATAATAACAAAAAAAAAAAAGGGTTTTTTTTCACGTGCTCAAAAAAAAGGTTTCATGCTCAAAAAAAGGTTCTTAGACTATGAAAAAAATTGCCTTAAAATATGAAAAAAAAGTGACTTAAAGATATGAAAAAAATTGGCTTAGGCATATGAAAAAAAATGTTCTTAGGCAAATGAAAAAAAATTCTTATACATATTAAAAAAATTTCTTAAACACTATTGAAAAAAATTGTTTTACATAGTTTTTTGTTTTGTTTTTGGTTTACAGCGACCACTTTAAGCACGGCAAAAAACAATAAATAAGTATTGAAATCTTTAGATAAGATTAAGATTATCTGTTGTTCGTTGAACGATACAAATAGATCTATTAGTTCCGTAATTACGTTATATATGTTAAGCATTTATATATATATATATAAATATAAATATATGTCTGACCAGTGTTTGCCATTGCGTTTCTCGTACTTAATATAAGTTAAAGACATTGACATTCAATTTAAGTGCACAACGCCTGCCTCAAAGAAGTACATAATTATGTATGTACGTAAACATAAAAGACTGTCACTTATAGATAAACTTGTATATGCGTATGTGTATGTATGGAGAAAACACGTAATTCAAATAATTTCAATTATTTTCGATTAAGTTTGAGAACTGTTCGTAGAAACTTTGCGTTATGAAACATGAAATGTTAAAGTAGTTGTGACTCTAAAATGGATTAATCTGGAAAAATAGAAATAGATTGAATGTAAGCGAGTGGAGTGGAGAGTATCCGGATAAAAGGATGCCCTGTGCCCAGTTACACGTAGATTGTAAATGGAACACAGGCAAGGCATAGCTTGACATGAAAAGTTAGTTAGTTATAGTTTTACCTACGAGAACACACGATAGTTAAGTATTAGATGTAACCGAATCACAACTATTTGGGTACGAGACGAGGACGACATTGAGGCAGTGGTTCAATTTACGCTTTGCTTACAAATTATCCGATTCGTACATAATGCCCTCAAAAAAAGACTGCGTCTTCTCCTCTAACGACTCACGGAGCGTGCTAGCGCCAGCGGTAGCTCTGGCCGTTGAGTCGTTGCTACCAAAATCTGCTACGGAGTCGATGTGTGTCATTTGGGATACACTATAATCCTCTCCGGTATCGGATTTAAACCTCTTAGCCAGCTGTTCGGTCTCCATTGGTAACGGTGGTGCTGGATATGCCTCCATCACACCTGCCACCGGCTCTAATATAGCCACTGCCGGCTCAAAAATAGCTACCGTCGGCTCCATCATAGGTGCCGTCGGCATTACGAAGGCATATTTAGGTATGACATGTTGTGTTTCGCCTTTCGTATCGCTACTACGCAGAGGCACGCGGTGAAAGCCAGCTGAAGCCGGATCCATGGGTTTATCGCCCTTGAATATATTGAAGCCTGTAACATTTAAAGCTCACAAGTTAATACATAATGCTACAGCATTGACAGGATTAAAATATGTTTTCAAATTTGCATACCCACTAACTGCCGTAACTTACCCTGGTATTGACCGTATTCATTTTGAACAAGAACGAGTGGAAGCTGCGAGTTGTGTAGATTATCAAGTGGGACCAGAGTGTAGCCCGACTCCACAGGTTCTGGCGGTGATTGTGGCGGTGGACTATATATGAATTCTTCATCTTCATCGTCGCTTGAACTAGCATCCTGATGGGGATTTTTGCAGCCAACGCATTTGCAGTCGATACAGGATTTGCCGGCCACGTAACATGTGCAACGGGAATTGCGACAGGTTGCTTTTCCTGGTTGGGATGTGGTGCCGCAACGACAGACGTGCGACATGCGGGAATCTTTTGGCTTTACCTTGTGTGAGGAGGAATGCAACAATGGCGCCGCTGCAGACCTGGTAGACATTGATTTTACAGGCGTTGTGGCCTGCGGAATTGCTGCAGCAACTGTTGTTGTGACAATGGGCGTTGCTGCAGTGACAGTGATGGTGACAACAGGAGACGTTGACTCAATAGGAGATGCTACGGCAATAGAAGACAGTGAACTAAGGGCAGATAATGAGGTGATGGGAGATAATGACGTAATGGGAGATGTTGAGTTGTCGGGAGAAGTTGGAGATGTTAAGGCAGTGGGAGAAGTGGGAGATGTTGAGTTGTCGGGAGATGTTGAGTTGTCGGGAGAAGTTGGAGATGTTAAGGCAGTGGGAGAAGTGGGAGATGTTGAGGCAATGGGAGAAGTGGGAGATGTTGAGGCAATGGGAGAAGTGGGAGATATTGAGGTAATGGGAGAAGTGGGAGATGTTGATGCAATGGGAGAAATGGGAGATGTTGGCGCGATGGGAGAAGTGGGAAATGTTGATGCAACGGGAGAAGTGGGAGATGTTGAGGCAATGGGAGAAGTGGGAGATGTTGATGCAATGGGAGAAATGGGAAAAGTGGGAGATGTTGAGGTAATGGGAGGAATGGGAGACGTTGAGGTAATGGGAGAAATGAAAGATGTTGAGGTAATGGGAAAACTGGGAGATGTTGAGGTAATGGGAGAAAGGGCAGATGTTGAGGTAATGGGAGAAACGGGAGATGTTGAGGTAAAAGAAGTAATTGGGGATGTTGACGTTATGGAAGAAATGGGAGATGTTGAGGCAATGGAAGACATTACACTAATAGGAGAATCTCCAGAGTCGGGAGATATTGTAATAACTGAATTTTCATCTGAGAAATGCGTTACAACATGATCCATTACTATTATAGGTGATCCCTCATTGCTCAGAGTCATACAAGTAGTCGGACTACTTTCCTCATCGGTCTTTTCCTCCTGCACCTCATCAGCCATCATTTCAGCATGGCGACGTTTCAAGCTGGCTCCGTTGGACGTGGTTGGTAATACCGGTTGCAACATTGTCGATGGTGTTTGCTCTGGTAAGTCGAATACCTGACCAACTGAGGATACGTGCATTTCACCACTGGGTAACATGTATGTGGCATAATCAGACAACCCATTGTGAAAAACGGGCATAGAGAAGGCACTTGATAAATCCACTTGGCCCGACCAGCTGGGCTCAATATAACCAGCCGTCAACACAGACTCTGCACCAGTCATAATGACTTGCTGTGACTGTGAAGCGATGTGTTCTTCGCTTAACATGCGTGCACCTGAGGTCATCAGAGGCAAAGGATTGCTAAATTGCGCTTGATCACCAGTAGCAGCCTCCTCCATTTCATTGTCGCTAATCGAAAGCTCGCCGGGCATATGCTGTTCAAAAGGAAGCTCTGGCGTTGTGGCCGCTGTTGTGGGCGGTGATTCATCCGGCAGCGACGAGTGCATATCCTTCAGGAATCCAAGCTCCGGTTGTGGCAAAAATGTATCACACATATTATCATATCTGGTGCCCTCTTCAATGAACCACTGTGTTGGGAAGTTGGGCAACACAATACGGGGCTTAGGATACATTCTGTAATTGTGGACATTGTCTGGGCGGAAGTCGAGCAGCTCTTCAAATAAGGGGGATTGGCGCAGATGGATACAAAGAGTCTTAAAACAATGCATCTGTAGAGCCATTGATTTATTCTCTTCATATGTTTTGAAATCAGAGCAATCGATACACTGATCACACCTGGGATACAGACTCTTGCGTCCTCGTAGGCACAGCCGGCATACATGATGAGAACATCTTCGTCCCTTCGGCTTGAACGGATCCGTCAGCAGCTGGCAGCAGACGGCACACGACAGCAGTTGGCGCAACTCGCAGATGTTAGCATTCAGCTCATGGAGTTTACGCATAGACAGATTTGTATGTGTCTTCATTGACAGTCGCATTATTTTTATGTAAACTGATTGTGCCTCCATTTTGACCTCCTTTGTGTGACTGTACAAATATTTGGAAGGCGAGACGGCAAGATGGTAGGACGGTTTGTTTACAGCCCCGTCAAGAGCAGTACCGCCGGCCTAGCTGCTGCCTGTGCCGGCTGTGCCCTCCCCGTCAGTGTAAAATTGTCCAGCAATTCGTTATTTATTCGCGTTAGCAACACATGTTATTTAACACAGCTATATTTTTTTCACCGGTCTTCATTCAATTTATTGCCTGGCGTTCCTTTGTAGTTGATGTTGTTGTAGTTGTAGTTGTAGTTGTAGTTGTAGTTGCACTGTTTCACTTAGCAGCTAAATACTTAATAATACTTTTCACGTGCAAAAAAAAAAAAAAAAAATAGGAAATAACAAAAAAAAAAACAAAAAAAAAATTGTTGTAGTCTCAATGTTATTCAAGTCATTTTAAATATTCACTTTATTCTAGCAATAGATCTAAAAAATTACCAAGAAAGGAACGCCGTGCTTGCGTTGTGTATGCTATTTGCAATGTGACCGGGTTACCCAAAAACGTGTCACTCATCAGTGTGAATGGCACCAGGGCTGCCAACTTGTGGGAAAAGATCACTGTAGCCCTGCCGACTAAAATTAGGCTATCGATATTTATGTTCACACAGCGACCCTGTCTGTTATTAACATTTCGGGAACTGTTAACAAAGATGAAAAAATCGCAAGACACTTTGGTGTTTAAGAAAAGTTTGTGTAATTATTAAGTAAAAATTGCAATATCATAATGATTATTAGATTTATCAAACGCGATAATGTCGGACAACCTACATCGCAGACAACGCGGCAAAAACTTTACACATTCTGAAGAAATGTTACTCTTAAACCTAGTAAAAATTTACAAGGATGTTCTAAACATCAAAAAATCCGACGCAGATATATGGAATCGCAAAAAGGAAGCCTGGAAGACCTTAGCGCATAAGTTTTCAACGGAAACCGGACAACATCGCTCTTGGATAGGGCTTAGAGAGAAGTACAGATGCTTAAAATCAAAAAAATTAAATAAAAAAAAGGTAGACGAATGTAACATTACGGTCATGCGAGTGTCACCTCATTCACTTACTGAAGAATGTACTTCAAAATCTACTGACAATAATGGTAAGTCCATATACTAAATAATGTTACCTTACATTTATCCCATGATTTGTCTAGTTGTAGAAAAAATAACCGACGAGTCGATGCCAGTCAAAAATGAAATCTTCGAAATTCTAGAAGTTGAAGAGGTACGTCTCAATGTTTTGTAGCTATACTCAGGTATATTCAACTATATGTTTGTCTGTGTTTCTAGCCACGTGTACAAAATGGAATCCCAATTCCGGAAAAAGTTCCACTGGATGCTGCCAAAAGCCGTGGCAACACGAAATGGTACAAAAAAAAGCCACAGAAAAATCGAATGGTTAAGAAGTTTATAAAAAGAAGGCGTACTTTAGAAGAGGAAAAGATTATACTCATAAAATTGCAACAAAAATTCTATCACAACGAGGATATACGAGCTGCTCAGAAGCATCACATGACGCTACAATCTTTGGAACTGAAAAAAGAACTACTTGAGATTGAAATCAAAATGCGCACCGATACACAAAAGCCACTGACCAATGTGGAAGTGGAAGGAAAGAGTTGCGCCTAGCTAAAGTAAACATTCCTCGTCAGTTACAAAAGTTGCGTTTTAGCAACAACCGCTTTTGAGATAACGATAAGGATCATCCCAGTGTGTAAATTATAATTCATACTTATGTCATACATATACATTTTAATTTTAATTGAGTAAAACATATGTACATACACACAGATATTCGCATACAAAATAGCTAAGCGCTACAATGAGAGAGATATACATATGGTACATATAAGTACGATATACGATATATAATAGTTGTGGTACGATATACATAACTCTACGACTTAATGATATATGCATATATGCTGGCACTTAGGATTAGGATTATGGAACATGGGGTGAGTGCGTCATATGACTATATCAATATATCAATATATCTACTCGTACAATACCACTAGGTAGCATTGTTCGTTAATTACTTATTCTAACCTATGCTAGATCGCTGTTCCATATTAATACCTTCGCTCCTCCTTCTCGTTAACGACTCGTGCCAGCGGCTGGTAACTGGGATTCGAGAATGCATCTGTACTGCTGCTGCTGGGGGGGCCGCCAGTGGATTTGCTGGCAAGATTCTTACGCGGCGGCTTTACATTCACATAGTTTTCGCCGGCACCATTTAGTGTCGTCTCCATGTGATGACGCGGTGAAGGCGTGGGTGCGGCATACTGCTTTATTGACTGAGGGAATCGGCGTGTCTGCTCCGGGCTCTGCTCGCCATCTGATGTAGAGGCTCGATGTAGCATTGGTATTTCCTCGGGGGCCTGGTCGGCTGCATCCACTGTGGGAATACCATTCTTTTTCCGCAAAGGCTTATGCCCGCTGTTGTTGTCCATGTTGTTGGCCAACGTTGGCGAGTGTTGGCCAATGTTGCGCTTATCTGGGAAGGTGAAAGAGGTTTCGCTTGTTTCTATATCTGGCAAATCCGAAAATTCTTTGATGTTAACATCGCCTTTAGGACGCGTGGGTGAAAAAATGGCGGTGTTGTTCTCTGTGTTCATTTGTAGATAATCATCTGATGACGCTTCAATTCCTGTGGACGTGGGTTAGTGTGAAGATGGGTGTGTGTGTGTTTTTGTGTGTGTGCAGAGGAGTTAGTTACCACATCCAAGCTTCAATGCATTTCATATGTACTCACTTATATCGGGCACTATGTGTCCATTGACATAGCGCGGCGCCGCTGGTGCAAATTCATCCGGTGAACCCATCAGGGAAAGATAATCTGTGGGACGATTCTTCATGTACTCCGTGTTGGAACGCATATAAGGATCATTCAGGTCCAGGTAGTGCTATATAAATGTATATATAAGTAAAACAGGTTTTCTTAGCAATCCTTCACTTACGTTGGCCACATCCTCGCCCAGCATGTTTGCAAATCGTCGCTCCAGCACTGTGAACAATGGTCTGCTCTCGGGACTAAATGAAGAAGAGATAAGGGATGAGTATTGATGGTATTATAGAGAGGGACTTGGATCTTACTTCTTTCTCCAGCACTCGAGCATTATATCGTAGAGTTCCTGGTTAGCATAGGGCGGCTTCTCCATGCGATAGCCATCGTTTAGTTTGTTGAACAATTCCTGATTGGGATCAATGCCAGGATAGGGCACCTTAGACAACGAGAACAGCTCCCAGAGTACTATGCCAAAGGACCAGACATCGCTGTATGTGCTAAATACATGATCACTAAGAGATTCCAACGCCAGCCACTTGATGGGTAACTTTCCGCTTTCTGGATGTAAGCCGTAAGATATGATCAGTATGAAACCATCGTATAAGATAAAGTAACCTACCGGATTTCTTATAGTTATCACCACGGTACATGGAACGGGCCAGACCAAAGTCACAGATCTTGACAACGTTGTCCTCGCACAGTAGTATATTACGGGCAGCGAGATCGCCGTGCAGCACCTTCTTTGAGGACAGATAGTCCATGCCACGTGCCACCTGGAAGGCCCAGCTGACCAGATCTGTGGTAGTCACAGTCATCGCCTCCGTAGAGTCTGTTTTATAGTTGGAACGCCAGGCTGGTTGTATTGAGTTGTTGGACATCACATGGCCATCATCTATAGAGGTTAGGAACAAATTGTAGTTGGTTTTACGAGAATATTTGGTCTAAGGCAGTGTTTACCTTCTGGCACTGTTGTCATCACGGTGGCGTCCGTGGCGCAGGTGTCCACCTGGCGATCATAGCTGCAGCTGCCGGAAACGGTGCGTCCGGCGCGTGTGCCCGAGCGCGGATCATTGTCGGAGTTTCTGCGATGATTGTGCGTATAGTTGTTGTTTACGGAGTTCATGTGATTGATATATGGATGGTGGGGGTAACCAACGTTAGCATACTTCAAGCCAACACCACCACCACTAGCACCACCACCACTACCACCACCATTATCACTGGATGCACATGGTTAATATGGGAGCACAACACAGACACATTGAGCAGATCAGAGTAGTGCACACAGAGAATAAGAGAGGAGTAGAGACCAGGACCAGGACCAGGATCACAAGCACAAACACAGCGACAGGCACAGGCAAGAGTGAGTTGTGCGTAAGTGTGTGTGAGTGTGTGTATTGTGTGTGTGTGTGTGTATGTGAGAGTTTTGTTATTAGTTTGTGTGTTGTTGTTGTTCGGGAGTTGTTGTTAGTTCAAGTTTGTTAGACAAGTTGCAGCAAGAGAGCACAAAAACAAAGTTAGTTAGCACATTGAGGATTAGGCTTAAGAACTGGGTGAGGTTAGTAGCCACCAGTGTGGAAGAGAGTGGACAAGGCACTTACCGATGCAGATCAAAGCTGTCGGAGATGCGTTGGGTCATAATGGTGGCATCGATTCTATCATTGATTGGGTTTATCTGGTTGATGAAGCACTTGCGATTGCGCAACAGAAAGTTCTGGATGTTGCCGAAGCGACAGTACTCCACAATGACCATGAGCTCACCTAGAGATGTTATCGGGGGTTAGTTATAATCATAATCTCTCTAGTAGGTTGGACTTACGCTTGGCTATATTCTTTGTAACGGCTCCTAGCAGATTGACCACATTCAGATGTTGTCCCATATGCACCATGATCTTCAGTTCGGAGACCAGAGCACGGACTACTTCTGCGTCTGCTGTGCGTTTAACCATCTTGACGGCTACTGTGGAAACTGGTTCATCGGCTCGTATGCCCTGGGCCTCACCCTTGAGCACCACACCGAAGGCACCGGCGCCTAGCTGCTTGCCGAGCTTCAGTTTGTCACGTGGAAACTCAAACCCGCGATCGTAGGGCAGTAGTTCCGCTTGTTCATCCAGTGACATAGCCGGATTGATTTGCTCCACGGCACCCTCCTCGAAGTTGGACAAGCCAGCTGCCTTCAGTTCCAGATGACGCTTTCGCTCCTGGCGATATCGTATGGCCAGGAATGCACAGAGCGCAATAAGAACACCAAAGAAGATGGCACCCATCCAGATCCACAGCTTATTTACGCCCGGTATATCTATGAATAGACAGGATAAATTGTAAGCTAGACAGAGGATTTGCTATGATTTACTCACTGGCAATGACCACTGTGACGGAGTTCTCAATACTGCCCAGACGATTCTCCACCACACACCTGTAGATGCCATCATGCACCGGATAGAGGTGGGGTATCAAAAGTTTTGTCTGCTCCTCCATTATATGGGTGCGATTTGTCTCATGCAGCTCCACTTCATCCTTGTACCAGCGCACGGATGCCTGGGGCACAGCCGTTGATTTGCACTCGAGAACCAGCGAGTCACCTAAGTTGCGTTCGATCTTCGACTTGGCATTGAGATTGGTGTACACCCATTGTGGTGCCTTTGGATCGTGCACGTAAACATCAACCTCGCGACTCTCGTATTGGTCAGGACTATTGATTTTCATCGCTCGGCACTCATACGTGCCGCGATCCTTGTCAGCGATAGCACTAAACTTGAGGGTCTTTTTATAGGAATAAGCCGTGTTGTTTGTCTCCATTTTGATATCTATGAGAAAGGATGAGTCAATTGCAATCCTTGAGTCAGTAAATTGATGCAATTACCTGAAGATTCCGTGATCTTCTCCCCATTGTGGAACCATTCTAAGTCGCCGGTAAAATGATAGGCCAGAGCAGCACAAGTAAAGCTCTCCTTGTCACCCTTAGCTATCTTTCGCTTCGGATCCAGGCCTTGGATATTTATATTCTCCGCTATGTCACCCAACAGGACGTGTGCCCTGGCCTGGGCTGTAACTGGGCTATTCATCACCATGTTCTGTGCCACACAGATTATAATTCCGGGCTCCTTGGGCGTGAAAATCGCCTCGTGGATAAACTCCACATTAAGTTTGCCCGGACGGGTGCTGGTGCGATACTGTTTAAAGAAGGATTTGATTAGTATTCTGCTCTTCCAAGATATATGATCATAATCCTAGAGAAAAACTGGGGGCAAATGGAGTACCTGGTAATATTCCTTGACTGTTTCAGACTAGAGCGGTAGGGACGGAATCAAAAGTAAAGAAAACAAACATTATTACTATAATAAGAATGGGATACGAGTATATATAATACGAAGTGCAAGTGATCCAGTTAAGTGGGATTAGTTAGATAGCTAAGCCAGAAGGTGTTAGGTGTGACTTTACGGGTTAAAAAGAAAGGATACGGATTGAGATCTCAAATTATAGTAGGTAGAAGGTGAATTGTGAGAGACTACTGTTAGGATAAATATATATACACTGATCTATACATAGGTATGATCCTTGTTATCCTTGATTGAATACTTACACTGAAGTTTTGTGTGGCGCCCTCGCAGGTGGGCCAACGGGGTGTCAGGCTACAGGGCTTGAAGAGAAAGGTGACCACGGCCGTGGGGAAGGATTTGACGGTGCAGTTGAGATGGGCCTCGTTGCCGGCAACCACATAGACATCATCCATGCTGAGGACCGGTCCGGAGATGACGCTTACATTGAAGTCTAGCTGCTGAGATTTAATGTTATTGGTGCCCTTTAGGACATAGGTGCCGCTGTCGTCTATCTGAGCGTTGAGCACTTTCAGGGTGGTGCTGGATTCTGTGGACAGGATCTTGAAGTTCGGCTCGGTCTCCCAGACCTCCTTGCCATTGGGCTTGTACCACTTAAATGTGGGCTGTGGAAAGCCTTCAAAGTTGGCCGTCATCTGAATCGTTTTGTTGACATGCTCATGGACCGTATAGTGATTCGAGGGTTCGGATACATTAAGATAGCTGGAGTTGGGCTCTGTTGGAGATAGGTTGGAATTGGATTAGTTGGATTGCTAAAGAGCTTTGAGCAATTATGGAACTTACTCATGATGTGCATCTTATAGAAGGAGAACTCTTTTTTTTTGTATGAGTCACTCACGATGCACTTGTAGACGCCCCTATCCGACGACTTGGCGTCCCTAACAGTCAGCGTGCTGCGACCCACCTGGTGGGTGTTGTTCTTCATCTTCTGGTCAAAAGTTGCAACAGTTGTGTTTATGCGACTCTGAAGGTTAAGGTTTAGGTTAAGGCTGCAAGTTAAGGAAAATATGTTGGAACATACCTGATCCACATTTGGGTGATCCCATTCCATGTAGTAGGAAACACCGTGCGGTGCAGATAGCTCGCAGACCAGCTTGAATTCATTACCCTCGTAGACATGACCACGCGAGTCGGAGGTTATGATGGGCTTATTGAGGCGATCGTTCGCTTCTGTTGTTGTTGTTCATAGAGGGGGTAGCATTATTAGGTACGGTTACAAATCTAGGGGTATGTTTAGGATTGGCAAGCGTTTCTACAGCTACATGCAAATGTTACGGGGATTATACGGGTGCGTATAGAGTTAGTTAAAGACGTGCACATATACGGGCTTTAATTAATTGGATTAACATAAAGGTTAACAAAAAAGTTAGATTAAGTTGGAATACATTTTTGGTAACACAAATATAAGTCATAAATGAAAGTTAATATTTTGTAGTTAATGGGGTTAGTTAAACATGCAAACAGTCCAAAAGCAATAATAAAACCCTTGAAGCAAACAAAAAAAAAAAACATAATAAACCAAAACAAATAAAAACGAAGACAAACATAACGAAAAATTCAAAATGCACAATGCACGAGGTTAGAGCGAGACAGCTTGAGGAAGAGTGGGGGACAACCACAACACTTACGCCCTTTCGGTTGCCTTGAGGGCGAGGGATTCATCGGGTATAACTTCGTTGGACTTCGTTTTTGACGATTCGACGATGAGAACGACGACGACGACGACGATAACAACGAAGATAACGGAGATGCGTAATCAGTGTCTTGGTCTTGGGAATCGGGCTCGTTATCGTTATTGATATGTATATCGAAATCGATATCGGATGCAACATGCCCAGCACCACTGTTAAGCGCAATGATATCATTTACGATTACGCTCTTATTAGTAACATTTATGGGTTGATCATCGATAACCATAACCTTAAATTCATCGTGCGTTTTGTTAGTTTTGAACACCTCTGCCTGCACCAAAGTTGTAGCAATGTCCGATCCGATTTCTGGTTTATGTTAGCATATTAAAGATACAGATTTACAAGGAATATAGGATAAAGACAGTACATATATAGATTAAACTACTTTAAAGCCAACAATAGATAGATACTCGATTCGCAAGTTTAACTCTAGCGTCTGGTAGTTCCGGGGTAACTATACTTGTTTGTGAATGTGTGTAGAGGTGTGTGTGTGTGGGTGTGAATGTATGGCGTTTGACAAGTGCAACTAAAATTTTGATTTTCTTATTGTGTTTTTTTCTTTTTTATTGTGATACAACTTTGACCCATAGCCACAGTAGGTGCGAGTTCCAAAACCATCTAAGTTTTTTGAGTAATACGAGGAATAGCTTTTGGTTTCTTTTTGTTGTTCAAAAATAAAGTATAAGTAAAGCAATATTTACGACACATATGGACGGAAATCACAAATCACAAACTTTGGGGTGCAAAAACTCACTATCAATGTGACCGTTACCAATAAAGCGCACAACTATGATCGTGCTTTCGTCTTCATTATCCGGCGAGGCTACTCTCGGCATGCAGATATATTCACCGCCATCTGTAATGCTTCGTATTTCGATAACAAAACCGCGTTTTGGATCGTATCGACCGGCTGTTGCACTGGAAAATGTCTACAGACAAGACATATATATGTATATGTATATATCAGATAAAATTATACGGGTATATTAGGGTGCAAGATAGGTGTAGATAGAGCGATGTGTGCGAAAAGATAGTTTTCTAATGAACAGACCTCATTTTTCTCTCCTGAAACAAGATCTAAAGTATCAACGATGGAATTAACCTGAAAATCCTGAAAGATAGCTATTGGACTTCTTTTTCTACAAATACGAGTTTATAATTATAATACTATGTTGAGTATGTACATACGATAGATCTGACGAGTATATATACAGTTTTATAATGGATATCTACGTAAAGTATCAAATGGGGAATATTGATAGATATATTAATATATACTGAACAAGAATTGAAAACGTTGAACCTACTGCTATATATCATTGAGCTTTTGTAGGTTGTGTCATTGTTCTCCGTTCTGCAGACCAGAAAGCCGGGAAACTTGTCAATGACATAAAACTGGAATCCCTTCTTCGGTTCGTATTCCGACTCGTTGTAGAACATATGTTTGCTCTCGTTGAGCCTACTAGAGTACAATATGCCTGTCTGGGACTTCAATGTTCATACATATATATATATATAAGAAAGTAAGTTGAAGGCGTGTGAATGTGTTTTAATGAAAGATCCCAAACATGGGAGAAGATGTACGGACACCTACCTCTCCGTTGAATTCCAAAAGCACCTCTGTATCGGGCATGGCAGGCTTACAGGGTATTATCACCTCAGAGTATTGCCGGGCACTTATCATCGGCTCCAGAGGCACCAGGAGCTTGTTTTTATCATTCACAAATACATAGATGGTGCTGGCCTCATTATCGTTCACCAGCTCCACTAGTGTCTCCTCTGACCATTTGTCATCCATTGGTGCCGCATTCGACTTGATGCAATAGTAGGCACCCACATTTTCCACGGTCACCGCCACCAGATTGAGCTTAATTCCATATGGACGCTCTGGGTCGCCACTGTTGTCAAAATCGTCACTTGATTTCCTTCCCTCGTGACTGTGCCACCATTCGATGGGTTCGTTGGCCTCACAGCTCAGCGTATAGTCGGTGTTGGCATCCAACTTGAGTGAATCCTTGCAGGGTGTTATCAACGGCGCACCGAATTCACCACCACAATTCACTGGTATATCATTCTCCTCGATGTCACGTTGTTGACGCGCCACTGTGATGTTGAGGGAAATGGAAAGAATATAAAAGATAATTTGAATACATAAATTGCATATAAATTGGGTATAAGTTGCCTTAAAATTATCATTATAAAAAGACGAAAGGAGGAAACAAGATGTATAGAGATATTGATATATGATTTTTGCGCTCTACTCGTAATACTGCCATACCCTATAAATATTCTAATATTTCTTCTTATTTGAGAATATAATAACAAAACTTTAATATGAGCTTCAACTACCTAGAATTATTCTATAGTTATTATTCTATTCTATTCTTCTATAATTCATTCATGTCTTCTCAATAACCTTATGATCGATGTTCAAATTATTAACCCAAAACATAATTTAGCAGGGTATCTGCTAGTCGTTCATACACCATTAACAGCTTTGCTTCATTCATTTCAAGGTTGTTGGTAATCAGCATCAAATGTCGCAAATGCCCATTCCCCAATTTAAAGAAATTTGTGCTCTGTTTCGCTCATCGATCCTCGAGAGAAATCGTTAAACAGTGGCGCTATCGTACATAAGCGTAAATGATTTGGTAGCCTTAATTGCTCCATTGGCTCCATCTTCATTGATAGTGTGCCCGCACAGGCACACCCTAAAGCAACGATCTCAACTACGGTTCTGCTTTCGCCTCCGCCGCCTCTACGTCCAGCCCCAAGTATGTGGCTCCGGCTCCGTCGTGTCGTTTAAGTTATGTTTCTTATTATTTCTTATTTGAATTCAATTGTTTGTTTACTTGGTGTGGTGATAAGAGAAATGAAATGGTGATACCATTCAATCTACTTGGTCTTTATATATATAAACTATACTATTGTAGATATATACTATATTATGTGAGGAATGTCAAATGGATAGACTACATACGCTTGTTCCCTACTAAATAAAAGAACTCTTATAACATGTCTGACACTTTAATGGGTTTTTATGGTTTACTCGTTCGAAAATTCCCAAAAAAAAGAAGAAAAAATCCTTTTCTTATCGATGCGACGGGGATGCGACGTCCGAAGTTCAGAGTTGTGTGTGTCTAGCGATTCACTTAACGCTGCCGTCTCTTCATATATAGATACAGATTGGGTAGAGATGAGGCGATCGAGCGTGGAACATTAATTATACAGAAGGTCTCTCTATGTGAGTGTGTGCGTGTGTGCGTGTGTGCTTGACAGGAAGTCAAGCGTCGTCTATGATATACTCACTTGATACACTCAAATAGTTTAATTGTGCACATATTTTAACTGGCTTCGATACCCTACTATCTACTAATCTATGGGGTATATTGAACCAGAAGTCTAGAGTTGGAACTACCTATAACCTATTTCCTATGGATCTCTTTCCACTTAACTCCTAAGCAGTGTCGCCCACTTCCAGTTAAGATAGTAATGTCCATATAATATTAGAACAAACTTCCAGCAATAATTCTTAAATTATCCAAATTGATCATACTTTCTGGGAAACCCTATATAGTGTATGTATTTACAGAGTATTTTAAAACCATCGCTTAAAATGCTTTTATATATTTCATTTATTTATGTGTGCATATTTATTTATATACAATTCAGAATACTTTGCGTCTTTATCAGTTCTGAGAAACATTTATTGGAATTAATCAAAAACACATTTTAAATATAAATACATACAGTGTAATCCTTATATGCCTGATATATTATTATCTACAATGGGAAGTCAGTAAAATAAGGGAAAGAAAAGCCGTTACTTACAAGTACTTGCTTCAGGGCAGTCCAAATATGAGATCCAAACGAGGCACACCAACAAATTGAGTAATTTACACATTTTGTTTGTTATTTTTTATGGTATTTGTTTAGGTTTTAATACAACTTTTTATTATACAGATTTTATATCTTAAGAGAGTTGATAAATGGCCGCCATAGCTGATATAACACTAATATGCGTTTTCTGGTATTTAACACTGAAATAAACAATTTCAAAATTAATTTTTAAATAGATTCATGTGAATTAAAATCTTACACTTTTTTTTGGTATTAGAAAGTTTATTTTAAATATAGATTTTTATTATTGTTATAGTTTGGGTATATTTGTACGAGTATAAACTTGGGTTCTTCTTAAATCGAAACGTTATCCGTAGTATTTCAGAGGCAACTGAATTCTCAATATGAAGTCGACTGCATTGCGGGTGCTCAAAGAACAACAAGTCTCAATGGAGTTGTTCAGGATATCAAAGTTACATTCTTATTGTTGTTTCTGATAAATGAAAGTTTAATGAGAACACATACACGCGTATACATATATATATATATATATATGTATATATATACAATCGAATATGAATGCAGAGTGTATGGAGTGTATACTATACTTGGACTGCTGACCAGTTTATCTGAGTATGTAGCAAATTATCAGAGGCTCTTATCGTATTTATACGCATAAACAAAAACAAATTATGCTTTGAGCAAAATAACACAAGAGAAAGCACGAAAATAAGAAAAGAAAATGAAAAGGCGACGCGCGTTCCACATACGCACAGTGGTACAAAATGTTGCAGGAAATGTAACGTAATCACGCACATCCGCTACAATCTTCCCTGTCGAACGTACACAAGTCAAATGTCACAGCAACAGGTCATAGTCGTATATGGGTTCAACTAGTGTCCCTGTCACTGTCCACGTCCACGTCCGACTGTGCCGTTCCAGCTTCGTCGACACGGCGACACATGCGGCGCACTAAATGACAACGATACATGTGGCACAATTAAACGAAGTAGACTAACACCAATTACAGCAAGAGCAATTGCTGTTTTTTTTTATGTGCGCATTTCCTATGGCACATCCATAAATCCATCTGTAATCCTCGCCCACACCAAGGCAAGAGACATTTCGCCTGGGTTGACAACAAGTGTCCCCATCTCAACATCTATTAAACACTAGGAATTTCATTTTGTGGCACACAACAGAACACACACCCAGGCGACAACTGGCAGGAGTATGGTGATGACATTTAAGCCTAGTTAATGACAACCTCAACTTGTTGGCTAATTGCTCGTTGGGCCAACACACAAATACAATTCATCTTTGTCAGCTACGCTCAGGTCATGGTCCGTGCGTCATCTCTCAGTGATAACCCGCCAGTTATCAGCTAATTGAAGTGCTCACTTTAGACCAGCTCACTTGAGTGACGTCGTAGGCACTTGGACTTAAGGCCAGGTGCCACATATCATCAAATGGCCATTACAAATATTGACAAGCAAGTCAGAAGCGGAGCTAAAGCTAATGATGAGCTCACTTACTTAGTGTTCTTTAATATAAGTCTACTCGACATCCAGATGCTCTGCAGCTGGTATTAAAAGTTTATTAATCGTTTAAAAATAGATAATCTCATGTTGATTTGGTGATTAGCAGGGGTAAAACAGTATTTTATGAAGATAAATTAATTTAATACATTCCAATCTTCACTGTTACCATGCAATTTTATTGCCCTCAAGAAGATCGCAATGTTTACTTTGTGACTACTCTTGCTATATACCTAGTCTGTTCTCGTATCTGTTTATCTGTTTCCTATTTCCGCTTACTTTTATATTATATCTATGTAATTAGAGCTTTTTTTTTCTCAATTGTTTGTTTCCACTACAAACAAAACACCGCTTTACAGTAGCACTTAGCATTAACAATATCTTTTTGACAGAGACTGACTGCAGCTAACAGTAATAGATCTACAGTAACAGCAGAGCTTAATACTTAACAGCGGCATTGGTAGACAGTCTGTCAACTGTTAACTCATAGAGCAAACTACCTTTTAACATCATCAATAGTATTGGGTATATAAACTGGCTTGGACCAATTTCATTTCAATTAGAGGCAGTAGCTAAAATGTGTCTGGCAACATGTTGCCAGCTGATGCAGGTTGCAGCATGTTGTGGTACGAGTTATTGTTGCTTGGACTTTGACTTCAGGGACTGCTTGTCATGTTCACGTTGTCCTACGACTGGGGCTGCCTTTTTGTTGTTGCTTATGAATACTCCAGGGCTGTCGCGGAGTTGCCATGCCGATGCCCCGCCCACTTTTACAATTTCAAGGGCGCTCTCGCATACCTCTAACCACTTTTTTGTTGCATTTGTTGTTGCTTCCGCTGCTGTGTTGATGTCGTGCTGTCTATTTATAGCTGCCGCTGGGTCCCTCCTCACGCTAATCAAACCCCCACCTAATTGCCAGCCACTGGGCCCTGAATCCCCACTCAACTCTCGGCACTGGCTGGACGCACGTACCGCAATTAGGTACAATCACTGTGGACTTAATTTGCCCTTTGCGCAAGGAACTCATTCTGCTGTGGATGATCAACTGGCTACTGGTTCCACCTGGTTCATCGGTGAAAAATGTGGATCAAATATTACTAATGTCAACAATATGCGATGAGTCAATTAATTTTTTTGGAATTTTTGTTTCTGACTGCAAAACAAATTTGATTAGCAATACAAATATTTAATATTTAACTTAACTAACATAAAATCACAAAATATAAAATAAAGTATTTAACATATGTTCATGACGTCATCGTTATGGTCGAGTGGTCACCCTCGGTTCGCGTCAAATGCGCTAGAGGGAGAGGCCTTTAAATAACAGCGTGTGAGTATGTTAAGTATGTGTGTGTGTGTGTGTTACTGGCGTGTGTGTGTGCACGTATGACGTGTGACGTATGTGCAAACACTTTATTCATAATTAGAAATATACATTATTTGTATTATTTTAATACTGAATTCGGTATTCGATTAACTTAACCTATATTCAAAGTACTACCCACTGCGGCTAGCCTAATACATTGTTGAAGTTAACTTGATACCTTATAATAATAATTATAATTATACTGTAATTATATTATAACAAAATTGTGAAACTGTATAAAGAAACACAAATACGTTGTCCGCTGAAAATCTGTTTACATAAGTGACAATATTTGTTTAATTTGTAATTGAAATGCGACCCAGTGAGGCGAGAACAGTTTTCAAGCATAGGGAGCGGGTCTGGGAAACCGGTTCCAGGAGGTGGGGCAGAGAACTGGAGCGCAACTCGTCCACATTCCCTTGGCGTGTGCCCATAGATCACAATTTTGTTCAAGTTAGAAATGTTATTGAACATAATGGAAATTGATTGCAATGCTAAGACAGGAAAAAACAAACACAAACAGTTGATAAATGCAATCGATTTGTATCGATAACAGTATTTAATCGTTAACTAAACTGTTTCCACACGTGCTGTAAACACAAAGAAATTAAAAAAAAAGCTAAACAAATCTGAAGTGTAAAGTAATAATATGATCTACTCGTTTGATATCTGATATTTCAGATTTAATTGTTTTGGCTTTATATTTCGTATTTGATGCATAAGTTGTGGCCCCGTCTCTTTCGATACACTTCCCAAGAATGTAATATTATTGGAATTTATTTTTAGAGGAAATATTGTTTTGCCAAATGAATGTACTCAGTCATAGTCGTATTGTTCAAATTGTTTTCACATTGATATATTGTACATATAGTGTATACATACATAGATGGTTCCCCTAGTATCCATAGAATGCAGATGTATTCTACGGCATGTTTCGGTTATATAAACGCTGGAATTTTTCAAACAATCATTTTGTTTATGGGGCAAGTTTTGACACTTTGGGGCTGGCCAAGAAAGAAGTTAGCGCTCGTTACTTAGCTTTTTTATGGCCAATGAATGGCCAATGCGTTGGTTGCATGTGCAACAAATTTGTTGTATTTTTTCGCTTGTCACGTTTTCTGTTGCTGGTGGCAACAATCTCTGTCCCAGGTGGAGCTTTCCCCTACGTGCTTGGCTGCCACAAACAATGTTGCCGCTATTGACCCTCAGTACTCTTGGCCAACTGCATTTTAGCCACCTTCACGTAGACTCCAATTTCCTTAAGACCTAACACAAATTGTATTTTATGGCTATAATTTTAAATTCTTGACTAAAAGTGTCGCACATTTCGTTTTTATTTCAGTTGTTTTATGTGTTTGATAGCTGCCCTTTGACCTTTAGACCTTTGTCGAAAGTCAAGTGGCTTTTCCGCTCAATCGCATCTCCATTTACATTTCTTTTCTCCTCCCTTCCCCGCACAAATGCAACAGCTTAATTGGAAAAACTGCTTAAACAACGGCAACAAAAATCACTTTGGCTTCGAGCCAAAACAAAAATGCAACCAAAAATATGAGGAAATATTTTGCTCAACATTTGCAATGTTGCTGGAGATGCAATTTGACTGGAGGTAGGGGCTGGAGGAGGATTGAAGGCGGTGGATTGCCACTTGGGTATCTGCTCATTAAAAATTCAAAAACTGCAAAAGAAAAAAAACCATTGCAATTTGGGGCAACGCACGATTTGTGCGGTTTCAGGCGAGTTTCTGGCCAAAGATTGACAGAAGCAGCCACATGGGGGCGTAACACTCTACGGCAATAAATCATAGGAAAAGATTTGTCAATACTTCGTGGAGGTTGTACTGGTATATCTACCCAGATCTTAAATAGTCTAACCGAGTGGGTGGCCAATTGTGGAGTTGGGTTCAGAGAAAAAGGAGAGGGAAAGTGTGGGATAAATGCGATCAAGATAAACGTTTCTATTGATTTTATGGAGTAACTTACTCCGGGGGTGTTGAGCTAAAGACTAACCTATATACCAAACTTCGAGTTCAATGATCTTCAAGCAGAGAGATTCTTCTGCATAGATAAATATTTGCTTAGGTAAGAGGATATTATAATAGAATTTCTGTGAAAAGGATATTATAGCACACTTTCTTTTAAGGCTTATGCATTCCTAGGCCTAATGATGATTATCATTAGAAATTAGTTCCTAGAAATTTTGGAACATGACGCCAGCAGTTGGCATTTCGTGGCGTGTCCCCAAAGGATGACGAAATTGGCTGCAAAACACATGCGAAGCACTGAAGGACTGTCCATTTCATTAGGTTCTGTTTGGGCGTGGATTCAGTTAAGCAGCAATTAGAATTACGCTAATGCCATTTTGGGTATATGAATACACTGAGAGAACAAAGATAGCAATTGAAGTAAGCATAAATAGGCAAGAGATGAGAATTGCAACTGGTAATACTCTGATGAAGATAGACACATATATATATTATATACAACTCTATTTACTTTCTTAGATAGTTATTCTTACTGGTTATTCTCAGTGTAGTTTGCAGCACATGTTTCGCTCTGTTTACCCAATTGTAATGGAATTCTATGTTACAAAGTTTGTTGTGAAACAATTTCTATTGCATTTGGAGCAAGTTGTCGTAATTATTGTTAATTAATTAATGGCGGGTTGTCAAATCGGAACTCCAGTTCCAGTTAATTGTTATAAATGGCCAGGAGGTAAGTGAAGCTATGTGAAGCTGGACAACAAGTGCAACTCCTCCGCAGTTGCCAGCAACTTGTAGCGAGAAGTTGTGCAATTCATCAGATTGTTGGGGCTACGCCCACAGGGCCTACAGAGCTGTCATGTAAAGTGCAAGCAACAACAACAACGAGAGAGCAGCCAATCAACCTGACAGTTGAATAAACAAAACAACACAAGATAGTCAAAACAATATTAGAAAAAATAGAAGAATAATAGAGAAAAGCAAACGAAAAAGCAAACTTTGCATTTGACAAATTGGCAAGAGAAACAAAGCGACAGCAACAGTTGCTGCCTCTCTTTGCATAAGACTTTGTCAGATAAAGGCCTCTATATATATATATATATCTATATATTTCTTATACTTTTCGGGGACGTGCAATAACTGCGGGCGCGCTCTTAAGATACTTTATCTGCATCTGACGGATACACAGCCTATCAGCTTGTTTAACATGTGTTTCGCAATAACTGTGTGTTCCTGTGTGTGTGTGTGTGTGTGTGTGTGTGTGTGTTGTGTATGGGTTATCTTTATGACTGCTTAGATATAGATAACATGAGGCGTTAATCGCCGTCTAGAAGCGGCAAATGAATCGTACAGATACACGTCAGAAATTGCCCAGAAAATATCCGTTAAGGTGGCAGCGGGATTAAGAGGGGATTGAGGGAGGATTACGGAATGGACATCTATCTGTAATAGAAATTTGAAACCCGTTGGGTTTTTTTGTCTTTTACATAATTACATGGAAAGTTGCGAACTTAAAATGAATTAAAAGTGAAATTAACTGCAAACTTACGAGTATCTCAAAGTAAATGTATCTCACGGATGACTCAGAGACATGGAAATTTTCATTTGTGAGCGGCTTACTCGCATGTTCAACACATGTGTGGCTTATATAATGGCCCACAAGGCAAACCGTTCCACAACTTACGTATCTTAAGATGATTACGAGTATGCTGGCTGGCTCTCAAGTGAAATTTTGAGATAGTTTTTTATAATAATAATACTCAACCCGCTAGAAATTAACGAAAAGAAGGGGGCATATTGTATGTAGTACCAGAAGGAATCTGTGAAGTCATAGAGTATATATATAAAATATGTAAATTTGATCTATACCCTACTCTTTTAATGTCTGCTGTAAATCTTCTTCAAAAAACCATAATAATTAAATCTGTGCAACTTCTTGAGAATCGACCTATAAACACAAAATACACAATGAACTGTTGGATACTTTTCTGTTGAGATACTTTTCTAGGGTATATCTGACCACAGCAGTACCCTAACTTGTTGTTTTGCTTTCGATTTGTTTTTGATTGTCGTCGCTATTAATTTTATGACATTTGCCTAAGACACTTTCTAATAAAAATTCCTCCTATGTCTCAAAGCACTTTTCTGGCACTTTGCCCAACCAGAGCTGAGATACAAATCTATTTGGCCAAATCCAATGTGGTAACAAGTTGTTGACTTGCTTGCAGTCAACTGCCACAAATATTATTGTGGCTAATATCGATCTTCAAGTGGTTAGTTTAATATCAAATCAAGAGAAAGGGGTATTCATATTTGTACTCAATATTTTCTCGTTGTTCGGCAATGACCCCAAAAGAAAATAGAATTATTGCGTTCAATTGTTTATTTGTGTTTCACTTAATGTAAATATTTAACAACAATGCGTCCCTCCTTCTCTTCAGACTGCACTTTTCGTATGGATTTGGGTCAAAGAATTTTTAAGAAGAAAATTTAATTCAGCTGCAAACGGAAGTAAACTTCCCATGGAGGGGAAAATGAAAGAGGGAAATGCGATTAAGTTTTTTATTGTTATTATTCTGATTCGCCAGCTGCATGCGAAGGAGCAAGTTTCCCACTTCACATTGAACGTAGAAAATGCAAAACCATAAAAATAGAAGAAAAGAAAAACCTGAAAACTTCTAAATAAGCCGTATAATAAATTTAGCAAGGAGGAAAATCTTCACACAGATTTTGTAAGCGCAACTCGGCTCAGGTGAAAGCCTTGCTTAACATTCAAAGGGGCTATCTACATGATTTATGGCCAAAACCTTAACGAATACCCTCTTAATGCACCACCACCCCCTGCTCATCACCTATCTTCCACCCACCGGGCCCAATGTAACAACACAAAGCTCAAATGGCCTGGTCAAAACAATTTGTTAGTCCACGCAGCACTCCCACTTCTACCCTGTAGTCATAAAAAAGATCAAGCGGTTAGCATTAACTTGACATCGTATACTATATAGATAGATATATGCATATATATATACATAGCTATTTTATGTACATAGAAATGTATTGTATATACTTGTCTGAGCTGATTAGTGATAAGTTTTCTGATTGACACAAAATCTTTAGGACGACTATGGAAGCGGGCTTAGGAGAGTTTAGATTAATAGATTCCAGATACTATATATATATATATATTATAGTTATAGAAAAGTTTACTTAAATCCTACTTCAACTAAAGGTAGATAGCTTCAACATAAACTGAATCTTATATCTCATAGCATTCTGAGAAAGCAATTGCAATTGGCAACAATTTGTTACATTTTTGAGATACCACAAAAACCGCTAGTTTTTCCAGTGCAAAAGGTGTGAAAATTTGTGGGGAACTGTGTGTGTGTGAGTGTGTGTGTAAGTTGGCCACACAGCAGGCGTCATTTTCTTGGCATGGAGTACAAGTTCGTTTCGGTTTCTATTGATTTTCCGGCTTATCATAACAGTAAGAGACTCTTGGAGTTGCACTGTGGGAGGGAGGCGACTGAAGCTCTTTGAGATTTGTGTGGCCTGCATTTTCAGCTGGCCAATTTGCATTTACTCTCGTCCCCCACACTCCAATTGGACACTGTTGCAGCTTTACATGTGGCTGCAATTTTCCACTCAGTTGCGAATGATTGATGGGGATTGATGGGGGTTGGAGGGGGAGGGGCATGGAGCAGTGGGCAATTAGCAGCTGTGGCAACCGTTTGATGCCTGATGAATACGGAACATGTACGGAGTAGAGCAGGCGATCTCAAGTGTTATGGAGCACAAGCAGAGACTGCGTTTAATAAACACAACGGCCAATTGTGCTGGAGATGACCCAAATTGGCAAAAGATCTATAGTTGTATCATAGATATATATATATATACATCCTATTCATTCATGTTCGTTCGAGAAACCTCTTAACTTTAACTGACTCATGAATTTTACAATAATATATTTGTTTGTTTTTCATGTGATAACAGCTCGAATTGTGTTTCAACACAAATTTCGGTTCGATCCCCTCCAACACATTTCGAAACCGGTTTTAAGAAAGTTGTTTTCCCCCGCCGCTTCTTGGCCAACTCAAAAAACTCGTCTGCCAAAACAAAAGAAAGAACGTTTCAATTTGAAGCCAAAGTTTAAGAAGTTCTTTTTCTCTCTTTGTTCTTTTTTGGAACCAGATCGGTCGTTGGCATTCAACATGCAAAAGATAAATTCAAACTGCAGATACTTTTGCCTTAGATACACTCTAATAACTGAAAGATACTCATCAATGTTTCATTCTGATGATTAAGCAACTCTCTGTTGAATCTCAAAGATACTTTCCTAGAGGCTGTTGATGATTAAGATACACTCTGATAGACACCCATACGCAGTCTACAGTTAACCAACAGCCATAATTTAAACAACAAAATTAAACAACAACAACGTTAACAACAACTTCAGTCATGGAATCGATGAATCACAGCCTGTTTACCTGGCCGGGCTTGTCGCACTGTTCGCTCTCTCGTTTCGCTGGAATACCGATGCGGTTGCCGTTGACGTTTTCAACTTGGGGTATACACAACACACTTACACACAAACACAAACGCACACACATAGGAACATGCTTTAAAAACACTTATCAATGAAAATTAATATGATAACAATACGACACACACACACGCTCAACTGGAGAGGAGGTCACCATATAGAACACTATCTACATAGAGAGATATATACATGTATGTATATCCCTGAGAGCTCCAAAAAAAGGTTGCACCAACGACATTGATAGACTTCAATACGACATGCACAAGCACGTACTTGTGTTTAGATATATACATATACATATATACTTGTATACTAAACATATCTTATATCATATATATACAATAGAATTGAGTTTCCAATTTGAATAGAGAGATTCAGAAATGTTGATTTCATTGCTTTGTCACCACCTGTAGCTCTATAGGGTTTCTCCCTTCCTCTCTATCACTTCCAGTCTCTGCGTCTCTTTCTTTTTCTCTTATGTTGTCAATATATTTTGCACTTTTGGATAACTTTTTCGATATCTAACAGTTTATACTCGTAGTACATACATATATGGAGGTCTAGTCCATAGTGAGCCTCGCATTAGTTAGCACCTTTTGATGTATGGGGCTGGGCTTACAATAACTTTGATTCACTTGATTCTTGATATATGTGTGGTATTTTTATTAGTTTTTGTCATATTCTTATATCATTATAGTCGTAATTTAACGCTTACGTTTTAACAATTTTTATTTGAGTTTAAACAAATTGCGAAAAGTCCGCAACGCGGCACAATAAATAAATTGCGTTGTCAGCGAGTTTGAACAGTTTTTTTACTTCTTATTTTTTATTGATGTTGTTTTTGTATTTGTTTTTGCATTTGTTTTCTCGCGTTTTTTCTATATTCGTTATTGAATCTCGATGATTGTGTACTGCACTCTAAATACACTTGGAACAGCAAAATGGAAAAGTCGCGTTAAGCTCTTTGGGTGCTCGACGAACCAACCGTGCGCAACGTCTTAACTGCGGGAATTGTTAAAACGAACTAAAAACTGTTAAACAGAAAATTGCTTTGCTTGGCGTCGACTGCGGCAAAGCTGAGCAGAGCGTTGCCAGATCGTCACATTGTGTACTAAAACTTGTGGCGTTGGTGCTATAGCAATCAGCTTTGTGACATGCTTGCAGTTGATACGTTGAGCTGTTTAAAAGCAAAATTAACTACAATTGTAATCTATATAACTGTTATACTATACTATAGCTAGATCATTTATAGAACATATACAGTTATAATTAGCTTATTAAACAACAGTCAAACAGCAGTTGGATAAAATTTCATTTGAATTTTGTTAGTTTTTTGCACTTTGTAAAAATGTTTTTGGACTTTCGGGTTTATCTTTTATATCGTCTACATGCATGTGAAATACCGTAACTGCTATTGTGTCTGCCAGCGCAATTAAAAACGGTCATCAATTAAAGTTAATATAATGCATAAATATTATATATATATATATAGACCGAGTTAATGGACCAGTTGTTCTCCAGTGGGTAGTGATCAGTGGTGCTACTGAGCTGAACGATCAGCGATTGCCATAACCAAAGCTCAGGTAATATCCAAATAATTGCTGTCCAAAGATTGTACAATTAAAGTCTATATTTTTGGGGGTATATAAATAGGCGTTCCCATTCCGAATTGCTTCTAAAAGTTGGAAAAATGTTGTCGCATCTTGTACTCCTGCTGTCCGCTTGTTTAGCCTTTGAGGTAGCCTTGGCCTGTGTAAGTAGTACATGTCACCTGACTGTAATATATATATATATTTATATATATATAACTCTATGAACTCTATAGAATGGCTATAAGGCAAAGGTTGTTAAAATGGAAAACTGTGCGGGAGCCGATGCTGTGATAACAGTGGAGGACGGCTTCAGTGTCAAGCTAAATAAGAAGTGTGAATTGGTGCCAACGGGTTGCTTCAGCAACAAAGCCTTTGGAACAGCTATGGCCAAGTTTAAGGTACAGAAGGATGGTCTCGTCATGAAGGAGGGCAAAATGGATCTGTGTTCCGCTGTGGATCAGGCGTCGACCGAGGCGAAGGATATACTAAAGCTGTTCGGAGCACCATCCAGCTGTCCAGTTGCCGAGGAGAAGATCTGCGCCAATGAACACAAAGTGGATCTGTCCAAGTACAAATCCATGCTGGGCATGGCACGTGGTCATCTCATCATCGATAGTGAAATTACCCATGATACTGTGAGTCATCATTCAATCTATATTCAAAGTTCTCTACTAAGGCTGGTCTGTATCTCCTCCAGGGTAAATCTTGTTTCCATGTCGAAGTCGAAATAACAAAACACTAAATGGACAGTGGACAATGGACAATGAACTATGGGCACTGCTGCTTCTCCAGTATTCTCGTTGATCCACTCTTAGTAATTATGAGTTTATATTATGAGTCTTGCAATTTGGTTGTACATTTAATCGTAGTAGCGAAATAAACCTGGTAATGGATACAATAAGATCAGCAAAAGACTTGTCCAGCTCTCTATTAGTAATCCTTTGAATATATTTCAACACTGTTGCTTACAAATCTTAACGTTAGGTTCTATATCATTTATATATCTATTCACGAAGTGTTCCAAATTGAAACAGAAAGTGAGGAAGCATTATTCTTCTATTGGGGGCAATCCATCTTGAGCAGAGCGAGAGTATCCATTGTTCAGCAAATGCCTGAGAAAGTGTAATCACATTCGTTGTCCTTCTCCTTGAGGCGACCCATATAAGGCGAGTGCTTGATCCCGAAACTATATGAGGGCATATGGGATAGGTTTACCTGTGAATAATTGGTAGGAAGACAGGAAAAAAAAACAGAAGAAACATAGATGAAAATTTATTTAAACCTTTCGATTTAATCACATAAAACATTTGAATCTCGAGATGCATAAAACTTCAATTTTGTTTTGAATAAAGCTAAAAGTTACACTGAAAGAATAAAAGGGTACAGAGATCCTTTTTAGGGATAACCCTTGTCTTGAGGGCCCAGAAGACATTGCATAAACCGATCTGGCAATATGCATTGACCCTGCTTGCCGCAGAACTTGGAGTGCATAATACCAAAGGATATTGAGGGTGTGGAACGTTTCTCCCAATACTGTGGGCAGAGAAGGAGTAGGAGGCTCTTCTATATGGATCGCAACCTTAGATGAATGCTTACCTTTTCGGGACAGTGTGCACCTGGACCGGGCTTATTATCATCGGTTATCATCTTGTATTTGCCACGCATCGTAAACACGGGCGGCTTTGGCTTGACGACCGTGTACTCGCCATCGTAGTAGCCGGGACCGGGTAGGACAAAGGTGGGTATCAAAGCATCCCGCTCGCGTCCGGCCATGGTATAGGCGGGCGCTGAACGTATGGGACCCTCTTTGCTGCTGCCCAAGACAGTGGGTATCTTATAGACGTTAGGAGCTGTCAAGGATAATCAAGGATCAAATACAGTTAGAGTAGAAAGAGGTAAATTTAATAGAAATAGCTGGATAACTGGGTTTTTGCTGGTGGTGTTTGAATGGTTAGATTAGTAGATGATCTTGATTAGGATGAGAAGGCTGCAAGACACAAACAAGGAAAGATCCTTAAGTAGCAACTGTTAATTTTCGTTTATGGAAGCACACACATATTATAGAAGGACTTGGTTGGGTTACCTGATAATCTTCTCTTGGACGCTGCTCGCCTCCACAGCGTACTTGACCGTACTTGACCTGGTTGACTTGCTGCTGGTCACAATCGCACCATCGCCCTGCACCACAGTCCGTGTACTCTGGCTGGCCGCCTTATGTCTTGTGGCGCTGGCATCTGCCATACCCTTGGCTATGACCTGTAGATTGCCATGTGCATTGCTCACCTGCTGCACTGTTCTCTGTACGGACTTTGACTGATCTCCATTAAAAAGAGCTGTGCTAATTGTTGGCGGTGCGAGTTCAGTGCAAGTGTTGCCATTTGTGGTGCTGGTGCTGCTAGTGGTGCTCTGCTTGATTGTTGTCGTCTCCTGCTTGCCTGCATGAAGATGGCCATTGGCAAGATGAAGACCATTAACCCGCCGCAGTGGCTCACTGACTGTTGTCGTTGTGGCCATTGTGGTGTTGGTGGATTCTTTTGTTTCCACAGAGCTGTCGCCGTTGTTGCGCACTATGATTAAATGCTTATGCGTTAAGAGATTCTCATCTTGATGGTAGTTAGTACATATTTATTTGTCCACTCAGATAATAGCCTAACAGCTAATTAGCTTAACAGATTATTTGGTTAACTTAACGCTTCAAGTAGTCTACTCGTAAAGTGAAAACTTTTACAATCTGTCTGCTTACTTCGTCTTGGGGGCTGGACAACATTGAACCAGATTACAAATTTTATTCCGCATCATCAGCAGGAGGAGCATCAGCAGGAGCTTCAGCATCAGGAGTAGCAGCATCATCAGGAGTAACAGTAGCAGGAGCACCAGGAGCTGGTCCAGGTGCTGTGGAGCTATTCGTGCTATTTGATGAATTAGCTATACGAATCACCATATGCCAGGCGCAATCCCATTGGCACTTTTTGAGGGATGGATACTCATTATGCCTATGGAAGCGCTTACACTTGGTGAACACCGACACACAGTTCAATATGATGCGATGGAATGCATAGAACTTACGACGTGGTCCATGACACGTCCGCTCGTGTCTGTACTTGTTCTTCACCAGACAAGCACCATTTGGCCTATCTAAACAAGGGAAAGGACCGTGGTCGAAAGTCAAGGATACAACTTTCGGGCTTTAGCCAATATCCAAATATCCAAACTTACATTTGCTACTGTCACTCAATAATACAATCCAAAGAAGTAGAAGTCCGATCACCAACCACCTCATTGTGGGTTCCTTCAGTAAATGAATCTCTAGTCCCTTTCGCTAAGCTAAACTGTTCACTAAATCGTTCCCCCTCTTATATAAGTGTTTCAAATCGGTTCTATTTCTAAATACTTAAAGCGTTAAATTCTCCGTTTGAACATAGTAATAACAACAGTAATTAAATGATAATGATAACAACTATGATATGGATGATAATGGCTTACCAGGGCTGGCCAAGCGTCGTTCTCGTCTTTGTAAGATACGATCTTCGATATAAGCGCCTCTAGGTTCTACTTATGAGTGCGGGTGAATATAGTATAAGAGAAATACAGGGTATATACAGGGTATTTGTAGAGTGTATACATATAGAACACCAAAGAATGTGAGAACATGAAATACAAATAGAAAAAACACAAACAGGAAAAAAGGATTTAAAGAACAGAATCCCAAGCCAGGACTAGCTTAGCTCTAGTGGAGTAGAGTGTTACCTACCTGGTAAGCAGGGCATGGGTAATGTCTTAAGACCAAAGCTATACGCTGGGGAGTTATCCACCTTACACTGCTCTGGATAATAATGTCCGGGAGCTAAATAGGAGAAGCAGAATAAAAAGCAGGAGGAGGAGGAGAATCATTGAGGAACATTCTAAGGAATATAGCTTTGTGATATGCTTTACCAGGTGCATCGGTGGAGACTTTGATCTCTGTTCTTGTGCCAAAGGTATAGGCTGGTGTATGATGTGCTGTGTGCTTTTCCGGTTCATATGCAGTGGGTGCTGTAACGCGGCAACGGACAAAAGAATTTAAGGATCATAAGGATCCATAATATCTATTTTTGTATTTACCTGGTGTATCACTGATATGCTCCCGATTCAGCTTCATACCAAACGTAAAGGCCGGAGTACTATCCACATGGCAGTTCTCCGGTCGATAGTCGCAGGGCCCTGGCGTTTGGGTTACATGCTCAATCCTCGACCGACCTGCAATTGTGTACGCGGGCGTATGGTCAAGTCGTACCTTTTCTGGTGCATAGTCGCATGGCGCCGGATGATGAGTGTCCACCTTGGGGTCATATTTGCCACCAAATGTGTAAGCAGGTGTATGATCCAGTCGTGTCTTCTCTGGCGAATAGTCTCCTGGTGCAGGTGTGTCATTTGAGATCTTTGGATCATGCTTTCCAGCCATGGAATAAGCGGGATTGTGATCTTGTCTGACTTTCTCCGGGAAATAAGCTCCAGGAGCTGGGGTTTCACTGGGCTTGTGAAGGTCGTGGCGGCCAGCGAAGGAGAAGGCGGGATTGTGATCTTGACGCGTCTTCTCTGGGTGATAATCTCCTGGAGCAGGAGTGTCATTTGAGATCTTTGGATCATGCTTTCCAGCCATGGAATACGCGGGATTGTGATCTTGTCTGACTTTCTCCGGGAAATAAGCTCCAGGAGCTGGGGTTTCACTGGGCTTGTGAAGGTCGTGGCGGCCAGCGAAGGAGAAGGCGGGATTGTGATCTTGACGCGTCTTCTCTGGGTGATAATCTCCTGGAGCAGGAGTGTCATTTGAGATCTTTGGATCATGCTTTCCAGCCATGGAATAAGCCGGATTGTGATCTTGTCTGACTTTCTCCGGGGAGTATGCTCCTGGAGCTGGGGTTTCGCTGGGCTTGTGAAGGTCGTGGCGGCCAGCGAAGGAGAAGGCGGGATTGTGATCTTGACGCGTCTTCTCTGGGTGATAATCACCAGGAGCTGGGGTGTCATTTGAGATCTTTGGATCATGCTTTCCAGCCATGGAATAAGCCGGATTGTGATCTTGTCTGACTTTCTCCGGGGAGTATGCTCCTGGAGCGGGGGTTTGGCTGGGCTTGTGAAGGTCGTGGCGGCCAGCAAAGGAGAAGGCGGGATTGTGATCTTGACGCGTCTTCTCTGGGTGATAATCTCCTGGAGCAGGAGTGTCATTTGAGATCTTTGGATCATGCTTTCCAGCCATGGAATAAGCCGGATTGTGATCTTGTCTGACTTTCTCCGGGGAGTATGCTCCTGGAGCTGGGGTTTCGCTGGGCTTGTGAAGGTCGTGGCGGCCAGCGAAGGAGAAAGCGGGATTGTGATCTTGACGCGTCTTCTCTGGGTGATAATCACCAGGAGCTGGGGTGTGGTTGGCTACCTTTGGGTCGTTCTTGATACCAAAACTATAGGCGGGATTGTGATCTTGACGCGTCTTCTCTGGGTGATAATCACCAGGAGCTGGGGTGTGGTTGGCTACCTTTGGGTCGTTCTTGATACCAAAACTATAGGCGGGATTGTGATCTTGACGCGTCTTCTCTGGGTGATAATCTCCTGGAGCAGGAGTGTCATTTGAGATCTTTGGATCATGCTTTCCAGCCATGGAATAAGCCGGATTGTGATCTTGTCTGACTTTCTCCGGGGAGTATGCTCCTGGAGCTGGGGTTTCGCTGGGCTTGTGAAGGTCGTGGCGGCCAGCGAAGGAGAATGCGGGATTGTGATCTTGACGCGTCTTCTCTGGGTGATAATCACCAGGAGCTGGGGTGTCATTTGAGATCTTTGGATCATGCTTTCCAGCCATGGAATAAGCGGGATTGTGATCTTGTCTGACTTTCTCCGGGGAGTATGCTCCTGGAGCTGGGGTTTCGCTGGGCTTGTGAAGGTCGTGGCGGCCAGCGAAGGAGAAAGCGGGATTGTGATCTTGACGCGTCTTCTCTGGGTGGTAATCACCAGGAGCTGGGGTGTCATTTGATATCTTTGGATCATGCTTTCCAGCCATGGAATAAGCGGGATTGTGATCTTGTCTGACTTTCTCCGGGGAGTATGCTCCTGGAGCTGGGGTTTCGCTGGGCTTGTGAAGGTCGTGGCGGCCAGCGAAGGAGAAGGCGGGATTGTGATCTTGACGCGTCTTCTCTGGGTGATAATCACCAGGAGCTGGGGTGTGGTTGGCTACCTTTGGGTCGTTCTTGATACCAAAACTATAGGCGGGATTGTGATCTTGACGCGTCTTCTCTGGGTGATAGTCACCAGGAGCTGGGGTGTGGTTGGCTACCTTTGGGTCGTTCTTGATACCAAAACTATAGGCGGGATTGTGATCTTGACGCGTCTTCTCTGGGTGATAATCTCCTGGAGCAGGAGTGTCATTTGAGATCTTTGGATCATGCTTTCCAGCCATGGAATAAGCGGGATTGTGATCTTGTCTGAATTTCTCCGGGGAGTATGCTCCTGGAGCTGGGGTTTCACTGGGCTTGTGAAGGTCGTGGCGGCCAGCAAAGGAGAAGGCGGGATTGTGATCTTGACGCGTCTTCTCTGGGTGGTAATCACCAGGAGCTGGGGTGTCATTTGATATCTTTGGATCATGCTTTCCAGCCATGGAATAAGCGGGATTGTGATCTTGTCTGACTTTCTCCGGGGAGTATGCTCCTGGAGCTGGGGTTTCACTGGGCTTGTGAAGGTCGTGGCGGCCAGCAAAGGAGAAGGCGGGATTGTGATCTTGACGCGTCTTCTCTGGGTGGTAATCACCAGGAGCTGGGGTGTCATTTGATATCTTTGGATCATGCTTTCCAGCCATGGAATAAGCGGGATTGTGATCTTGTCTGACTTTCTCCGGGGAGTATGCTCCTGGAGCTGGGGTTTCACTGGGCTTTTGAAGGTCGTGGCGGCCAGCAAAGGAGAAAGCGGGATTGTGGTCAAGTCGTAGCTTTGCGGTATCGTAGGTGCCTGGTGCTGGTGTGTCACTCGTTTTGAGGGTGTCATGTCGTCCGGCAAATGAGTAAGCGGGATTGTGATCGTGCCGTACTTTTTCGGGACAGTAGTCACCTGGTGCGGGAGTGGAGCTATCAAGCCGGTGCTCATGCTTACCACCGAAGCTGAACGCTGGGCCATGATCGCCGCGATGTTTTTCCGGAGCATACGAGCCTGGAGCCGGAGTAAAGTTTTCGGACTTGAGTTCATGCCGGCCAGATAGTGTGTATGAGGGTGCGTAATCCAAGCGCACCTTCTCCGGGTGGTACGTGCCGGGTGCAGGTGTATCTTGTGACCTGCTGACCTGTACACGTTGGCCAAAGGTGAAGGCGGGCGATCTGGCAAACACACATTTCTCTGGCTCGTATGCACCAGGCGCTGAAATAGAAGGATTAAAGGAATCTCGTTAGTCACGATATCCTGGAACATGCCTGGGCATGAACTTTTCATATTCAATGTATCTCTTGAGCACTTACCTGGCGTGGCATCCACAACATCGTGCGTTGCCTTGCCACTTAGACTGAAAGCAGGTGCTGCATGCAATTTAGACTTTTCTGGGCTGTAAGTGCCAGGTGCTGGTGGGATTGAAACGGGTTTTGGTCAAGTTATGCACCCATCTAAGAGGCTAAGGACTGTCTTTCAGTGTACATTCATACACTAAAAGAGCGACCCCTAGACTATAACCCACCTGGAGAGTTGCTAATTTGTGTGTGCTTTGTCTTCAGGCCAAAACTATATGCGGGTGTGTGCTCTAAGATTTGTTCAGTCCTATAGGAACCAGGTGCTGCAAGGGTGCAAAAGCGTATATATGTATATAGGATGCAGATACTAGGATTGAGGATATAGAAGGATGAGCTACAAACCTGGCGTATAGTCAGGCCGCAGCTCGTGGTGCTTGATGCCAAAGCTAAACTCCGGTGTCCTGCTGAAATTCGCCTTTTCGGGAGAATAGGCGCCAGGAGCTGTAGGATAAGTAAGGATATAAATATTCGTATCAAGAGGATAATGCTAATTCTACTGGATTTGAACCTCTAACTAGATACAATGGATACAATGTTAGGTGGTGCCTCATATTACGAGTATTACCTGGTGTATTCTGTTCGTGCTGGATTTTAGTTCGTCTACCAAATGTGTAACGTGGCGCATTCTTTCTTGATTGCGAGGTCCTTTCAGGACAGTAACTATTTGGCGCTGTTAGTGTTAATAAAACAAATAAATGTTGGTACCGAAATACTTTTAGACTACACACATACAACAGGAGTGGAGGCGAAAGAGAAGTAAGAGTAATAATATTGTACGACTATTACTAACTAGAATTTTAGATTACTTCAATTACTTTGGTAGTTTACGAGTTGCGGGTGACTGTAGGAGAACCAAAACCAAGTGAGAAGAGCACATGCAAAGGGTGAGAGGTGAGGGTTAACAATGGGTTAACTGGGAAACGGCAATTGCCAGTTAGTTGTGTTACCTGGATTGTTAACAATGTAAACGTTAACCTTAATGCGAAATGTATATCGAGGAGCTCGCGGCTTAATCACGTCAAGCGACACCACTTGATAATGGTTCGGACCTTAATTTTGGTGGCAATTGTTTTTTTTTATGTTTTTGTGTTTGTTTTGTTTTTAAAAGAGAGAAAACATAAAATTATAATCAAATCATAAGCATAATAATACAAAAGATAAAAGGATCTACACACAGATATATACATATATATATGTATATGTACAAGAGAGAAAGAGCGATACAAGGAAATAAAGGACGGTCATGTTGTGTGAGAGTGAAAGGGACAACTATACTACACTAGCATGCAGCTAAAGCTGCTTCTACTATTTCTACGTGACAGTTACTAAGAGAGGCAGAGAGAGGAAAAGAGAGACTCGCACTAAGAGTGCTGCAGCGAGAGGGAGACAAAAAATATGCTAACATGCAGCTACATCTATTACGTGATTACTTCTACTGAGAGAGCTTCAATGCAAGAGAGGCAAAGAGAGAGAGTTGAAGGAGAGGTAGTGCAGCGTTTACTTACGCGCTGCTGGCACGAATCTTTCTTGGGGTTAGGTTTTGACAAATGACTTGATTTATATACGAATATATATAAATATATATATATATTTATATAGATGTACATATATACAGTGATGCGTCTGCTATCCGTGAAGACGTTGATGATGATGATGATGCTTGTCCGTAATCCATAGCGATAATGATGCGCATGCAACCGATAACCGATATGATCAATACACCAAAACTTGCAACCAAATCTATAACCATTCAAACAGCAACAGCAACAACCAAGAACCAAACTGTGGACATTTGCTCAGCAATAGACCGTTACGTCTTACCTGGTATCAACTGAAGCTTGGCGCTGGCCGGCTTCTTGCCAAATGTATACTTGGGCGTGGCATCGATAACAGCCCTGGCTGCCGGCATGACATCGTATTCGCCGGGTCCGGGATTGACAAAGCGTGTTAACTCTTTGGGGCGACTCTGTAGAGTCGCCGATCTTGGATGCTCTTTACCGTTAGGTCGCAGACCAGCAACATTATACTGAGCCGGGCCAGGACCAGTGGTCTCATCCTTGCTAATCAGCTTGTGACCAAATGTATAGGAGGGTGCACCCTTTTTCTTCGAATCTGGCACTTTGCTTCCTGCAAGCGTATAGAATAAGTGTTTGGTCATATCGTATTCTCGCCCCAATCCCAATGCAACATACCAATTAAAGTGGGCAGCTGCACAATGGCAGGTCCTGGATTGGTTGTCTCAGCGGCAATCCGGCCCATGCGCACAGTGGGTGTCCAAGGTCGCTGCTCGATGCTGCCAGCCATGGTGAGTGTCCGAATGTTACGTACGGGTGTACAGGGTCCCAGATTTTCTTCTTCAACTTCGATTTGCCAAAGAATTTTAGCTAAAAGGAAAACGGGAGATCATTAGACTTAAGACCCATTATCTGGCAGTAAAACAGTTAACAACTTTCGCCATTTTGTTTGCAGTTTCTTGAAATCAGATAACGCTAGAAGGTATTCAGGAATTTTATACAATATACGTATATTATTATATTATTCGGTATTACTCAAATTTGACTTGTGTTTTCGTTTTCACAATTGATTTGTGTTACAAAGCTCGCAGCTGGGTTAGAAACTGTTTCCTAGACTTGGTAAGGAGAGGTGTTAGGGATGTGGGAGGGATTGGATGTAAGCTGGATAAGGTGACCCAAGAGGAATGAAAGCTGTACTCCAATTAGATGTCATATGGTCATTTAATGATGGAAAGTGAGGGCTTAACCTGGATCGATGCATGCTGGGATCGATAGATATGAGTTATGCCAGGATTGAGCTAATGGCGATTCCTCTGATGGATCATATGGAGTACACAAACTCCAACAGAAAGATCTCAATAAGCGATGTTTCCGCAGAGTTGACGTAAAATCAATTGCTCCAAAAACGACGAAAAAGGGTTTTCCAACTTTCCACTTGACAAGCGGCGTGTGCGATTTATTTCTTTCAAATTTTCTGGGCCACTTCGTGGGGTGAGAAAGGGGCGGAGTTAGCTGTCTGTGGAAGGATTTGTTTGTGCACGTCACACGAAAACACAAACAATGGACACAAAAACTATAACTTTGCGGTAGGCTCTCTCCGCCTTAACCCGTGACCTTCTTTCCCAGGGCGCAGCCCAAAAGTGTTGCCTATCATCAGGCGTTTTAGCTGGTGCCCAAGTCCATGTCCGTGCCGGTGCTACGTTCCGTCTGGTATCAGCTAGCGACGTCGCAGTGTAATCGATACTCTGCGATGACGACCCCAATTGGCTTCCTGGCGATTAGCTGGCGCGTTCGAACGTGCCCCACATCCCGCTACCAACCCGCACCTGCCCAGACTTAATAGACTTAGTTGGGCAGTCGCAACAAGGTTGCGCCCCCAAAAAAATAATAATGCCATAGAGAAACAGGTATGCCAAGTGCTAATGTTGGCCATTTGGCGCATGTTGGCCAACAAAACGATTACATTTAATGACTTGGGAGCGACAAAAGCATGCGATGAGGCAGGGAGAGGCAGCGGGAGGCAGCGAGAGGACTCCCAACTCCAACTGGAGCTTGAAGTGAGACGTTGAAGTGGAAGCGTGCAACATTTTGCTTCTTCTTCTTCTATTGACCGTGAAAATGCTTCTTAGCCTTAGGCAAATACACACACAGCTGTTTTGTTTTTGGGGCCACATGGAGCAAGGGGCGTAGCGAGCTCAGTGGGCGTGGACTCGCAGCGACCTCGCACGCAATTGAACATGTTTTGGTTGCACTACTCGAAACGATTTCAAACGCAAAACGAATCTTACATCATCGACGATTCTACAGCCTTATGCTCTATGCCACCCACACACGCACACACACACACACACACATACAGTTAGCCGGGGCAAGATCAATCAAAGCTGTTGAGCTGCTGCCATATAAGGTAGCCACAAGATGAATCAGAGTATTGTCTGTTTGCCTCTAGACATTTGCGTGGCAGCCAACACACAATGTCACCAGACGAGTTGTTGCCTGCTTTTGTCCAATAAATCTCAATTTGTGGCCAAAACATAACACTAACTTGCGTTTAATTCGCGTCTAATCAAGAGCAACATGCAACATGCCTGGCCAGCAATTAATAGCTCCATTAACAATTATAGATGGTGCCGCTGATATACTCTAACGGAGGAGCAGTCAGAGGAGGAGGATTGGGAGTGCCGCCCGCCACGGGTGCACAGGTCATCTTTCAATCAACCGGTTTAACTTGGCCAACACATGTGAATTAAAAACTGTTTTGAATTGAGCACACACACACACTTATACACTCAACTGCCACTCCCCTTCTCCTTCTGCCTCCCTGCTGCTCCCTCTGGAACTGTCACAGTTTTGAAACGCAACCGCAGAAACCTGTCTGGTAGCTATTTGCATTGCATGACTCTATGCTAATGGCTATGAGCGATGCCTCCCTCCATCCCCCCCCCCCTGCTCCTCTCCCCTTCTGTTGTCGTACATATGTCCAAGTTAGCATCTTGATAGATGATGCCAACTTTGAACTCACACATATTTTTACTCAAGTGTCAACTCGGCACAAAGCCTGACAGACGTCAGCGCCAATTTAACATATGATATCAACCAACCAACAACAACTTAACTGATCGACTTGCTATATACCTATCTTATAGAGTATATATATATATATATACTTATATATATATATATAAGTAGTACAGATCAAATTTGATACCCCTCCCAGGCACAGAAAACGCCGTGTCTTCGCTTTTGACTGGGAACTAATGTCGCTCAGAAGCTGCTCCAGTTAAGTTCTCCCACTTCCATATAAGACTGACACACCCTATCCAATGACTAACAGCCATCAGCTAGTATTACCTGAGGATTACCACAAGATCTGCCAAGACGGTTTCAATACTTTCTCCAATGACCATCTTTGGCTCACGCCTATCTAACTAATTGTTATACCCTGTTTGCTAAGGCACCAATGTGCAGGGTATATTGAAATTTAATATTTAAGAATCTGGAATACCCCTAACAATGCGCTGTGATTGTTAAGTGAGTTGCAGATTTAACTAAGGCTCTTGAGATTAATTAACTCATCTATGTTGAAGCGCACTTCAAGGTTGCGTTATGATTAATAATAACGCTTTTTGTTATGTGTATTTAAGCCTCATTTCACGCTCTCCCAACTGTTGGCCAAAACAAATAGCCGAAAAAAATGAGCTCATTTTCCAGCATTTGAACATTCATCAACCACTTTTACGCCCAAATACGGCTGACAAACGACTGTCTGCTGCCTGCTGCCATTTCCTTTGAGCCCACATTGATTTGTCCGAAAAAGCCAAGTTAATACGTAAATGGGTCTCCAGACGGCGCCCACACACACACACACATACACGCACACATCAAACTTCTGTTTTGTGTCTCTATCAAAAATTACCTCCCTACCCCCTCTCACACCCCTTTATAATAATCGTGTTTATAAATTTAATTAACAGCAAAAGAAGGCGAAGTTGGCCAAATATAAACAACAACAACTAAGCACAACCGGCAAATGGTACTACCAACAAAAGAATGTGATTGAAACAACAACCAAAATTAGTCGCTGCCAAGTGTTTTGGCCAAAAGCAGGCAAAAAGCCAAATTGATAAAAGAAACACACACAGAAAACAGCAACAAAACTGACGTCAACTTCGCTTTGTGAACTAGTTTCTATCTCAAGATCTAATTAGATATAGAGAACGTGTTTTGATTCTTGAATACCCCCAGTGAAAGCCACAACCAACTCCTGACTATCCCCAACTTCATGATGATCTTCCTAATGATCATTTACTTCAATTAATTACAAAGCCATTTCCATTTCAAATTGCGTTGATTTTTGTTTTGATTCTTGAATACCCCTAGTGAAATCTGAGAAGTTAACAACTAACTCCAGACTATCTACAACTTCATAATGACCTTGCTAATTTTTGATTATTTAAATGTATTTCAAAGAGATTGTCAGACTGTAACTTTTAATGGGCTCCAAAGCTGTTTCCGTTCGCTTCGATTTATGGCTAGAGTACACGATCGCTGGGAGCTAGAGAACCTGACTAATTCTCCTATTTGCATAGCTTTAGGTATTATATCATTAAACAAATATTTAATATTTCTTTTTATGCATTTACAGCAAACTTTCTGTTGTTTCTTTTACTTGTTTTTAGCCTTTAAATTATTTCTTTTTTGCTAATTTAGTTTTTTGTGCTCGTTTGTTGGCTCATAATCATTGGCTTTGAAATATGAATTTTTGTGGCCGAGACGTCGAGTCGACCGGTTTGTGTTTAATAGAGCTGATGTCATGGGCTTAAAACTCCAAAAGTTTCCCCGTTTCCTCGTTTCCACGTTTCCACTTGTAGCACTTTTCAGCATGTGACATCAATAGAAAAAACATTGACAAAACATTGTTTGGCGGGGGCCTGCAGGGAGGACAGGCTATGAAACAGCTGTAGCTGCAGGAAGCGGCTGTGGCAGCGACGGCACCACAAAAATGCCAATGGGCACAGACAGACACTATCGACATTGCCATAGACCCTCTGTCAGTCGCAACCCCAGCTCCTGCCATTGCTCCGACTCAGTCTCAGTCAGTCAATGAACTTTTAGGTCAGGATAAACCTAACCAGGCACGCAATGTTAACTTCTTGTCGCAGTTACAGTCACAGTTAAAGTCACAATCACAGTCACAGTCGCTGGGTTAACGCCTACTTAACTGGCTTGTTGATTTGTTGATTTCTTTTTGATAATAAACCCTTTTGGGGGTATGGGTTAGGCCCTGGCACTTACCGCAGTGGTCGTATGTCTGGTTTATGTGTCTTCCTTTCCTCCTACTGCTCCTTTTTGTTTCAAGTTTGATTTGTTCAATGAGAAGCTTTGATTTAGCACGCGGCTAGTTGTTTGAATGTCGCAGAGTCCTGGTTGGTCCTTGGGGCTGGCTGTGGCGCGGAGATTTCAAAACATCTGCGAAAAGTCAACACAAAAGTACGTAGCGCGCTTAGAGGAAGAGGGGGAGATTTGTTTTCGTTGTTTTGTGATCGTTAATTGAGTTTAAGTGACAGCTGTTGAGCTGCGTTGCGGTCTGTAAATTGCTAGAAATTGCCAAATAATTCAACTATTTTCATTGCCGTTGATTTGATTTGTGTTTGATTCTGATTTATTTATTTGTTGCTATTTCTTTTTTTTATTATTTCTTTTATTCGCTTTAAATCGTATCGCACTCGAGCGCTGCTGTTCACAAACTAAAACGTTAAAGTCGTGCTCTCGCGCTTTTCGTTTCAAATTTTGCTAACAGTCACAACAGAAACACAACTTAACAGAAACTGTCCGCTTAACAGTAACTGTTATGCCTCATGCTTACGCGTGGGCAGCGTCTACAGAGCGGCGTGCTGTTAAACTGTTACTGTTAACTGTTTTTCGTTGAAAATTGCTCAACAGCGAAATATAACAGCAGCAGCAGAGTTTAGATTGATTTGACCTTCGTTAAATATTACCAATTGGATGGCGCTGCTGTAGTAGGAAATAACCTTTTTCGTTCAATTGGCAGATAAGTTTTTGATCAGGAATCGACTATTCGGGCTAAGGCGACGCCCACATCTACATCGTAATCGTAGAAAACTTAATGGCTCATTGAGTTTCTGTAATTCGTTTACTGCTTTTACTCATCAGGCACCCGTTTATGGCGTTTAAATACGTTGAATAATCCGCCTCTTGTCTTTATACTTATATAATCATAATCATTCTCAGTGCTGCGGTCGCAAGCAGACAACCTTCACCCACGCATCTGCCATATGAAGCGTGAAAAACTTATTGCCAATCTGCCAATCTACCAATCAGACAATCCGCCAATTCCATGCCATGTAAGATCAGTTTTGCAGTCTTAGACATACTGTACAATGCTCGCCTTTCATTGCAACTGAGCTTACAAAATGCATGAAATACTTTTATTGTTATTGTTTAATATATGTATATACTTTAAAAGTAGTTGAACTAATTATTTATTAATTGTCTTTAGGTCTTTCAAGGTCTCTAACATAAATTCTTACAAATATTTTAAACCTTTTATATTTATTTGCGATTTTTTGCCCTATCCAAAAAAAGTATGACTCTGGCGATCTGCTTACCCCTCTTTATGTTTTTAGTGAGGAAATGATGCAGCAGGAGTTACTACTTTAAGAAAACTTAGAAAACAGCATAGCCATGGACAGATGTCTCTGTTAGCCAGTCTCAGACTCGTCAGGACCTCTATCCTTTGGGGTGCAGATTCTTTCAGAATTGGAAATGTACTATTTATCTTTCTTCCAAAAACCATGGACATAATCCTTCAAATGGGCAAGCTAATGACAATTTGATTCCTTTGATACAATAAGTAATAGTTAACAGAAAAAATCCCATTTCGAAGTTTCGTTAAGTTTCTCTGTGCTGTGAAGTGAACGCATTTGTTGCTTACTTTTAGGGGCCACAGATATCATAAAATAGCTTTAATTTTACAGAGGATAAACTGTAGAGGAGGATGAATGTAACAGAAATCATATATAAAGCTTAAAAGATGTTTTTCGGATTTCTTTGACCATTTATTTATTTGTTTTATTCAGTAGCAATATCACGTTGATGATTTTTCTTGGATTTTTCATAGCGATAAGTTTTGGTTGTTTTTCTTTACTCTTAAATCGTTTTATAGTATAGTTTGTCTAAATATATAATGCATAGGCGCAATAAATCAACTAAGCTGCATGTTATTATTATTTTTCACTAATAATTCGTAGACTGCATATGTTCTTTCTATGGGAGGATATTGTATTTTTGGAGCGAGTTGTGTTCAAGAGCAGCTCCAAGGTCAGGAAGAGGATGAATGAAACATTTTGGCCTATGGACGTACAAAATATACATATGCAGTATGCATATTAATGCCATATATTAGTAGTACATTCATTACAAGCTAGATATAAGTAAGTACCGTTAGGCTATATAAGTTGAGGCTTCTATCAAAAACTGTATAAAAATGTTCTATAAAATGTTGTTGGTTTTTTATTACTATTATTATTATTATTATTATGATTTTTGTGTGCGCTTCGTTTGCGTTTTGAATGCTGTTTGATTTTTGTATTGAATTTGATTTCTTTGGTGTTTACTCGTACGAGTATATAGTCGGCATTATCTATATATATATATATATATATATAGATATATAAGTCTTTGATCAGTTGCATTCGGCTTGGTTCTGTTTTAAAGTTTTTAAAGTACTTTTTGGATTCGGTTCGATTTTTGACTTGGCTCGCAAAATGAAACCAAAGTTTGTTGTGCGTACAGTCTGGCCCATTGTACTAGTTGTTGTGTGTGTGTGTGTGTGTATTAGTTTTATGGGCATGTGCCTTTAAATCAAGAGAAATTATAACAAATGATAGAAATAAAGAAACTGTAAAATAAATGTTCAGTATACATTTTATTTGTATATATTTTTGTTGTTTTCCGTTTCTTGTTTGTGGCTTATGCGAATGATAAAATTAATTAAGTAAAAACTTTTTCATAAAAATAGGTAAAATATGTATGCATATATGTATATATACTCGGTAAGTATGTAATCGGTTTATGTACTCGTATATTCATATTCATTCCTTATGTTGTGTGCTATAAAAAAAGGTTTAAGAATCCATTTAAAAACTTTTAACATATACAACATAATCAATCGTCTGCATGCGCATTGTATATGCTTTATAGAGGATCTCTGTCTCTCTCTCTCTTTGAGTCTCCACATTTTTTGGAGATAGGGCAAAGATAATGTATGCATGTATATAAAGAAACTGGATATAATTAATTATCTTTTGCTGTATGCAAAACTCAAAAATTAAACAATAAATCACAAAACTTAAACTAAGCACGTCAAATTCTAATCTTAAGATTCTGTTTCTTTCTTTCTGTTTTCTTCTTTCCTTTCATCAGTTTTTCTTTGTGTTACATAAATCTGTTGCGTGTTGTTTGCCTATATACTATATACTATATATATATATATATATCTTACTTAGATAAGCACAATATATACCATAATATATGCGTAGTATATCGGATAAATATATCCATATCATAATCATAATCATTATATCATTAGCATTATATAGCATTCGTTATGAAATGTATCAAAAATTTGACTATTTACTACAGTTAACTATACTTCACACATATATATATATATATATATATTTATATATATATTTATATATATATTTATATATATATATATATACTATATACTATAAATATATAGTTGTTGTTTTTGCGCTCTTTAAACCATACATATTATATAATGATATCATTTGTCTCAGCTTTAGCTCTATATTATTATAGATAGATAATCGCATTATAATAACTAACGGACGTTCCGTCTAGTACATATACAAATCTATGGATAGATCGATGGATCTCTTCACCTCATATCATGTCATGTTATATCATAATCGTATTATTAGGTTTAAAGTATATTATAATTAGTTTGTTTATGGTTATGTTTTTGTTTTTGTTTTTTGTGTGTGCTAATCAGTGCGTCATCCATTCTGATGATCCATTCCATTCTACTCAAACTTCAACCTCCTCCGTTTGCTTAGTCGGTTAGCGTTTGGGCCACGAGTGCCAGCTGCTCTTTGAGCACCCGGAAAGACGGACGCTCCTCGGGTCCATGCGACCAGCACTTCTTCATGACCTGCAAGGAACAACAAGAGATTAAATATATGTTATATCAGATCTGGGAGTATGTTACTTACATCGTATATCTCCTTGGCACACGACTTTGGTTTCTCTAGTATAATGCCGCGCTGCACACGCTCCACGACTTCGGTGTTCTTTAGACGACCATAGGGCATTTTGCCACAGGTGAAGATCTCCCACATGAGTACGCCTGCCAGGTGAAGATTCAGTTAATATTTTGGATACAAAATTTTATTTGGATTTATGTATATACTAACCATAAGCCCAGACATCGCTCTTGGATGAGAAGCGCGTGTAGTTAAGCACCTCGGGTGGTGCCCATTTGATGGGAAACTTGGTGCCGCCGGAGCTTGTGTACTGATCATCGAGCACGTAGCGCGCCAGACCAAAGTCAGCCACTTTGACGACATTCTCGGAGCCCACGAGGCAGTTGCGTGCCGCCAGATCGCGATGAATGTAATTGTGACGCTCCAGATAGGCCATGCCCTTGCTAACCTGTATGCACATGTCCAGTAGCAGACCCATGTTCCCGATGAGCGTGTTCTCGTGCCGGCGCAAGTAGTTGAGCAGCGATCCGTGCTTCATGTACTCGGTGACAATGTAGATGGGTCGATGCTTGGAGCAAACACCGTATAGCTGTACGAGATTTGGATGCTGCAACTTTGTCATCACCTTGGCCTCCTCAATGAAATCATCCTCGGACATGGTGCCCTCTTTCATCATCTTGACCGCTGTATCAATGGATCCGCGCCATTTGCCCCGACGCACTACACCAAACTGACCTGAACCCAGTTCCTCCATCAGCATCAACTCCATCGGATGGATCTCCCATTTGTCATGCGATAAGCCCGCTGTCGGTGGCACCGGACGATCGCACGGCGATGACTTCAATCTACAGGCCAGACCACCCGAGTTATGGCGATGATAGTTAATCAGATCCGGTATGGTCTCGCAGCAGTGCTTCTCACTCAGATAATACTCGCCGCGGGCGTTCTGCTTGATGTGGTAGTGCTTCACATGAGATTGGGGACTGTAAACAATGGAGATGGAGTTTAGTGAGGTGTTCCCGTCCTCTGCTCTATCTTGCAACTTACACTTTGGTATGCAGCGATAGCGTATAGAGACCCTTGGTGGATGACTTGCGCACCACAAAGCATCCCTCCTTGTCGCCCTGCTTGAGCAGTGACTCGGCCCGTTGTCGCGACATGTCGCCCACGTACCACCTGTTACAGAGAGAGATTTGTCTAAGTCAATCCTGAATCTTCATCTGGGTAATCTATCACTTACTCGTAACGCTCCAGACCCAGTAGCGCTTTGGGTTTAACATAATTGCTGGGTATATAGCCGACATTGCCCACGGCGTCCTTCACCTTCCACCAGTGCTCCTGTGAGTCATCAATGACCTCGTATTCGGCATTCTAGGATTGAGAGAAGGTATCAATAGATGTCGTAGGGCAATCTCCAATAAGTTTCTCTTACCTTCTCCAGGGATAAATCGCCGCCTTCGATGGCTTTGAATGGATAGAGAGCCACAACAAGTTTGATAAAGTGGGAATTATCCTGCAAGAAATTGAGAAGGATTTGTGTTTAGATGCTTCACTTGCTTGGAGCTAGCAGAGCTTACCTTGGCTTTGGAGTTGGGCGTGCCGGGCGTGGGTATTCCACCGGGCATGTTGGTATCCAATAAAGCGCCGTTGCCGTTAAGTAAAGTGGGTGACTGTTTGAACGTCGTCAGCGAGGACTGCGGCAGGAAGCGAGTTGGAGATCAGAGATATGGATCTTAATGGATTTGATCAATCAACTCACCTGTGGCTGCAGCGTGGGTGTGCAACTGCCGCCGCCTCCTCCTACGCCGTTGGGACTGCCTAAGCCACTACCAACGCCGCCGACGCCACCTCCACCACCTCCAACGATACCACCGCCTCCTCCTCCTCCTAGGCTGCCGGAGCTGTTGTGCTGTAAACTGAATTGACTGTTGGTCGTCGAGTTGTTTGGACTGATGCTGCGCGTCGAATTCTGGGCTGGAGAACTGCCGTTGCCTGTCAACAACCAAGCACAGATATCCGGAAAAGGAAACGGAAATGGAAAGAAAAATGTACAAAAAATAAACATTAGAAATGCAATCTCAAGTTCGTTGCCTAAGTCTTTCGTTAATGTGCCGTCCGAAGTTTAATAAGAATATGCGACTTACAGATACCCTATAGAATATATATAATGACCTTAACAGAGGGATAGAAATACTGAAAATACTGTTAGCTTCACAGTTGTAGAAAGATTTACTCAGAGAAACAGATAGTTAAAACCTTTAGATGATATTTATATATATATATATAAAGATATCATATAGATATATATAGCATACAAATCTGATATCAAAATATATAGTATAAGTACCTTAGAGTATCTGAGAGTTACAACAACCAACTTGGGGTACTATTTTATGTATATAACAATGAGATACAGGTCTCGATCTGCTGCAATAACTAATATACCTGCTTTAATAACAAATCTAAATGGGTGTAGGGTATTGAAAAGATACATAGATCGGACAAGCGTATAAAATGCTGCTGTCTCAATACATGTAGCCGTAATTAGCCATAAAGCGAAATATCGAAAATCAGCTTAAAGAGTCGCCGTACGCGATTCTAGCCAAGGTTAATTACTACCAATTTGAAGCGTAGCTTCAAGGTATCCGCCCACCGGAGAGGTGGATGGGGGCGGGAGCTGAGGAAGCAGGAGAGGATTTGACATGTTGATGAGCTTATCTTTTGATCAGATCCAGCCAAAGCCTGTCAATATTTCACTTTGGGAATCAAAGCAAGCCAAGTGTAACCCCAATTAAAACAAAAAGCAAATGCCGTTTCGTGGTTTTTTATGTGTGGGTGATTTACGCAACAGTTACACACACTCGCACATACACTTGCGATGGTTGCTCGAATTTCGAAGTGCTTCCCAAATGCTTGGAGTACTCCGAGTAGGCGCCACTTGAAGCCGCTTCAAGCGAGAAGGCGGCGTCATTCGCCTCGTTCGATTTCGAGAATCAAGAAAAAAAAACTCAAGTGAAGGTTAATCGAAACGTTAAAGCGAAAGTGTAAGTGCCGTTATAAAACGATTTCCCAAGATATAAATATATATGCACATATATAATAATAATCTAATATGATATAAATACGATAATTTCAATATTTTATGCCCTGCGGTTGCAGACAGGGAAAGCTTTGAAATATCTTCAACAATTGATACGAACAATTTTCAATATCAAAATGCGGCCCACATTTTTCATGTGAAAACTCACAAGACTCCTTCTTCCCTCTCTCTTTTTTTCTCTTTGTTTTTCATTATCTCTCTCTCTCTCTCCCTCTCGCTCTCTTTTTGTTATACAAAATGTGCCCAAGATTGTTGCCTGCAGGCAGCTTCCACAAACAAACAAAACAAAACACCAGACAACAAAATAGAAAGTTTTTTTTTTGCTTCTTTCCCAACTCTTAAATCTCCAGTCCCCAATCTCCTTTCTCCATCCTCAACCCAATCCCCAACTCTATCATCACCTGGCGCACTTGCCGGCGCCACTGTTAAAGTTATTTGGCTTTTGTCAGCCCATTTTCCATGCAAATGAAAATTGCAGCAGCGTTTTCCATCAGCCAAGGCAATTACCAACCGATTGAGACAGTATTACCAGAGATATGAAAGCTTTAAGATACTCCCTTTAAGCTACCAAAAGTTTTCTTATTCCCTTTTAAACTCTAATTCGTAAACGTTTATCTCTGCCTGTCACAGTTCTGCGAGAAATATATTTGGATTATTGCTTCGATTCGTGCCGCAAATCTTATTTCAAGCAGTTTCTTTTCAGTTGCAGCAACCTCAATTTTACCCATTCTCTTTTGAATTGTCATTCGTAAACGTTTAGCTATATTGATGTCAGACTACTTAGTGTATTTAGACGTCGTTGTGCTTGAAGTTTACTTTTTCCACCCATAATTTGAAACTTTCTTTTCATAATTTTCCACACGCTCGCAAATTGCCATAAAACGGAAGCAAAAATTGCTTATTGATGGGGCCAGGGGGCGTGTATATAAATATACAAATATATATATATACATATATAATATATATATATAAATATATAAGTGTATATGTGCACGAAGCAATTGTCATTATCTACGCTGTTGGCTCAATCGGGATTATGGTCAATTATATAATTTTCTTTACATTTTCTTGTAGTTGATTTTCTCATTTGCATTTTGCCTGGCAAATTGTTATGCAAATTTCTTGTTTGTTTTTTCTCAGACCTTGTAAGATCTATCGTAAGTACAGTTCTTGGGCTTTCAGACACGTGTGTCTTATGGTAACTTGTAGTTGGGGGGGCAAAGACAGGTGAGACACTGCTCCGTGACTCAACTATGGGTTGCGCCCACAGCAGAATATTGAAACAAGTTGGACAAGAATATTGTAAGCCATAAGAGGAATATACAAGAATTCTAGACATACTCGTATATTGTCCATTTTGGGCTAGATTCTTTGACTCATCTGGAACTGTAGGCTTACCCAGCTTCAGAGCCGATAAAAGCATCATCTCTGTTGCTCTCTCTCTCTCTCGCGTCGTCTGCTTCCTTCAAACTTGGGACACGCTCAGAGATGTCGAGTAGGTCGCACCTTTTGGAGTTGGCTTTGAAGTTTGTTGTTTTATTTTTATTTATATATATTATTTATTATTCGTTTTTTTCAGTGTTTCTGTGTCAATTCACTTTCACATAAATCACTTGTTCAGTTTTCTTGCTGTTGTTGTTGTTGCAATCGCTTTGAAACTGTTTTCAAACTGGTTTCATGGCTGCTTCCTTTTTGCAATTTTATTGTCGTAGTCGTCGTCGATGTTGTTGTTGTCTCTGTTGCTTCGCTTTGTTGTTGTTGTTGTTGGCATTTCCATGCTACTTGGCCTGACCTTTAGGCGTACGACGATCTGATCAACACTGCAACTGACTTTTACCGTTAAAGCTTCCAAACGCTTCCTGAGCAATGCACAATTTGAATATAGAAACGCTCAATATTTATTCTATGTGCATTTTCTTTGAACTTTCAGTTTTATAATGTTTATATTTCTTCTTCTTCTGCTTCAGCTTCTTTTTCAGCTTCCTCTTTGGCTTTCACGCAATGCGAACGGCAGCCATTTTGAAACAAAAATTTTCCATGCCAAGACGAAAGGTGATTTTTTAACCTGCTTCTTTTGCACTTCACTTAATTACACAATGGTAGCAACAACAACAGTTGTTGCAATTGCAGTAGCAATAAAAAAAGGCAACAGCACTTTAATAATATAATTGATATAATAATTTAATTAAGTATTTTAATTATTGGTAAATGTTTTGCTGTATTTCTTTATAATATTTCTTTAGCGCGCCGCAAACTGTTTCAGTAAATGTTTAAAAGCCAACTGACAAAACGGCAAATGAAATTTTTTGCTTGCCAGCAGCCGACAGCAGCGGTGGCAGCGACAAAAGCAGCGGTGGCAACGGCAGCCGAAGGTGAGCAACGACGCTGGCAACTGTGTGTGGAGCGCACAGCGAACGCATGAATGGCAAACGCTGAGAAAATACAATACTTCAACTCGCCAACAGAGGCAATAAACATAAAGTAAAACTTAATTGTAGCAGCAGCAACAAGTACCAGCAACAGCAACAATGGCAGCACCACCAGCAGCAACAGCCGCTATAGTTGGAAAATCAGCTCAATGCAGGTGGCGGCAGCGGCAGCAGCAGCGACGTGCCAAAAGAGTAAGAGAGCACGGAGAGCCAAAGTGAGTTATAAAGCAACAACAATAAGCAAACGAACAGCAGAAGCCGCCAAGCGCAACGAAGACTAAGAAGAAGAAGAAAATGAAGAAGAAGAAGACAATGGCAGACAAACGTTGGCTTGGGCAAGACAGAGGCTCAGATCAAGACTTTTGCCCAGTGGGCATGTACATACATATATACGTCTGAGCCTGTGTACAGACATACATACATATGCCTGAAGTATGTCTGTGTATGTAGACTTTCTGTGTGGGGTAACTGTTACTGTATTTATATATATGAATGGTAACAGGCAGCGTTAAAGTTCCAAGTTCCAATTGGATTACAACAATTACATCAACAACTTGCAAACGATTTATTCATTAAACTCTTGCAAAGAAGAAATCAAGTAGCTTACGTACATACATACAGATGTATGTTTGTATGTATGCAAACAAACAAAAAGCACTTGTATAATACGCAAAGAGCAAAACACCAAAGTGGCTGCACCGAAAGAAAAGCCGCAGACAAATAAAAAACGAATTGCGTTTTTTTTTATTGTACAAAGTTTTTTTTATATATTATTTTTATTTGTTTTGCGTAGTTACAGCCGCATTTTGTTGCCGTAACTGTGTCTGTTGCGAACGCGACGATGGAGCAACAGGCGGCAGAGCAAAAGCACTGCAATCGAACTTAAGAGAGAGTTAAGAAGAAAGAGGAAGATTAATGATGGGTGGCACACGCCAGACGTGATAACATATTGATTTACCGACATCTTTTTGTAATGTTAATACATGCTAACATATGTACATACATATGGTAAGCTGAGCATGCATGTTAAAACTGTGTGAACTAAGAGAGCGCGTGCTTAGCTCTCTTAATAACATGCCGCAGTCTCTCTCGCTCTTACTATTTTAATTGCTGCATTTACAAGTGCTGCCTAAAAGTAGGCAGCATTTTGTGCTCTGTAATTGAGCACACTTGACTTTTTCAGCTGCACCGGCAGCAACAGCAACAACAACAGCAACTACATAATGATCCATTAGGCGGCTGATTTGCTAATTTACGCCTCTGTTATAATGGGCATAATGGAGGCGCGCGCAGCAACAACAATTTAACAGCATTTTGTTAACACGCAAAAAGAGAAGAAGAGGAGTGCAAGACAAAGAAGAAGCAGCTGCAATCTAACGCTTTTACATAAGAGGCAGACACAAACAATTTAGCATTTTGATGCGTTTAGTCGACAGCTCCATGCTCTTTTAATGTGAAAACTACTCACGCGCTACAGGCAGTGTACTGCTTAAGTTGAATATGCACTTTGAATAGGTATATTTACTAGGAAACAAACTAAACACCCCTTTAAGGTGCATTTAGTATAAATGCGCAGTGTCAACAACAATGATAATGATGATTAGATTAGCTTAGAGAAGTCATTAAATCATTGCGGAGGTTACGTTCTAAGGAAAAACCCTAAGAATTTAAAAAACAATACAACAACAATTGCTTAATTTATGTATATATTAAAATTAAGGTTAAATGTTTACATCCGAAGCTCATAAAAAGCGTGTGAAAATTGTTGTCAAGTAATTTGCGATCTGCATGCAAAAAAACTGAACAAAACGAAACGAAAACTTCACGTTAGAAAATAATTGCAACAAATTTGTACAAAATGTGCAACAAAGAGTAAACAAGAAAAGAAAAACAGAAAAACAAATGAACAACAATAATTACAACAATCAGACAGGAAATAGCAAAAAACAAAAAAATAACAAAAACAAAACGAAAACGAAAACAACAAATATTTATCTCTATTATTATTGCTATTTTTTTGTTGTTGCTGTAACATTTTTATGCAAATGTAGGTTAATAACATTTGGACGCATGCGCGACGCGCATACAAACAACAACAACAACAGCAACTTTGATTCATGCGTAATAAACATTTTTTGCCATTTAATTAGAATCCACAGCGCAAAAACAAACCGAGGCGAAAACAAGTAGGAATATGCATAAGTCGTGTGTTTGTGACTATGAGATACCCTGTAAATAGATATGCGTTCAAAACATATGCTAATCTACCAAAAAGAATCTTCTCCCTGCAGAACAATCCGTTTCTTGAATAGCTTTTCCTATAACAGATTTCTCAGGAACACATTAACAGCTACTGATTACACTCAGCTTTAAGATAACGATTAAGTGATATACATACAATAGACTGATCTACATAGGGTATACAGAAACCCATATACCCTTTCAATATCACCAACTTGAGATCCAAACAGTGAACAATCATTCAGAAGGACACACAGAATGCGTCTCCTTTGAATCCTGATCAGGAATTTGTATGTATAGGTCTGCCTATTGAATATACCCACATCTTTATTACAGGGTATATACTATGTTACTCGTAAGACATAAATTTACAAGTAATTTACAAGCGATCATATTACAAGTTCCATTTACGCTGGAGAAGGCGGTAGAAGGGGGCGTGTTGAGATTTCTCCTTGGTGCTACTGATTCGCGTTTGATTAATTGACTAAACAGCAATTTGTATGGTGATTAAACCCAGTCCGGTCCCTCCCAGAATCCGAGATCGTGGCAAGCATCCATAAGTATATCGTGGAAGAAAACTCAATTTATGCAAGACGGAAGTGAAAATGCAAGGAAGAACTAAAAAGTGAGGGGGAGGGAGAAAAAGAGGGTGGGATCTGTCGGAACTTTGGTAAACTAAGCTGAGATATCACCCACTCGATAAATACTTGATAATGGCAATTCCCAACAAGTCACGTAACTTGCGAGTGTAGAATGTTAGTTTGATTACATTCGGAATTGTAGATGATATAATATTACAGCTACCAGGTATCGTTAATAATACGAATAAAGGTCACGTTACTTTCAGATAATCGATTACTTCTTATGAAATGTAATCAACTGATTTCTAGTCAGAGAACGGTATGAAATTTCTGGATATATACCTAAATCGTTAACTTATGTCAATTTCATGATAAGTTGTATCGATAAATCCTCGATATCTATTTCTATCAGTTCGATAATTGATTTAAAGAGTTTGCAACTGTTTCTCCAGCCATTTTTATCGCTAAATCAACTGATTTCTTAGATTTACATATATTTTCACAATGCTATCAAATCGAAAATTGATTTACAGACTTTACATCTGTTTCTCTAGCCGGTTTTGCCTCTTCTTCTTGACAGGGTACCCCCCGTTGGCTTTGTGGTCCATTAACGCAACATAAAACAAACAACCGAAAAAATATTCATAAAATATAACAAAAACCGATAACAATAAACACAATTTACATATGAAAACTGAAAATACCAAAAACAAAAAGAAGGTTGGCTACATTTTAATCTATTTTTCGGCTAAAACAAAAAGCTGTTGGCTAAAACAAAACATTTTTGTATATTTTTTGGAGTTTTGTTCAAGTCGAGTGAATGTCGATGGATGACGTTGGTCTTTTTATATATATATATACAATATATATATATATTTTATGCATTTATAATGAAAACCATTTAAAAGACAACAACAACAAAAACAACCTGCAACTTCAGCAGATGAAAAAAAGTTGTTATAAATCTTTTTGTTGTAAAAGTCTCTGCGAGCTTTTTGGCCAACAAGTTGATAAGCAACTTTTTGGTAGCTGTTGCTGTTGTTGTTGTTGTTGTTGTTGTAGGTGACCTTGGTTGTTGCTGTTGTTGTGTTGTCTGCGCATCAGTTGCTGTTGTGCGTTGCTCTTGTTGTTGTTACTTTATGCAATAAATTTTCCCCATTTTTCTGGCCTGTCAATAATAATTTTGTCTGTTTAAGTGTGTGTGTGTGTGTGTATGTGTTAAGTTGAACTCGTTAAATGGCCTTCTCTTCCACCTCCACCTTCACCTCCACCTCCATGTTCACCTCCTGCTTATTCATTTGGCGCATTTTATGCAAATTGTTGAAATGGAAATGCGAACCGGATATACCAGTCGTGCTGTGCTCTATATGTAGATCTCTTCCCAGACACGTTGCGACGTGTCCAGAGACCTAGAGAATGGCATTACGGAAAACCTTATGTGTACTTAGCTCTAAGATTAAGTCCAGAAAGTTGTGCGAATAGCTCTCTTTCAGATCCCTCGGCAGTTGCAGCTAAACGTGACTCTAGGTCAAAGAATTTGCTTGCGGTTTTCAATTGCGATTTGCGAACGCTGAGAATTTCATTAACTCGTAAGTAGGTAATTTCCCAGATGCCAGTTAACACAGGTAATAAAACCAACTGTCAACTGACCAACTGACGTTAGCCACAACAAGTTCACAAAATATTTTATCGCCAACTTTCCTACTACAAAACCGCACACAAAAATGTTATTTAAACTTACAGAATTTGCATTGAGGCACGATTCACTTGGCTCTGACGTCAATCGGACATGTGACACACTGTTCGATATGTATCGTAATCGATCGAACAAAGGGATGAATAATGTGAATAGAGAAATATGCAAAGCTTAACTTGTAAAAATCGGGGAATAGTCTATGACAAAAGCAAGGAAAAGTCTAGAATTGTATGTTGGTTGCTTCGCAGTTAAATCGATATCAAACTATGCTATTTATTCATCGATAGCTTTAGATAATATATAAGCTACTATTTATCGATCAAATAAAACCTTCAGATATCAATTATCTGTCGAAAACTGAAGCAACAGCAACAGCCAAGGTTCAAGTCATAGCCTGGGTTATATCCAATTTGAAACTCAATTAGCTATCGATAACTCTATCGAATACAGTTGCAGTTCTGTAGAAACGTATATACCCAATGCACAGCTTGAATTCCCTTCAGGTTGTTGGGTACAAGGCAAAAAGGCAATAATTGATTGGCCCCGCTGGTCAATTGCTTGGCCAACTTTAAAGCCAGCCGGCACAGGCAGCAGCAACAACAACAGAAACAACAACAACAACAACAATAGTTGCAAATTACAAAAAGCCAACAACAATAAGACGAAGTCAAGTGGCTGTTTGACCGTTTGGCTCAAATTGCAAATGCAAATTGCGAATTTTTGTGGTCATTGTTAAATAAAGGCCATAAATAGGTGCACAGTCAGAGCCAAAGTAACAACAGCAACAGGTAACAGCAACAACAACAACATCAGGTAACAACAATGCAATAATTTTATTGTCAACTTTTACAACAGATACATAAAAACAAAACAGATCTTAACTTCAGATCTTAAATTCTCTCGTCTCCCTTCATCAAAGGGTGAAGGGGTCTTAGCAGGTTTTCCCAGCCAAGAAAGAATCGCATAAACGATTACTGAAAGTTGTTCTGGTTGCATTCTCAGTTGTTTTATACGACATTGATGGATCTGCATACATGGCATGGTATATATATATATGAGGGGTATACATCTACCACGCCCACCTATATGCATAGGTTGAAGCGATTTGCATGTTGGCACACGTCGTTTGCCACTTTCAGTTTCGCATCAAGACGACTTTGAGTCGAGTTTCTCTGGGGGATTGGCTCATTGCTAATTCATTTCAATTATGCAATTGCCGCATCTGCTGTCTGCATCTGAGTTTATTCTGCTTCTTATACATATGTACAGATGTATATATGATACCATATAACGTGTGCCTACCATCAAGATCGTCATGCATCTCCTTCTTCTCTTCATTCTCAGCGACTTTTTCTGCCTGTCATACGACTACGACTGCGATCCGATCATCTAATAACCGCCTGCCGCATCATCGCCAGCTTCTTCTTCAACCTTATAATCATTATAATTGCCAGTTGTTTGGACTCTTGCAACTCTTGCAACTCAAACTTTGCCTTGTAATCCCAGCGAGCAGCTGGCATTGAAGATTGTCGCTAAATGCGGTTTGTCAGCGGGCCTTGTGATTATCGACAGCGACACCTCCAGATGTGTTATATACCCATAAGATAAGGAAACACACATAAGACATCCGATATACTGTTCACAGTTCCTCAATAAACGTTAATTGCACCACAACTTATCTCTATCCATTTTCTCTCTGTGCCTTAAGCATTCCAGAGTTTATTTTCTTTACCTATTTGTTTAATTACTAAGAAATGTGTAATACATTATATCAAATCTACTTGCTTTTTCCTTGTATAACGAAGGTTACTGGAATAGCTTTATTTAGACCGATGCTTACGTAGAATATTTTGTATACTATTGATATGATAATATAGGCACATAAATAGATATAAGTCTTATGATTTCTCTCTATCTTTGTAGTTTTTATAGAAAGTTTCGCTTAGATTTGGTTCAATTGAACTAAGCTTTACACTCGACGAATGAACTGCGTATACATACTTTCGTTCAGTTAACTCAGTTCAGTCCTTTATATGATCAATTGAATTTTAAAGTGCTTCAATTTGTTCACTTAAATCGTTCTTTTAATTCATAGAAATCGTTCATTTGCGTCCTTCTTTCCTATTGTTCTTTTGTAAACAAAGAATCGACCCAAATGAGTAGATAAATTCCGTCAGTATTGAACTAGTTGACTGAACCGAACTAGTAAGTTCAACCCTACTATATAGCAATAATTTGGAACAATCACCTCAACTTTTTAAGTAGTTATTGTGGCATAAATAAAACTATTTTGATCCCCTAATAGTTATTCCAAGTAGTTTTCTTTACCTTCTTTGGCCTTGGAGCTGGTTAGGCTATGGCCAATATGATTCCAGAAGTTGAGGCGACAGCCAAACACTTTCATTTCCTTTACACGTTCCTTCATGTTGCCAATGACGCTCGTTTCGGCGAGACTCACGCAGGGAATCATCACAAAAACAGCGACAGAATCGCGCGCGCGTTTTTTGTGTGCGGTTTAAAACGCGCCTCACCTCGTCTCGCCTTTCGCCTCAAAGCAAATTATTCTATGCGAAAAATCTGCTAAGGCCAAAACGAAAATTAAATAAAAATTAACAAAAATTTGCAACATTTCTTGCATGATTTTTTTTTTATTTGCCGTAATTTAAAATCACTTGACGCGTTTTTTATTATTGTTGTTATTTATTTAAGAGTACAGCAATTGCTTCACTTGTTTCTAATTATGATTGACAGCGTCGCAGAGACAACACACACGCACACTTAATGCAATACCCTTTAAAATAAGGAACAATGAGGCGGAAAAAGGGTTAATTGATATTGAGAAATGTTGTGAAACAGGCAGAAAAGGGGTCTAAAAACGATGTGTAAATAAACTCAATCAAAAGCAGCAGCAGAAGAGATTTGTTTATCGCAGAGACCTCGGAAAGGAGTTAGAGATATGAGAGGAAATAGAGATATTAGAGGACCTAGACGTATTAGAATGAATATGTATACCCTTTCAAGTTAAACTTTAATTATACATATTGAATGCTCTATAAAACTGCTTTTAACTATAAATATCACCTAAAGATACTAATTGAACCACAGCTCGAAATGTTTAAAATAAACATACATTTTGCATACAGATTATACTCTTTACAGGGTATGTGATAGTACAGCAAACCCTTGTCTAGACTCTTCTTTAGTTGTTTGTATACAAAGTTAGTTCGAATTTTGTCTACTTGAAGGCTCTTCGAGTGCTCGTCCAACGCTCGCGGAAGTGTTTTTTTTTTCTGGACATTTTTTTGGGCTCTCTCTAAAAAAGCTACCAAGTTATGCGCAATGTTGCGAACAATCAATCAAAACGGGCAAAAAACTGGGCAAAAACTACAACAATTGCAAATAGAAGCAATTGGAAGTTGAATTTAAATTTGAATTTGGAATTTGCAGTGTTTTTTTTTTCATGACAATAAATCAAAACAGAATCGAAATCGACGACTGCTGTTGCAATTTTGAAAGGTTTTTACTGTGTTTTTTTGTTACTTTGATTCATAAAACGTGATTTTGTTTGCATTGCTAATAAGTTTGGCGCAAAATTTGTTTATTGATGTCAAACACCGCAAAGAATCTGCGAAGAACAGAAAAAAAGATGAAGCCCAGAATTGCGTCATGAAGAGTCGTTAGAAAAACGTTAGAAGAATTTAAAAAACTCTGCAAAATGCGCATTAAGCGCAACAATAATAAAAGCCAAGAGAATAAATAATAATAGTAGGAAAGAAAAACGAATTAATGGCTGCAAATGAGGTTAGTTTCGCTGCTGAAGTTGCATTTAATGACAATGTTAATGTTAATGATAATGATGATGATATAAGATCAATGAATAATCAATAATCAATAATGAATAATGAATAATGTTCATGTGATCTCGGTTTAAAAGGTTGGCTGAGGTTGAGGTTATCCCCAAAAATTGATCTATCGATAAGTTATATTTCAATCGATTTTAGATTCTTCTCGCTTGGATTGAGACTCGGATTCTTAAATATTGCTAATGATAGGCCCCCCCTTGGGAGAGATCAAAGATTGTTTTTGATTTTCAACACCTCGAAATAAATGACATTCGGTTAATAAAGCAAAAGCAAAATGCTTCTCAGCTACAAATTGAAATTGTGCGTTGAGCTACAATTAGCTGATGATACGATAATGACAATGATAATGATCATGACGATATTGATGCGTAGTCTAAAAACCTTGAGCAGCACAATGAGCCTCAGCAAACACACAGACAATCGAGTAAATAGCTCTTTATGTACGAATATCTAAATCTATTTGTAAAGCTATCTGTAGCTTCATCTCCATCTCCATCTATATCTATATCTGTATCTGTATCTATATATCTGTGTGTGTATCTATGCCGTAGGCTCAGTTCAATGAGCTCAGAGTTGGACTTGAGTTAGTTTGCTGCTGTTGCTGCTACATAATTAACATCAAATTTGACTAGTTGTTGCCTTGTTGTACAGACAATAAATCAATATTCAATCAAGCGAATACCAACAAACAATCTAATGATCTTCGTAGACAAAAAAAGAAGCTAAAACTGTATATAAAAATGCTAAATAGAGGCGGCAAGTAGGAGCGGTATGATAGAATACTGAAACGTTAAGTTTGACTTAAGAACTGAAAATAATATATGGAAATATGATTAAAGTTGGTCAGAAGCTTTCTAGTTCTACTAAACTAGTTCAGTGAACGAACTAATGTAACCATTTGAACCCGACAGGGAACATAAAAGAACCATTCCAACGATCAATTGAAACTTTTTCGATTCTACGATAAAAGGATTAAAGAAGCTTAACTGAACGATAATCTGAACGATTCAGTAGAAATCTACTGAGAATTCGCTTGTTTGCAGTTCGTCTTTTAACTACTTTTAAGTTTTAGCCAAGTCTGCCCAGTTTTTACAGCTAACAACTCAAATATAATCAACAAAAGGCAAACAATAACTGTACGTTCTAAATTTATGACCAAAAAACAAAAACAAGAAGAAAAAAGTCCCATAAAACTCTCTACGAAAATTAAAGTCAAGTGAAATTTGCAATTAAAAAGATCGTTTGCTTCCTCTTCAGAACTGGGATGAAAGTTTTTGTGCGAGATTAAAGATAATAGGGAGCAACAGTCAGAGAGAGAGGAGAGAGAGAGAGAGAGAGAGAGGGGGGAAGACAAACGGATTTCAGAATAGAATATAAATTGCCATTTAAGAATTGAACTTCAATTGACCTTGTGAGAAAAGAAGAGAAGAAAGATATGAGAGGGAAAAGAAATCGCACGAATGCGTGTGAATGCAAATTTTTAGGGGGTGTGGCTGGCGGCGAAAGAAAGCAACCGTTTTGACCTGATTCGTGTGGACAGCCCAAATAACAACAACAACATCAACAACAAATATAACATGAGAAGCGTGCACAAAGCAAATCCGCGATAAAAAAAAAGAAGAAAAATAAAAAATAATAATAATAAAAATAATCATCGTATAATAAAAATTTAAGACTCCGCTGCGACTTTCAAAGTGGTTCATTGATTGAGGGCAGAGGCAAAGCCAGAGACAGAGGGAGATGTGTGTGTGTGTGATGTATAGGTAGGGAGCTGCTTTCGCTTGTCATCATCCAAATGAAATGGGCACGTAGCTGACCTTGACCCAAAGCTCGGGCCAATAAATATGCAATTTGATTGCAGCTGCCCCTCGCTCTCTGCCCCCTTCCCCATTACCCAACAACCACACTCCAGCAGTGCACTTTGTGTGCCTTTAACTGTCGGAGTTAATTTTCTTTTTGGTAAATTGCTAACGGTACAGAAGTTGTGAGTCTCGGCAAGATCTTTTGCCAAAGAGCGAAAGACAGACAGTGCAAGATAGAGGGAGAAGGGTATATACTATAGAAGAGAGCCTGAAGAAACTTGTTTTGGGTGAGAGGGACAGAGAGAGGAAGGGAGCGGGAATTGTGGTTAAGTTTCGTTGTGTTTTGGCAGTCAACCTTCGTGAGCTGCAGAATTGCAAGATAGAAGGAGAGGAGGAGAGAGAGGGCAGAGGGAAAGAGGCGAGTCGTAACCACAACAAAACAGGCAAACAACCAAAGCACATAAACAACCGTTAACCAAAGGATCCACACTGCAACAGATAGAAAGAAGAGGGAAGAGAGACAGAGAGCGAGAGAGGAAGAGTGTAGAGTCTCAAGTCTGAGCACATTATAAATTAGCCATGCCCAAAACAAAAGTTGCAGTTGTCTGGCCTGTTTGTTTGGCCCAAACAGCCTGTCGATTTTCCGCTCAGCAAGTGAAAATTTCTTCTACTCATCTATACCAAAAGGTGCATAATTAACAGCAGTATCTTCTCGCTCCCTCTACTTATCTAATAGCGGGTATCTCCATTAGAAGTACCTAGAGTAGATGCCACACGCACGCACAGCAGCAGCTCCTAACTATCCTAACTATATACCAATTACCAACAACTTGTTCAACTGTTTGGCCATTTGTAGGGAATTCTATCTTTGTTTTTTTTTTTGGTTCTTTTATGATCGTTTTCGATGGCAATCGCATTTACCAGGAATTACGGGCAGGTTATTTGGTGCTTAGGTTCGACGTTCGGGGTTCGGTAGCGCTATCAAAATATTTGTAACTCCCTGTCGTTTATGGGCAGGTTGCATTATGAAAAGACACAAACAAATTGTATATGTGTATGTGTATGTGTTAGTGTGTGTGTGTATTTTGTTTCTGCCTTTTTAACGACAATTTCAAGCCGAAGTTTAATGGGGTTTCGGGTGGAGGGTTGGCCATATCCAGCGTTTTTATGGTTCGCTTTCTTGTGAAGGCGAAACAAAGAGAATCTTTAAGCTTTTCTTAGGGAAAACAAAACAAAAAACATGACTCGGACTCAGGGTTTAATTGATTTCTATTGAAATTTGAAACGGCACTTTTAATGCCTAAGGGCAGAGATAACAACAAGAAAATGGTGTGTGTGTGTGTGTGTGTGTGTGTGTGTGTGTGTGTGTGTGTGAGTATTTTATGATTCATTTGAAAGAGTTTTCTTATAGTAAAAATGATTTCCATTGCAAGAACTGATGAAATGAGGTTCCTTTATATATCTAAGAAGAGTAAGAGAATAAAGTGAGTCTAAAACTCTGAGTGTTACGTGATAAGCAGACTTAAGCATATGACTGGAACGTGCCTGGCCTTAAAAGCGCAACTCAGTCACAAAGAAAACTTGAAAACGAGAAATAAATTCTTCAAAATATCGAAAACCAATTGCAATCGACTGGACAAAATAAAACAAAAATGGAAAGAAGAAAACAAAAATTGAAGAAACAAACAAGAGATTTTAAGATCCTGTTTTTTTCGAAAAAGAACAATATTGAATTACACAACGAAATAAAAAAGGTTCCGAATGGTTTTGGGTTTGTCTAACAACTGGTTGCAGCTACTCGTACTACCTGCATTTGAAATGGGATTATGGCTTAGGTTAGAAGGTTACCCAAAAATACCAAAATACAAAAAAAAAAGAAAAACGACTTTATAGTTAGGGTTTACCTCAACAGGCGCCTGCGCACTAATTGGTTTGTTTGCGAGTGTAGAGGGATAGAGCGATAGGGGAAGTGGCGGAAGAAGGGTAGAAGAAGGATAGCAGAAATAGAAGACATGGCAAAAAAAGAACAGGCTCTATTTAAACGTTCTTTTACTAAGCTGGTGTTGATTATCACTTCGACACGTGCCTAGTCTAACGATTTGTTTCTGCCTACTTTAAGAATTAAGCTTTGTTTTTATGCAAAACGCACAGAAAAGAGATAGAAGATAAAAGATAATACAAAGCGACGGCTGCGTTAAACAATCAAAAACCATAAACATCAAAACTTGAGCCCACTTTTCCCTTTTGGCTTTCTGTTGTTGTTGTTTCGTTTGGCGAGTTCTCACGAAAGTTTCGAATGGTATTTTAATATTTCTTCTTTTTTTTTGTACAAGTTAATTAACAATGAAAAAAAAACTGAAGATTTTACGTTATGTTGTAGAAGTTGCGCGTTAGATAAGCAGCAGCAACAACAACAACAACAAACTCAAAAAACAAAAACAACAAACCAAAGCGGAAAGTCACTAAAAACTGCGCACGCCAAAAAAGAAACAAGTTAAACAGCTTTGCGCTGCGCAGCGTTGCCAGACTGTCACCAAATGGAGCCCAATAAAGCAACATATGTATGTAAATGCACATGTGTGTGTGTGTGTGCAAGTGCGTGACATAAGCCACTTTTACTGTTAGAAATGCAATCGGATGCGTTCATTTCTGTTTCTGTTTCGATTTTTTGTTTTCTGTTTCAATTTTCTTAATTTCCGCGTCAAATGATTTTAAAACAGCATTTTAGCAACTGATTTATATGAATTAGTCGTATATATAATTACATTTTTCAGCTGTTATTTATTGTGTGACACTTGGTAGCACTTAAACTTCACTAGGACTTTTTTACTTTAAATATAATTAAATATATTTTTTTTGTTATTTTGTTGTTATTGGGTTTTGCTTTACATTTTGTTGCCGCCACGTTTTGCTCATTAACAAAATGCAATTAACTTTGACTCTGGTTGTGTTATTTGACAATTATCATTGCATGACTTTGGCGTTGTTTGTTTTCTGTACGATTATTATGTATTTTGTATTTTCTATTATGTATTTTGTTGCTGCTCGCTAACTTTTTCGCCTAAATGGCATTAAAAGCGCGACTGGAAACCCAAAGAAATGCTAAAATCGCGACGAAATTATTTTTAAAATTGACGGCGAGTCGAATTTTGAATGGCACACGCGACAAACGGCAAACAGCAAAACAACAAAACAATAGCAAAACGATCAAAAAAGAAGAAGACGTGAATGAACGAAACGCGCACAGCGCTTTCTTAAGCCTGTTGCGCACTCAAAGACGGCTCGTAAGCAACTGAACGAAGACGCAGACTTGTGAGTGCGACAAGAGTTGAAAACAAGTTGAGGGCGTGCAGTGTGTGCTACGTGCTCAGCACCATGAGAGAGCGAGAGGACACAAACTGAGTACGTGTGCGAGAAAGAGAGAGACGTATAGAGAGAGGGTAATGGTAAAGTGTGTGGAGTGCACAACACATTTTGGGAGTTGACGGCTGCCATATGGGAGAAGAAAAAAAGTACATAAACAAAAGCAATCAAAGCAACAGGAACGCAATGCAGTTGTTGTTTAACATAAACACACACATACACTTGCATACAGAGGCATTTGTATGCATGTCTGTGCATGTACATAGAAACATCTTGTTGCTGTTGTTATGGAGAGCAGCCTAGGCAAATCAATGAGCACACTTACACTTACACTTACCCATACCCACTTGAGAAGTTACAGTTAGAGTTAAGTTAGTTACGTACCTGCAAAGAAAGAAAGAGAAAGAGAGATGTGAGTGAGTGAGAGGCAGATATAGAGAGAAGAGCAAGTTAATAAGCATGCACTGCAGACAAATAAAGTTCTAAAGTTGTTAAATTTGCAGCCAGTTGCGCAGTCAGCCATTAGCAGGAAGTGCTCCAAGCAAGTTTTTTATTTTCTTTTTTTTTTGTTGTTGTTGTTTCTGTTTCAACATTGCATTGGTCGATAGCAAGACAGAGATGGGGAAGCGTCGAGTGCATCTTTTTGGCTGGCAGCCAAAATGGAGATGGAGAAGACGACGACGGCGTCGACGGCTAATATCAATAATATGGCGCAATTAGGAAAACAGCAGCGGCAACAACAACAACAGCAATAATAAACAGCTGAAAGCAGCAGGAGTGAAAGAGACAGCTGTTTGTAAAAATTGTATTCTTCAATTCTTGTGCAATTAGTTGGTATTTCATTCTTATCAAGCCATCAATTTACATAACAAACATTTGTGTGTGTGGCCCGAAGCACATAAAGCTGGTTCCAGGCAACCAACTATCATCATCATCATCATCATTAACATCATCATTGTTCATTATTAATACATACATAGAACCTAAACAGTTGTCAAATGGACGACACAAGATTAATTAGTAGTAAAAGGCTAACCAAAAGAGAAGGAAGAGCGCGTTTTGAAAGCACACGAGGAGAGCTTTTTGAAGCGACGGCTGCGGCTGCGGCTGCTGCTGCTGTTGAATCTGATTTCCCACGTTTAGAACGAATCACAACAGAAACGCATCATTAATCATGGCAGAAAGAAAGAGAGAGCGAGAGAGAAGGAGATGGAGTGAGAGCGGGGAGTGGGGGTAACATACGGCGAATTGAAGACAGAGAACGCGCGGGCAAGGAGGAAGCCTAAAACTTTAGGCAGGCAAGCGAGAGTGGGCAGGGCAGGCACATAAAGTAACAGCAGCACCAGCAGCAGCAAAGGCAGAAGAAGAAGCAGAGTTAACAGCAGCCAAAGATGCATGAAAAGGCACAAAATAAAAGAAAAAAAAGCGCGTTTGGTCTCTCTGTCTTGGGGATTGGTTTGGGGTCTGAGGGTTTGGTTTAATTTTGGACTCTACGCTTTGCTCTTTTCATGGTCAATCACCCGACGACGCGCTTTGAAGGAGACGCAACAACAAAAGCGCCTAATTACAAATCATTTGTGACTTTCAAATGGCTAAGCTGAACGACTGGAACCGAGTGGAACTGGTAGTGGAACTAGCACTGGCACTGGAACTAGGAACCAAGACCGAGGCTTAAGTTGATTATTTCTAATAAGCTCAACATTAATTTTTCGAGTGAGGGAAAAAGGATGTTAGATGAGAGGATATTTAAGCGGAACGAAGTGGAATTGAAACTGTATTGGAAATGCAACTGGAACTTATAGTAGACTGGAACTAGGAATTTTCATCTAATAAGCATAATGTGACGCCCCATTCCATTTTGTAGAATCTTGGCGGTTGCAGTTCGCTCATGATCCTCGTGAACAAGTTCATTGCACGTGCAACGCGACACACTAGACACAAATTTTTGTTTACCTTTTTTTTCTTAGCCATTTAGCCATTTGAAGCCGCCACAAGAGGAACAACAATTGGCCAGCCAAAAACCTGTTTGGTTGTAACCAATTTCGCTCTTTGCACGACGATGAAGAAGTTGCTCTTAAATATTGAACTGGCTTTTCGGATACACCACAAAAGAACCAACCCAAGCTCAAACCCAAACCGAAACCCAAACCAAAACTAAAACCTTTAAAACCAGTTTCCAACTCTCAAGGAGCTCTACATGGTCTCCGCGGGGGTGTACGAAAACACAAAAGGAGAAGGAAAGGGAAGAAAGAAAGAGAACTGCAAGGGAGTTAAGAACCAGCTAAAAACCGAACCCTAACAGCTTAGACAGAAGGGGAGTTATACCATCTGGGCCTGTGAGGCGGTTTTTATTATTAGAGGAGTTGAAGATGAGCTCGGTTTACGACTGTTCCCGCTTAGACGAACAAAAAACCAGATGATAATCACAGACATGAAACTATTTTCGAGGCACTTAAAGCGAATCGCATAAATCTTGACAAGTGTGTGTGCATGTGTGTGGAGCCAGAGGAGGATTGGAGGAGCAACAGCATCATAAAACTGTAACTAGCTGTTGATTTCTATATGAAGTCAGTTCTGGTTTTAATTACAACTGTTTCCTGATGATGAAACAGCACGAAAGGCACGCGGCGAAAGTCAGGATGAAGCCATAATTAATTTCACATCTTAGGGCTGAAGGAGTACCAGGTGGTTGGGCACGCTCATCCGCAATTCAGGGAGCACACGCTGAGTGTTCGACTGTCTGTGTGTGTGTATGCGCGGGCGTATAGAAGAGTGTAATCTCTCAGAGAAACAGGCTAATTTATTGTAACGGCAACTGACAGCGCCCAAAAAAAGTTTAAAAGCAACCAAAAGCAAAGCCAATCCTCTCCAGCAAAAGCCGTAAGGCCACTTTCCTTGTTCCTCAGCTGATAAATGAAGATGAAGGCGACCCCGTTTTCAGCCTTCAACGGATCGTGCTCGAATGACTTGCCAAAATGGCAAGAAGCCTCCTCCTCTTCTTAACGGCAAACTAAAGTGACGCCCCATCAATTGATTGTCCCAGCTGCTACTCCAGCGGCTGATTAAGTTGCTCGAACTTGTTTAAGGGTAACCTTTAAATTGGAAACTGTCAAACCAGACACAAAGAAGGAGTGGGAGGCACCGCCTGGGATGGACACAATGGAACAATGGACTACGTCTCTAATCTGATGTGTTGATCAGAATTATTTTTGACAAGGAGCTAAGTAATTGCTTGACAAGATGGGATAACCTGCGGGTCACAATGGGGTCATGCTGCAAGGGACAAAGGATAGATGTGACACATTTGCTGACATTAATGAGATTTCAATGTAACCAAAAGCGTAGCAAAAGATCCTAATCCCAAGGGCAGGACAGACAAAAGAACCAAAATAAAAGAAGATTCTATAGGGGATCTTTGTTCTAATTATAGAAATCCCCTGCAATCTATATAAGGATCTTACTTGAAGAGATGTATCCGAGTATAATATATATATATATTCTATTATAATCTTAGTCATCTTTATCTGTACTTATAACAATATTGGGTTTTATCCTAATCTTTCCTAGTACGCAACTTCCGTAAGCTCTTAAAAGTCAAGTGAAAACTTGGATAAGTGCTCTGTGCTGGTAGTGAGTCATGGGCATCTATTTCCATTGGCAAATCTGCGTTCCACACCTCTTAATCTTTGTTGACTACTTGGAACTGGCTTCAAAGCGAAGCTAAGTTAAATGCCAGGTGCTGGGATTGCATTAGATGACGACGACGTCTGTTTGTTCCGGCCACACACAAAGCGAGTCGGCATGTATCTGCGCATCTTCAAGCTGGCTCCCTGCTCATTAAGAACCCTTAAGGAAGCGACTGTCGCCGCCTTTTAGTAGTCACTAGAACTTGGGAGGACTAGAAGGAATGGATGAGGCAGGGGAGCCTCTCGACAATGTGTCAAATTGCGCAAGACGGGAGGAAGAAGATGGAAAATCGCCTGCGATTGGAAATGGGAAACATGTGTGAAAAGTCTAGAGCAGATGTGGAGGTCTGGGGAACAGCTACTCCAGCGAGCCATGTCTAATGAATGCCTCGTTCTTTTTAAGGTGAAAGCTCAGGCCATGAAATCAGAGGCACAGCCGCTGCCTGCTCCTTCTCGTCCACGACTTGGTTTAACGCCACATGTTGCCAATGCCAAGAAAGCAAAACAAAAAACAAAGGAAAACAAATCCCCCAACCAAACCCAATGATTCCACATGCTTGCCCTCTGCCGGGTCTGTCAATGCCTTCTACATATTTGCCGGGCTATAAATAGGCCTGAAGTTTATGCTTACAAACACAGAGAAACACAAAGAGAAACACTAGAAAACAGAGAAAGAGAGAGAGAGAGGAGCAGCATGCAGGCGGAGAGGAATGGAAAGAATATGCATGTGCTGGCTCCAAATCGATTGGGTGCGTATCGGCGACAACACAATCCCCTAGAGGTTGAGAATGGTGTTGAACAGGAGGTGAATCTAGGTGATCCGGATGAGGAGTATACGAAATGGGAATGGCTATTGGCTGTGCTGGTCATATTGGTGCCCGTAGTGTCAACGTTTCTGATCTTACTTGGATTGTTGTTAGCCTCACGCCAGTGAGTGGCCGCACGGCATCCAAATGTGCTCCGGGACAGACCCTTGCAGCAGCTCCACTTCTTGCAGGACCACAGACCAGGATGATAACGATACGATTTGGGTGTATTGCTGTCCTCGCAGACTGTAAAAAGAGAAGCAGTTCAATAAAAGATTCATTAATCCTTTCCAGCAGTTTGATGTTAGCTTACCTTGTCGTATGGCGCGTATCCACTCGCTCCGCTCCTTCTCGCTGTTGGCTATCACGTAGAGCGTATACTGGGGTACACTGCGTCCCAGCAGTTGTGCCTCTCCAGCGTTGCCACCGTTGATTGTCCGCTGATCCGCCTGCAACTGTTGCTGCTGCTGCTGTGCGGCTGTCGTCGACGTCGTCTCGCAGTAGCCCACTTGAAATGGATAACCCTGGCAACAATTGATTAGATCGATAGATTCCATTAGATCTTAATTATAATCAAACCCATATAACGGGATCTGTTTTCTCCTCCCTTTTATACTTACATCCGGTGCAAAGGGATCGCCGCCGTTGCCGCTAACCGTTGCCTCCTCCACAAGGCGAACGCCTCTTAAATTAATTCGTCCGCGTTCGCGTCGTCGCTGCAGAAGAGAGAGAAAGACCATTAGAATGTGTGTGTGCAAGAGTGAGAAGGGGATAGAGTTGATTAACTGTAACGCTGAGTGAGTTATGGAACGAATCGGTAATCGCCTCTTACTCGAAACGGTTAAAAGGGAACAAAGATAAAGCAAGCTGTAACTGTAAATCTAATGGCGTGACTAAATGTTACCACGAGCAGGGTACAAATGTACCTAAAAATGGTACCATTATTTATGCTTTGGTACATTCTAAGCTTAGTTTATTTGTGTCTTGGTACAAAATGAACCTTTTCATCTTCGGCTAAGATGTTACTTAGCGGTAATGGGTTGAACCGGTTAAGTATGTAAACGGTTAACTATCTAAACGGCTAAGTGTGTGACAAACTGTTAAAGTGCTGTAAGCGCTTAAGCTTCGTTAATGCTGGTCAATTATTAACCCTAGAAACACCAACGTGCTCAATTTAACCCTAAGCTTTAAAGTAGAAAGAAAAGCTTAAATTGTGTTTGCAATTATTTTCCATAAGAAAAAGGAAAATTCTGCTCAAAGTCTAAGCAAATTAAGCCTTATTCAGGCACATCTTTCACTCTGTTGACCTGAAGGAAGGTCCTGCTGTAATTAACCTTTAATCGAGTTAAAGGAGCTGGCGTTCAGGGGGTTAAAAATGCTGACGAAACCAAAAAATGCAACTGGAGTTTCCTCAAGTGTCAACGAAATATTCGTCAGGTTTTTTACATTTTTGTTTTTTTTTTGGTTTCTTGACGTCGTCCTGGCATTCCACTTGAGGGCACTTAGGAAGGTGACGAGCTCCTGGCTGGCTGGCTGCTTGTTGCAAGGGTTAACTTTGCTGCACGTGTGGCAATGGCTGGAGGCGTGGCAGGAGGCAAACTTGTAGCTTGCGCTGCAAGCCCAATTAAGTACACATAATTGGCCTAATTGACTTGACAAAGTACAAGAAGTGGGCCCAAAGAAATTTCTTAGCTTTTTTCGCTTTTTCTTTGTTGCTTTCGCTTAGGCGCACATTGGATGAATCTTCTCCGGAGAGGAACACACACGTTAAACGGGGCAAAGGGCTGGGGGGAAGAAGCAAGATAAGCCACGTCGTCTCAGTGTCGCTTAGGTTCCCCCCAACCCTTCTTTTTGGCTTATCGCAACGACCTCAATAGAAAAAGAGAGAAAGAAAAAAAGTAAGAGATCTAAACAAAAAAATGTGAAGCAACAACAAAGAAAACAACCTTAAAAAAACGTTAACAACAACAGCAACAAAGTTGACACAAAGACCTCAAGCAAACAAACAAGCAAAAGCAATTTTAAATAGGAGAAAAAATAACGCAGAGGAAACGGAGGCAGAGGCAGAGGCGTAGCTGAAGGGGGTAGACTGCAGCAGAGGGCTGGGGGTGGGTGGGGAGAGTTTCCTTTTGGAAGTTTTCTAGTTGCGTACGAAAACAAAAACAAGTACATAAAATTCTGAAAGAAAGTATTTGGGTTAAGCAAAAGGCAAATCGTGTGAGAAGAAACGGGGGAGAAGTGGGGGGAAAGAAACGTAACTGAAACGAAATGGAAAATTTTCTTTTCAAGTAGCATTGAAAATCAACTTGACAGCAATTGAAATTGAAATTGAAACGCACTCGAGAAAAAACAAAAGCTAAAAAAAAAAACAAAAAACAAAAAGAAGAAGGAAGAACATTCAAGCAAATTGCCGCTAATTTGAGAATAGATTAAAGAGAACGGAAAGAGACTGGCATAGTTGATGATAATACGAGTAAACCATATAAATTATCATTATCATTAGATGATGCGCCAAGTGGCGATGTCAAGTGGATTATTGTCTCAAATGGAATAAAGCCCAGATATACATTTCAAAGAGGAAAACTAAGGGGAAAACTTTTGCTTAGAAATGTTTTTAGTAGGGGAAGAGGGCAGGGCCCAGAGGTGTCAGCATGGGCAAGGGTGGACATAGTATAGATTAGGTAGATAGATAGTATAGATGAGATAGAAAAGCTACAACTCTTAAGACTGAGACAGTTCCTATATTTTCTAGGAATCTTTAGAGAAGGATAAGCTACAACTCTTGGGAAAATTCCGATATTTAATAGGAATATTTAAGGATGGATGAAGGAGAATAATAATGGAAAGATATACTCCAGGTTTTATGTTGGTAGAACGTATAGCCCCTAGAAATTAATGATAAAATAAAAGCCCATAGATCTTGGGTCTTTGACTAGATCAAAAATAAACCCTAAGAACTAAAAGGATGCAATGAAAGGATTCCCTTCAATAGAATTGCAGAAAGGAAATCTTCTCTAGAAATAGATCCCTAAACTCAATCTGCTTTCCTTCATCAGCTTTAAGTACTCCTTAAAGCCTCGCACATTATAATATAAAATACCTTCTATCCCTATTCTCTATTTCTATCCCTTACCATCTTTATCTATCTCTAGGCGCCTTCTTATCCTTATTATCCCTATCGCTATCTTTATCTTCTCGTTTATTGCTCCAATTAGCCGTTTATAGGGTAGTTAATGAGCTGAACGTTTGATCTTTATGTGGGTGTGGCTGACAGAAGAAAGAAGTTAGGTTAGGTAAACTGCAGCAAAGGGAAAGACAAAGAGAACATCCGGCGGCTATAAACCAGACAGAGGAACAGAGAGGACGTCGGGGAATGGGAGAGTCAGTCAGGGGTTACATCGTCTCAAAGGTTTTGATGCTTCCTGGACGTCATTATGCATTGCCATGTTGGTTGTTGTGCCACTTTCTGGTGAATAGCATAAAGCATAAAATTGTGGAAAAGGAAACTAAGTAAAAACTGGCAACTGGCAATTGAAATGGAAAATGGAAAATTGTGAATGAAATTTATGGCCAACTTACGTATGTGTCTGCGTGTGTGTGTGTGTGTGTGTGTGTGTGTGTGTGCATGTGTGTGGCATAGTTGAGAATCATGGCAAAAAGTTTAGCACTGTCTATGGGTGAACGAACTGCAACGCTTTGTGAGGCACACAGAGAGAGAGGGCATGTTGCATGTGTTGCAAATTGCTAAACGCGACATGTGGCACTAATAAACGGCAAATGGTAAACGAGTGGGCTGCCTCAGGGGTGGCAGACACACACACACACATACTACAATATTAAACAGCAATTAAGAAACTGGCAAAAAAGAAAGAGAAGAAGCGAAACAATCTCTGAAGAAACCCTGAACAAAGATTTGGACCTACTTTGGGCAACTCTTTGATTGAAATCGAAAGGCGAAATTCGAAGAGATGCGATTAAAGTGAAAGTCCATTAATGCAACATTAATCACTTTTGCCCCTTTTTAGTTGCAGTCTACAGCTCACGAATCTTCTGTCTTCCAGAGACTTCGCAGACAGTTGCCAAATTTATTGTTAGGCGAATAAGATTTCGATTTTCCAATCTTTCTCTGGCAGAAATTAAACTTAACCTTAAGTCTAACTATCTGGCAACGCTGCAGAGAATAATTTCAAGCCTCTAACATGTACTCTGACTGCTGTTTAACAATCAGCTGTAGAAGCCAAGAAAGAACTCAAACCAGATTCAGATTCAGATACATTTTTTTCTCAGTGTAGTTGGAAAGTTGCACTGCAATTTCCGCGATACACAAAAGAAATGCCTAAAAGTAACACAATACGAGACAAAAAGGACAAAAAAACAGGAGGCAGAAACATGAAACGAGGCAGGCAAAATCCTTTATTGTTGCAACAGAACGAAGGACGCAGCAGGATGGGGGGATTCGGGTTCAAGGACTGAAACACCTGCACATAATTGAAACTGAACTGTCAAAGCAAAAGCCGACACAACAAGGATACGACAAGTGTTGAAGTCTACAGGTAGAAGAAAAAATGTAAATGAAGTCTTAAATTGCAATTGTATAAAAAGAACTCAAAGTGTAAAAGGATAATAGGCGGAAACGCCGAATGAGAGGTTCCTAATGAGATGAAGTGGGGATTAAATATGGAAAACATTTTTAAATTACTAAAATTACTTTAAGATAGTTAAAAGACTACAGAAAAAGTTAAGGCGCAGCAAAGGGTTAAGTGAAAGTTTAAATAGAAACAGAAAAGTAAATAAAAAACGAGTGATAAATACAGATAAATAAGTACAGTAAAGACACGTTTAGGGTGGACAATTGGAAATAATAAATATCCGCTGACCTAAATCATAAACAGAATTCGATACTTGTCTATCAAGTTTCTATATCTAAACATTCATAAATAACAGACTCTCCTAAAAGCTGGAACTCTTACGAATTCTGGCAACAACTGCCTTATAGCCTTAGAAGTACAGTGAAACCTACCATAACGAACGCATCTATTGGCTCTTAACTTTTCTTTTTAAAATCAAATCAATTTGGAATACAAAATAAATTCCTTTGACTAGCCTACGTTGAGTGTCCATCACAAGGATGTTTCACTGTACGATTTTAGAGGTAAAAAGATACCGTATGATTTCCAACTAAATGAGATTGCACTGTATTCCCTTTAAGCTCCATTAGCTCCTCTTTCCATACACAAAATGACACATTTAATTCTTGGAAGAAAGTTACTCAAAATCGAAGGTTGAAATGCACCCACGACTTGCAACACTAATGTGCAGCTAATGAGGCATTCAACATAACTTTAGGCTTAGCTTCAGCACCCTCTACACAGCCCAAGTATACCCTACACACATGTCTAATACCCTACACATGCCAAATGTCCAGCGTAGAGTTCAACCTTTCAATGTTGATTAATGGAAGCAAATAAAATGCGTTTTGTGTGTGCGTTGTGTGTGTTGCATGTGTTGCATGTTAAAATGCCATTGAGATTGAGCTGCGGAACGAATGTGACGACTGCCAGGCAATCGCTAGCCAAGCAGCTTCAGGCAGCGCACACTCTGGAGCTCGGCTCCCGATTGATACACCGGCTATGACAATGGCAACAAAGGAGGAGCAGTAAAAGGAGGAGGAGGAGCTGGAGGAGAATGGGGGAACAGTTCTCTCTCTCTCTGGAGAATGATTGATAACGTGCCTTGGGGCGCTGCTTATGTCTTATGTTTGACCACATGGAGCGCTGTGTATGATTGAAAAATTGTCTCATATCAATTATAACTGTAAGTCTGAGGTCTGGAAGTACTTGACGATACAAGATACAATATACAAGATACAAGATACACATGCGCTGCGTACTCCAAATGTATCTAATGGTTATTCAATAAAACGGACAGGGTCTATGGGTATGCTTAATGGGGTATGGAGTAGGGTATGGACGCGGGTCATCAGCCGCATTGGTCAGGGTAATAAATTTTCCAATTTCTCACAAAGCGCGCAAAAGATGCAGATACACAAAAAAGATACACACAAAATTCAAGGCATTTTTCTACGTTTTTCCAATGAAAATGAAACTGGAAAACATTTGTGTTCATATGCATAATTTGAGTTGTGTGTGTATGTGTGTGTGTGTGTGTGTGTGCGTGTATTCCCACATCAAAGGACATGCTTGGCTGGGCCCCTGTGCTCTGTTCTCAGAGTAATTAATTTGGCGTTGAAAATGTTTTCGTATCTTTTGAATGCGTCTTTTCTTACTCCCCCTACCTCCCTCCCTCCCTCTCAAACTGCTGAGTCATGTCCACTCTGTTGTATGTTGTCTGTTGTCTGTTGCTCTTCCTGTCTGTACATATCTATATATAGTATATATCTAGGTGTTGTCCATGTTGATGACTTCCTTTTCTTGGTAATATTTTGCATTGTGTTGAAAGTCCTGGGAAAGCGACTCGACGAAGCGTCAAGTTTTCTGGTTTAACGTACATCATCCCATTCATCAGATCTGTTATTATCCAACATTATCAACATGATTTTCCCCACCAGCTTCTACTCAGTTTCCAAGAGTCTGGGAAAACAAAAGATCGCGCGTTGGCGATCAAATTAACGATAAAAAATAACAAAATAAAAACCAAAAAAAAAACCTAAAACGCCTTTGGAAATCTCAATAATTAAATTTATAGAAACTGCAGTAGAGAAACAAACATCGAGTATGCACGACGATAAGATACCCTAACTGGTATTCGCTGCGGTCTAAGCCTAGCCAGAAATGGCTTATTCAACATCTTCTGTGTTTATTGTGAGAACTATTGAAATTATTTTATATAGTCCGAGAATATATACTCTTTAGAGTCAAAGATGCCCCATTTGGGTTTACAGGGTATTAAAGAGTGTATAAAAAGTAATGAGAAAACTGGAAAATCGAAGACAAAGATGCGCCGCAGATAACATCAGTCAGAGACACACACAACTACACACACACAGCTGATCAATCAGCCAAAAAAGGTGTGCTATAAGAGATCCCCCATCCCGCTATAAGATCTGCCCCCCATCCACCCATCCCACCACATGCTGTCGTATAAATATGAAAATCGTGACTTGAACGCTTAAAAAGCGCTTAAAACGTATTAAACAAACATATGGAAAACTTGTCTGAGGAAAATGACAAAGCGGCCAACGAGGGAAGAGAAAAAGGGGAGGGAGGTAGAAATGAGTGGCGCGCAGGGTAGGAATAGCTGGAGAAGAGTGGGCAATAATTGAAAGGTAAATGCTATAGAAACAGACGAAACGAGGAAATTGTCAGTCATAAGGTCAAAAGGTAAACACCTCCATAATAATATCCAAATACCAAAAACCGAATACCAATTCCTTACCCTCACATAGTAGTACTTAATTACATGCGAGATCTTTTCTTGACAGCTGTGGAAATACCCTACGCATAGGCATTTTCAGATGGTACCGCTGACCCCTTGTACCCCCCTCTCTTCAGACATCTGCCCCACGTATCCCTTTCCGTTCCTTCATGCCGCCGCTTGGTTAGCTGTTTAAATACTTTCTTCTGCCTTTTTTTCTGTTTTGTCTATTTCTGTAGCAATTTGTGTGTGCATCTGTCTGTCTGTGTGTGTGTGTGTGTTTATTTATATGTGTTGATAAATAATGCATTCCATGCGGAGGTCGTTCACTGCACACTATTCTTCATAAGGTCCCAGGCCATAAACTTACTCGTAATACGCTAGAAAAACTCAATAAAATGCTAAATATTTTCTTAGTTCTCCCCTATACAAACAAAATATCGCATGCGAGAAATGTACCAGACGATAGAATTTAGCAACAATTAAAAACAGCAACAAAAACCACAACAACAACAACCACAAGTTATTAAAAATTATACACTATGGATTCGCCTCGCACGCTATTTTTGGTCAAGCGGCACATGGCATTAGCATGTGCGCCAGAGTGAGACAGCAACCAAAACAAACACACTCACACACACGCATACAGAAATAGACATGTACGAACAGGCATTGCGTTGTATGTGTGCGCTCTTTGCCTTGCTCATAGGCAGTCAGAGCGCATCGTAGTCCAAGTGCCCGGGTAGCTCAGTCGGTAGAGCATTGGACTTTTAATCCAAGGGTCCAGGGTTCAAGTCCCTGCTCGGGCGAGCCAACTTTTTTATTATTATTTTTTTTTATATTTCTTATTTTCTTTTTTATTAATTGTTTATTATATTCTTCATCTTAGAGATATTTTGTGCATGTGGGAAATTGCCCAAGGCGAAAATTTCATTCATAAAAAATAAGTGCAAGCGCGCTGCAACATGCTCAGCACAATTAGCACAGGAAGAGGGCGGCACCCATCGTCAGCCGGTAGAGCACACAGACACCACAGACGCAAAGCCTTGGGGCTAAAGTTGTCTGTGGTTTCATGTCCATGTCCATGTGGACTATGTGGTCAAGGTAGAAGCAGAAGCAATGCCTGAGCGATGAGTGCGCAACGCCCCCAAAAAATATGTGCGCACAAACGCACAACATAAAACACACACACATAGAGTCAGGATTCAGTTTGTGGCGTGTGGAGTCGGTGCAACAACTGTAATACCAACCGGATATGGGGCGGATGCCAAAGCGATTGAATCATTCATCCACCGTGGGAGCTCACCCATGTGCCTATGCACGAGTATGCAAGGCAGGAGCTTGCAATTTATGCCGGATGATCACGACCGTAGTATGACAGATTCAAGAGAATTTTTTTCTTTTTGTTGTTGTTTTTAGGTGAAATTTTCATTAAAATCGAAAAACGAAAACGATGAACGAAAATTAGTCAAGTCAAGTCCGAAACATAATTTATCATCTGGTGCGCTCGCCCGTCTGGGCTGGGGGACAATTGCTTGTCTGTTTTACAGTTATTCATTTTCCAGGAAATCGGACAAATGAAATCGATGTCAATTCATGCACAGTGGGCATATTATAAGAATTCTAATAAGAAATGCAAATTCCAGCTAACTTAACAGAGGTGTTAGCAGAAAATGTAACGTACGCAATGTTGCCACCTTGCTCTGTGCATTCACAGCGAACAGAAGTGGCAGCGCCTAATTAAATGTTAAAGTTTAGGTTGAGCTTGTTAGAGTGCAAATTTTCAATGTTTTAGATATAGATATCTCAGCTTAATCGGGATCAAGGATTGATCTTAATCAAGGAACTGTTACTGGGGGATATTACAACCTAATTATCTTCCATCTTATAAATTTATAGAATAGTTTAAGACATAATAATAAGCTTCTTCAAGTAACATTGTTATCCACAAATGGAAGTATTTGTGCCATGGTGCTATGGGAACGGCCTTTGCGGTGGGCCATGTCCAAGTCCAACCCGATGGCTTGCTGGTTCAGTGGTTCGGTGGAAAGTCACAGATCGCACGCAGCTTATGGGGCGGACGCATTGAGTTATGAACTTAAAACCATCTACAGGCCATAAAGTACAAGACACACGGCTAACAAACAACTTGAAGATTGCGACTGCTGAAGAAGATGTTCTGCTTATGACTGTGTGTGTGACTGTATGTGTGTGTGCTGCTGTTGTTGTTGTTTTTTATGATGACTCACGCGCTGCGAGAGTCGCGATAAGATCAATCATCAGACAGAGTCAAACGGGGCCAGAAAAAGAAAAAAAACAATCTCGGAGCGGCGAGTTGACCAGCTCCATTGAGCATCATCGTTCGTGATAACATTTTATTTTTTGGAATACGAAAGTAGTCAAGTTTATGACGTTTGTGTGGTGTGTGTGTGTGTGTGTTGTGGGGAACCGGCTTTGATTTCTAATTATTGGAATCGGTTCGTTTTGGGGTTTTGAGCTTGGCCAAAACAGCAGCGGAAATAGCTGTGAAGCGATAAAGCCAATAAAAAGGCAAAAATCTTTTGTAGAAACGTTTTTTTCTTCTGTTTTTAATAGAAAGGCATTTCTTAGGCCAATTAAACGTTTGTTTATGACCAGGCTATGAACAGGCTATGTATGAGCAGACTCTTAAACAGACACGTTTAGTCACTTGGCCAAAATGAACACTTGCTGCTCTGATTGCAGTCTTTTGTCTGCTGGGGATTAGCTCTACTACTCTTAAGTCTGCAGCAATATGCAATAACTCAAGTGTTCCAAAGCGCCTTCATCAACCGCTGACAGACAGCAGCCGCTGGGCATCAGCCGAGACCTGAGACGAGAGCAGGAGACAGAGGAGCAACTTTGAGATGCGCTTAATGAAGCATGAAAAGCTGCGGCACAGACAAAGCGTCGTCGTCTGGAGTGGGCGAGTGAGTGACTGATGGGAGGAAGGAGGCAAGGAGATTTCCTAGTCCAGAGTTCATTAGAAATAAAAGTAGTATAAGAGGAAGTAGAAGATGTAGCACTATAAGAGGTACAAATATAAATAAAAGTATAAGTAGAGAATAAAGAAATAGAAATACTACAAATAGAAAAGACATAAAAGTAAAAGTATAAGTATAAGTAAGAGATATAAGTAAGATGTATAAGTAAGAAGTATAAGAAGGATGTATAAGTATAAAGTATAAGTAAAAGGCGGGTTCGTCAGACACTCATTGAGTATGCGAGGCACGAGATGGTGGACAACGAGAGACCCACCACAAGGTGCCTGCCTGCATTTGATGATGAATCATACTTGGCCATAATAATAACAACAATAATAATGACAGTGAGAATACCGTTAATAGACAAATCATGTAGACACGCGGCTAATAGGCAACATCACACGAAGACAATGTGGCTAAAAGCGCTATCGACCAACAGGTTTAATGCTCTTGGCCCGATCAAAAGCAATGAATGTTGTTACCTTTTTTTTTATTCAATATGATTCATAATTATTACAAGTGTTTATCGAAGGGCTTGGCCCGACTCTATCTCTGACCCAGACTCACACTCAACTCCGGCTCGGACTCGGTGCTGGGTGATCTGCACAATTGATATGTAATGAGCCATATGTATGGTAAATGGTACTAAAAGTGCTGGCAATTAGTCAGCTGGCCAACAGCTGCTGCTGTGGCTTTTATCTATAGTCGACTACTGAGTACCCTGTAAACTTATAAAAGACTGCTTGATAGATGAAGAGATCCTCTGGTGATCTTTTCAATACGATACATTTGATTCAGCTTAGATATAAGACTGGGGTTTCTACATCAAAGAAAATATATCTTAAATATATAAAAGATACATGATAAAGGAAAAGGATACAAGAAGATAAATAGCGAATAATTTAAGGCAAGTTCTTCACAAATTCAAATTCCATTCTAAAAGCGAACTTTGATCTCAGTTTCAATCAAAGTTTGATGATTATATCGTAGAAATGAATCTCATGTTTTGCACCTATTCAAAAGAGAGTTTCCGATATCATATGATATCATTTTCGATCCAAGTTTCTATATCCCTTAGCAGCGCTGCTTAGGCAGCAGGGAACAGAGTTAATTGAGCTTAAATACATCGTGTCAATCTGTTGTCTCTGTGGTCAACCGCAGACATTGTCAGAGTCTCATTTTGGGTCAGTGCAAACCGCAGAGCTGCGACATGTGTGCCAAACCAGACATGCTACACACACACACACACACACACAATCATTTGGATGGTCAGATCTGTCAGTGTCTGGCAACTGTCGAAGCTAAAGCTTATCAAAAACATTTTCGCTTTGGCGCCAAATTCATATGAAACACACACGCGACTGCAGCGAGTCTGTGAAGATGGGGGAGGGGGGATGAGTTTGGGGACCACCTGGTTAAAGGAATACCAAGGCATATATCTTCAACCGGTCCGGTTGCGGGTCCGCTAATTTGTCAGAAACCTGGAGGCATGTAATTCCACGAAATCAGCTTTGGGCCATTTGGGAGAGAGAGGTGTCAATTCGTGAAGAATTTGAAAGCATTCGATGAGTAATAATCCGGAAAGATGCAGCCGGAGTGGGAGAAAGATTCCATTCCATTTTGTAAACGAAGTAAAATGTGAGGTGATAAATTTGGTTGCCTAATTGAAAATGCCGCACAATTATGGAGATTGATCAGCGTACGGCATTCCTGACACGGCTCATCCCCTACTTTGCCCCACCCACCTTAACCCTTTCTACTGTTTCGACATCTTCAGAAGGCGACGACCCAAACATAAAAACCCAGACCATAAAAATATTTATGCCAATGCAACAAGCAGCAAGGAAGTAAGAACAAGCAGGACGCAAGAGAGGAGTAGGAAGACGGGGGGAGGAGGAAGAAACAACAATTTCAAATGGCTACCGAACAAAATGAAGGCCCACACACGACCCAATGATTGTCCATAGGCATTTACAACGTTTTACGAGGCGTAAATATTGATGGAGGAGCACCTTAAGGTGGCGCAGGAGCCGAGGGGGAAGTGTAGATGGCACCTCCATTAGCTTTGCATGCAACGCTATTCTTAAGAGCTCCAGAGGGTATGACAACTATATAGAAGACTTTGTCAAGGGAAAAGCAATGATAAATGTTAGACAAATATAGAAAAGAGTTGTTATCGATAAGTTTGGTACACACATTGGTCTATCGATTATCGATAAGACAACTCTAGATGGAAGCCTGGAACTGTTGTTAGGTACCTCTTCGATCATAGGTATCGATATCTGCACTTAACGATAAACACAACTTTAGCTATCGATAAGTTAAAGAACGAGGAAATTTCCATACGTATTCTTTATGTAAAAGCTCTTTAAAGGGTATTCAGCGTTCGTTGCGTGGCGAATCGATTTGCATTTAGCTGGTTTAACATGCGTTGTGAACGCCTTGTGAACGGCCCTTTAGGAAAATTGTTATTTACAACCTTAATCTGCGAGAAATGTATTAGAGAGCAGGGCGGAACGAAGCAGCAAGAGGGAGAGGGGTAGAGTCTAGAAATAGGGAGAAGCGAAAAAGGGAAGCGTTGAGAAGCTTAAAGTGTTTACAAACAAAAGGCCGGCTTCAATTAGCATACCAGCTAGGTGAGCCATGGTGGCATGGCAGGGAGTCTTGGTGCTACGTGGGATTGGTAGCCCAAGCTGCGATTTTTTTTATGACAGGTTAATGACACCCCAACGATGTTGCTGCTGGTTGGTTGGAAGAGTGTCTAAGAGTGCAATGACTAAGTAGACTCCAGCTGTAGTCGCATCCATCAACTGACCTCAATAGACGTGACTGGACATGCCACATGGAGCACAACAGGAGCTCTGTTACAACCCGAACAAAGGATGAGGCTGCACAAGGGAGAAACGAGGGTTCAATCAATTAATTGAGCATATTCAATAGAAGTTCAACGAACCACATGGAATCAGCAGCTGAAGCGGAAAAGCGTCAATAAAACAACGAAGGGTTGAATGAATGATAGCATAATTGATAGAATGATAGCCGGTATCCTCCAGGCTTACAATCCTACGCAGTTAATCCCAATTATTGTGCTCAAATTATAAAGTAAAACTTAAGAATCTTATGAATTTGTAGGGCTTACCTAAGTTTAGTCGCTGGGATAATCCTGCTGAGTTCTATTTAGGTTCTGGGGTGCGGCAACAACAACAATAACAGCACACAATAAGCGAAAAAGAGAGGTAGAGAGAGAGTCAGCGAGGAAGAGAGACAGGGAGACGCGGATAGACACCAACACAAACACTCGCAACACTTGAAAAACTTTTGCCTTGGGTGGGGCCTTTTTTCCACCCGATTTTCACAGATTTTTCTTATAATTTATTTATGATATACTCCAACTTTTGCGATTGATACTATATATATATATATATTTATATATATGTGAGATATCCTTTTGATTACAGTTATTGGAAATACGTTTTAATGCCAACAAATATTTTCTTTTAAGGGTTGTTTTGAATCTGCCGAAAAAAACCGACGAAATATTTTTCAAGGGTGGCAGCAACCGGCGCGTGGAACAAAACCCGGAAAAGCGAATTTTTGCGTGGAAAATTGCGAATTTTTTACCGTTTAAGAACTTAGTATAAAGCTGAGGATGTAGCTGCAGCTGAAGGATGCAGTTGTTATTAATAAAAAGGCGCTGACTGGGAAACAACTGGCTTCAAGGTGTTACACAAATCTCAAAGACGTCCGCACGCGACGAGGCAACGCTAGAAACTCCGGAACACCGGCGCGACGGCCACTGAACTTCGTTTAGCCGACAAAAATGCCGGGAACTGGCATTCCAATTGGAATGCCAAATGGGATAGGACAGGATAGTGTTCGTATATTGAGGATAACGGAGAAAAGTCTACAAATTGGGGGTTGCGTTTGGTTTGCCGGCAACTGGAATAGAACAGCTGCTGGCAGGGTGTGTTTATCCAACCACAAAGGTCCTTCCCACATGGGAGACTGGAAGCAGTAACGACGAGGACGACGACGAGGACGAGAAAGCCGAAGTATTTGCCGATTGCCGCATTTGTTTTGAAAGGAATGTCAAGCAGCAGCCGGCAGCTGTGCGCCCATTCACATTACACACGCACACACACCCACACACACTCGCACACACGCACCAGCTCCTACCCTGCCCCGAAACCTATCTCTATCGCTATCCCTTAACCGTTAGGTGTCGCAATAACGACGCCATAAATGACGAAACCATGACGACAAGTCGAGACACCCACTTAAACATGAATAATAGCTAGTCATACTCCCCTACAGAAGTATTCCCATACCCCTCAGGCCCCCATGGAGCCCCTTTAGTTGGGCCTTTGTCTCACCACAAAGCTTGCCAAGAGATGCGTAATGTTTTATATATGGAAAAACTTTTGCAAGGAATTAAAAACTAAATAAAAAATATTTATGAGACCAAAAGTATCTTTCGGATTAATCAACTATTTGAAATTGTTATTTTTGATACGATTGTTAACAATCTTTTAAGCTTATCAAAAAGGAAATTTAAATAGATTTCCCTAAAAACTAACCAAATGAGATTAAAATAAATATCCCTAAAAAGTAACCAAAATAATGAAATAAATTTCCCTAGAGAGCTGCCAAAAAAAGATCGAAATAATTTCGTATTTTGTTCATCTTTTCATGCCTATCCAAATCCTATCCTGACAAATTCCTTATATCTACTATTCTTAGCTACATCCTGGGATTAATCACTCACCTCCACATTCTCCACATCGAAGTAGCAGAGTGTCCTCTTGGTCAGCTCAAACCAGCGATGCTTGTAGTTGACAGGCGTGAAACGTTTCTTGTTTTGTGACCTTTTTACCATGGAGCCGCTCTTGACAATGTCGTAGAGATGCTCAGACATTTTGTCCATTTTTGCTTGAAAGGATTTGCTGCTGGATCGCACCGATACCGTCGACTTGATGCTGCCATGTGAGCTCCGCTGCATCTTGCTGCTCAACATCGCGTCAAAGAGACACACAAACTGTGACAGAGACAGAGAAATTGACGAGAATTCTGTGAAGAGAGAGAAAATATTATGTTTTTAGTATATAATATAATAATATAATATGTTAGGCCATAAAGTCATGTTAATAATATAGCCAAAATTGTTGGCTTACAACACGAATCGACGAGTCGACGCCTCGACGCCCATAAATCAGTCATGCATTTGGTTGTGGGCGTGCGAATCTTGTGCCATTGACCGTGGCAGAATGGAGTAGCCGGCTAATTGCGGTGGGCGTACACAGGCATCAATCACAGATCAGAGAAAGAGTTGTCCAACTGACCAGGCCATGGGGCTGGGACAAGACAAGTCGTAGCCAAGTCAACTCAAGCAGAAAATCGAGCGATTAAATGGCCAATTAATTAGCCTCAGTCGCAGTTGCAGTCGCAGACTAGGCGGAAAACCCAAGGCAGATGCTTCGAACGGTTGACCTTGATAAAAGCGCAGTTCATAAACCAGTTGCAGATCAAACAGAAAGAGACAGAGAGAGAGAACTGATTAAAGGATTAGCCCAGTGTAAGCTGATCAGTTGACCAGTTCACCACTTGGAACAGTTGCCAGCGAAGCATGTACACAAACAAACGGCGTGTTAAAGCCAGCTTCAAGACTGCACACAAACATGCAGATAAATATACATATATATATTCATATTTATATAGAGATATATATGTATGTATGTGTGTACATAAATGCGTATATAAATAAATAAATACATGCCGCAAGCTATGGAATTATCGCACTTCTACAACAACAAACACAGCGATAACAACAACAACAATGAAGCCACATGCGACTGCGCATGGAAATCAACAAACAAAAGCGACAAATGCACAGCAACAACAACGACGGCTGCTGCCTGTCCTCCGTCCCCCTCTCTCTTGCTCACTCACTATCTCTCCTTTCCACCCGCTCTACCTCTCAACCCACTCCCGACCAATGTTCCTGCGTGGCACTTTAATCAAGCAGAGCGTTGAGAGACCAGCACAAGACACATTTGCCTACCACCAGGCACAAAGTACTAAAGTACTCACCTATCGAATACCCTGTAAAACAGAAAAATGTTATTATTCTGCTACAGTCACGCATCCTGTTAGTTAACATAGAAGGAATTGAATGGCTTTTCGTTCAATGTTGCCATATGTGCAAATTTATGCAATGCTTGACGAAGCTTATTCTTAACGTAAGTGTTTGCATGTCACATGCATCTGGCATACCCAGTTGGAAATGTACAGGGTATACATAAAATAAACACCGCAAAGGATCGCAACAGCAACGGCACATACATAAATCTTGGCCTGGGGCCTGGGTATGGTACGGAGACCGAGACTGCGACTGCGACTGGGCCTGGACTTGGTTAGCAGCAGCAACAACAGCAACAGAAACGGCAGCAGACAAGATCCAACGCGTTTCGGCAGCGGGCGTGGCCATGGCCATGGCACACACAGACACACACATGCAAACACTAGGAAGAAAGATTGAAATTCAGACGATGGACGACTTTGAATTTCACCACGCAAATGGCTACGTTTAGTTTTCATTCTGCATGTTTTTTTATTTATTATTTACTACAGAATTATGTTTTCTGCGCAAATGTTTTGATTTTTTTCATTCGGCTTTTTTGTGTATGTTGATTACGGGGGCGGGTGTTGTTGTTAGCTGCTTGCTGCGTTGGTGTTTAACGTTGCGACCTTTGAAAGAATTTCAAGAAACGAAACGAAACCAAAAACGGGTTTGCCGCATGAAAGAAAAATACAAAAAAACAAATCTGAAGGCAAGTGACAAAACATGGTCTGATTGGCAGGCGTTCTTATTGGAAATTAAGCTTACGAGGGTGGGGGATCTTATCAGCAAACGCAACGGCTGCAACTGTAAAATATAAATGCTAGTGCAGGTTCTAGTTTGTTTTTTGCATTGAGCGCGTCTCATATATCAATTATGCTTATAGAACACTAAACAATAAAAAAAGCAACAACTAAAGGCGATAAAAACAATTACAAACTCAAATGAAATTGGAGCTGCTTGTTTGGAAAGCAAAAGACTAAAAATGGGGGCAAAGGGAACTGAAGAAAGGGGGAGGGTAAAAAGAGTGCAATTTCCGTGCTAAACTTACCACAAGTACCGTTGATTGGGCAATTGAAGCAATGACCGATCGAAGTGCGTCAAATAAAAATAATAACAACAAATCACTTTCGTTTACGCGGCGCGCACGCTCAACGACATCGACGACAGCGACAGCGAAAACGACGCGACCGGCTTGTTCAGCATTTGCATACTGCTCTGCTGTGGCAGAGGCGAATGCGAAAATATTTTATAAACAATTCGGAGGCTCAGCTGTGGCACACTCACACACAGATCTAAACGCACGCACACACACGCACAAACATATGAGCACTTTACAAAGACGCAACAGGCGATGATTTGGCTACTTATTCCCGGAACTGCAAGTGCATTTCGACGAAGAACTATCGCTGTACATACTTTGACTAGAAGTAAATGGCAACTTGTATTAGGTAATTGTTTGTTAACACACACGCACCCAGCTGTTTGCTGTTAATATATTTAATTAAAATAAACCCGCTATAGTCCTCAGAAGCGACCGCGCCGACGCGACGTAGCTTCAAAACGATTATCGACATATATGAGTAGACATCGATTCTATTTAAAGAAAGACTGCTATCGATGCCTAAACAAGTACTATTAGCCGACCACCACATTTGTAGCGCAGAATTGCTTTCGATTGCCACAACGTTCAAAAATATATTGTGATAAGCTGTTATTTTTATTTATAGTTATTAAAATTATATATGTGCGTCAATAGTTTTAAAAATACTGCACAGTTTGATTATTAATTCATTAATTTAATTTTGGTTTACAGAAACAAAAGTATCTATGAAGTTAAATGCGAGTTTTTAACTCTAAGGCTAGTCACTTCTTAATTTTCCTTCTTTTGGGTAGCAGCAATGCGCCAGGCACCAATCATATAGCGCAACCAGATCATAAACAAATCAATGCCCATTTGCAGCCACGACCAGAATGGCGACAGTTTTGAGCCATCAATCTCTGTCCACCGTACAGCCACTTCTGACATAGGTAGCTTTAGGCGTTCGGCCAGATAGAGCAGCTCCACATCAAACGCCCAGCGCTGCACGTGTAAGCTGCTGAAGAGTTTGCGGGCTGTAGCTCGCGTAAATAGCTTGAATCCACATTGGGTATCGCGAATTGATCGCACGGCAAATATCCAAACAAGCGCGTGAAAACCATGCATTAGTACGGTGCTGTAAAGTGGATTTATCAGTATCAGTAAGAATTTCTTAGGTTGACTTGCTCACCGTAGAAAACTGCGCGTGGCAATCGACTCATTTTCCAAATGAGCGCGGGAACCGATGGCAATACCATCATGACGCCACTCGGGCGCCAGGCTGGACAATGCCTCGGCCAGCTTATCGTAATCTGCGAATTTAGTTGCCCCATCCGCATCCGCAAAGAGCAATTGGCGACCACGGGCGCTTAGCATGCCCAGACGCACGGCTCCACCTTTACCACGATTTTCTACCAGCTCCAGCACACGAAATTTATCCGAACCGTACTTTTTGCAATATTTAAGCGCTACTGAAACGGTGGCATCGCTGCTGCCATCGCTAACGATGATTACCTCGTAGGTAAAGCTGGACTGCTCGGTGAGTTTCTGCTCCAGAAAAACCATGCACTCGTCCAGCATAGCTGGCACTGTGAATATACAATAATTGTTTGATGACTCATCATGTACGTTAATTTATATAAGGCAACAAGCTTACATCGTTGCTCTTCATTGTATGCCGGTACAATGACGCTAAGCTCCAAGGTGGGCGAGTCATCCAAACTAGGGAATTCAACTGTTTTTATGCTCTGGGGATCTAAGTAGAATTTCTCATCTTTGTGTCTCGTTATTGTCGGATAAGGTTTTGTTTTGTACAGCAATACAAGCACCGTCTGAAATAATTGTAACATTATCAATTTCCATTAGTATATCAGTGTTTATGTATGGGCTATCGGCATTATTTACATACCAAGAAGGCGGTCACAACGATGAATGTAGCCACATAGCAAAACAGATAAAACAGAAAGGCCAGCATTATTGAGGTGTTACTTGACTGAAGCTAACGGCTATCTGGAGGAGTGCATCACTTTTTGAATTTGCGGGAAAATACGGAGTGGAAGCCACGTATTTTGTGCCAACTTTGCTTGGGAGCAGCTGATAAAATTCTTCGAAGTCAATAAGAACAAATCGATATCGATATTATTATCATGCTATCGATTGCTCCAAACACTGTGCTGCCAGATTATCGAAAAGTACCAAAAAACTAGTAACCAGGTTCGTTTTATTTAAATTAAAATGAAATAATTTTTAGTGTCTACTTTTGTGGTTAAAGTGAAAAACTAAGTAAAAGTATATATAATTAAATTGGAACTGACCTAACGCAACAAGTGCTCAAGTATCCATCAATGATGCGGATTAATGCGCCTGCGCTCTCTTTGAGAGATGTGCCCTCACCTAGTCAGATACACACTAAAGGAATTTTCAGCAGCAGACAAAAAAGCGTCTGTTTTTGTGAAATATATAAAATAAATGAAATGTGCCTGTAAAATAATTAACAAAAATATATAAAAATGATATTTCTACTTCTGATCGTGACATGGCTTGGAGTGGGCTGCTCCAGCGCATTTACATTGCATCTGCAAGCAAACGTTGGGGAGTTATTTTCCTATAAAATCGAGCCGCAGTTATTTAACTGGACCCACCAAGTGATAAGCGAACAATTCCGCTATAGGTCGTCATTGCGGAATTATCCAGACCTGCCCAGCTGGATGCGGTACATGTACAGCCACGAGTACCATGCTGGATTTCTTTACGGCACGCCCCCAATCTCTGCAGCAGGAAAATCCCTAACTTTGGACGTAGTGGCCTTAAATCGACAGAATTATGAGACTCGTCAAATGGTCGTTTCCATGTTTGTGGCCCACAAATTTATCGTACCCAATGTGGTGCAAATGAAGATAGATAATCTTAATTGGGTGCATTTGATGGATCCTGGAAGGGTGGAAAACTTACGTAACATTTTCCGTAAAGATCTGTGGCCAGCTAGCAAAGAGGACCTAAGCGTGGTGTTCATGGAATCGGCTATTAATATGGGCGGACGATTACCACTGCGTCCGCAACAACGTGAGGGGTGAGCTTGCCAAGATTTAAATCAATTTCCCGAATATTAAGGACCCATAATTTTTTCCAGCGTCGTTGTCCATGTTGGAAGTTTTGCACAGTTCTCACCGCGACTCAAGGAGCTGCAAGAAGAAGTCCGTCCGCTTTATAAGTTGCCCTCATGCACCTATAAACGTACCTCCGTCCAAAAGATATTCGAAAATGTGGGCTTCAAGTTGGACTGGTGCGCCTTCAAAATGGTGGGCATGGAGTCACCCACAGAAGTCCTCTATCACAATAACCACGCGATTGGCCGCCTGAATGAACAGCAACAGCAAAGCGAAGAGCAGCGGAATACCGAACGCTGGATGGGTATTCTACGCGAAGATATCCCTATGCGCAACTACATCGATGAGTTTGCCTTCGCCTTTGCCATTCCAGGCATGGTCTTGGCCGTGCTCCTTGGCATACTCTCGGCTGTCCTCTGCTTTCAACACCGTAAATTGTAAGTGCATAGGGTGAAAGGTTATTTTTTTTTTAGTTAATTTCATTTATTTTTGATTTACACTTTAGTTATGATCCACATTCAGAGTTTTTCTTTGCCAATATTTTCCACATCTGTGAAGAGTCTTGCGAAAAAGCAGAAACCGATTCAGAAAATGAAGAGGACAGGTGAATTTTGAGTTGATTTTTACATTTTTGTGTTTAATTTCGCATTTAGGAAGTGTGTTCTTAAATTGAAGAATTATATTACTTTCCAGCTCTATTAATTTGGACTATGCTATGTCATCCACTGTGCAAATGGTTCAGTGCTCTGATACAAAGCCAATGCAACCAGTGACTACACTGAAGAGCCTTAAGGATCCCAATTTTCTATTGGATAACACAAGCATGCGTTCTCAGAGGTAAGTGGTTTCTTAATCTTCCAATTTTATCCTGTCAACCGCCGCAGTTTTTCTTGCAGTCCCAACAACAGCTTGTATCACCTGGACGGCGGAGCCTCTGGCATTTATGCACGCCCAAAACCTCCACCATACAAGGGCGGCACCTTGGGTCGCAATGGTGTGGACATTTGACAAACATCGCCCCGAGTGCTCTTTTGTTAAAGGTGCCTCACTCAATTAAAAAGCAATACACATAAACTAATCAAAAGTTCCCGATAAAATGGAGGGACATATACATACATATATCAGAAGCTAGCCATAACATAATCGCATTGAATTATAAACTCATATCATTATAATATTATATTATTATATCAATTATAGCGTTGACTGTAGTAAACTTAGTTAAATGTTTAAATTTGTTGCAAATAAATATCAATAATCGAATGAGGTATACGAAGATTTGTTATTCACATAAACACGAATACATGTTCAAATTACGCGCACTCTCAGTAGGCAATTACGAAATTTACCCTTTTTGATATGAAAAGGGAACCATTTTATTATTAATTTATAAACATATTCAATAAAATAGAAAATGGTATGATAATTCATACTGACACATAAAATTTCCTTCTTCTAGTTCAAATAATATTCATAATTATTTCAACGATTGGCTGCCTAGCATTTATAATTTGGCATTCACACAAAATCCAACTTTAAAGCTACGCGCTTGGGCTTCGTATGTAGCCCTGTTTATTTGCTATTCACAGTTAACCGTTCATGGGTGTTTAGGTCGAGCGCTTATCAGAAAGCGCTTCGGTGAAAGTTGTACTCTAATCGCTTTCTATTCATTCACTTAATTTTCATTAATTAAGAATTACGTGTTACGAAAGATGGTTCTAGCACTAATAAGCTCCTTAGAGGAGCTTATAGATGAATACAAAATAAATCTAATTCAATTAATATTTGTCATATTCATCGTAACGATCGTGCTGCTAGGAAGTCTAATGACCCTCGTGGAATCGCACCTGCCCAACAGTATACGTCAGTCTTTTCGGTATGGGAAGCACAGTCACAAAGGCCAAACAGATGCTTTGGTCAATCATTTGGAAGTTCCTAAGGCTTGGTTCAGTCACTTCTACGTGTTCGCCTTAATATTTTCAATGATGTCGCTGTATTTCATCAGCCATTCTGTGCTAAGTCAATCCGTAGCACCAGAGTTTGTCCTACGTTTTTTGGACTTCATGTGTGGAGGGCGCAGCCATCGGCAGGCTCAGGTGGACTCAAATACGGCGCTGCTGGGCACATTGCTGCTAACCCTTCAGTGTGTACGTCGCTTCTACGAGACAAACTATGTTCAAATCTTCTCAAAACGCAGCAAAATTAATCTATCCCACTATGTGGTCGGCTATGTACATTATTTTGGAGCGATTGTCTCGCTGTTGGGTAACACAGCGGGCTTTGTGCGCGGCTCGAAGCCAGCTCCATTATCACTGGCCAATGTGTCCCTGCTGCAGTCGACATACCTGATCATCTTCCTATGCTCATGGCATCAACAATACGCCAGCAACATGATCCTGGTGAATTTACGAAAGAACGCCAAAACGGGCGTTGTCAAGACTGAAGAACACCTGCTGCCCAGCGGCGGCTGGTTCAATCTAATTTCCTCGCCACACATGTTCTTCGAGGTAGTCATGTACTACTGCCTGGGGGATCTGTTTACACCCAGCCGCACGTGGAAGCTTATTTTCATCTGGGTGGCCAGCAATCAGACAATCAACGCGCTGCTAACGCATCAGTGGTACAAAGAGAATTTTAAGGACTATCCGAAGCGTCGGCATGCTATCATTCCCTGGCTGCTGTAGCCGCTACAAAGGCTTATTTTTAACCTTATATCATTAATTTATTAGTGGCTTTTATTAAACTTGTTTTACACACACACTTATACGTAGTACTTGGTGATTGATGTATATAATTTGAACTATAAAACAACGTTCCACTCGAACTTCCATTTCAAAGTTGGCGTCAGTCGATTCTACTTGAACAAGAAACTGGAAGCAAAATGTGAAATTTGCAGAGATCTTACAGAGAATTTATATATTGTACTAGGACTTACCTATAAGGATAACCCTGCGCCTTGGAACGGAATACGGACAGCAAAAAGGAGAAGAATACCGTTAATAGCACTAAACCAACCATAGCCAAGATCCGATTCCTACTGTGGGGCTTTTGTGTGCCGGATTCAATAAGCAGTATCATGCCCAGCACAATCATCGCATCTGCAACAGACAAAATTCAATTAGCAATTATAAATGGTTAAAAGGGATTAGTCATACTTAAGAACATAACAATGTAGGTCTCTACGACCAGTTGACCCTGTGATGAGCCGTGAATGTAGGCAACGCCACCGTTTTGTGTCTTATGCACCAGTGGTGGTCCACGTATGTGATTCCACATCTGGCCAGAAATCATGGCGAAGCAGAAGAATACGGCAATTGCACCCCACAGATTTTTGTTATACAAGAACTCAAGGTTGTTGCGTCGAATGTACAGGAAGCTGGCCACTAAAGCGACCAGGGTTATCATGCCCACAGTGCCAGAGTAGTTTGGTGGCCGGAAAATGCGTATTGTGATATCTGTTCGTTCGGCAACAAATTTGGATATGGAATCAGCAGCAAATCCAACACGATGTATGTCCATGGTATCGGCACCCTTTGGTTTACCCTTTGCCGGGAAATGCATAAAAACGGGTGCAGTATTCAGGCGCAGCATTTGGAACACATCGGATCCTTCGTCAAAATCGACCATGGCAAAGAACAGTTTGTTAGAGTAGATAGGCGAGAATCGATACGAGTTGGCCACAATGCTGAATTCGTCATGAGCGTGACGGCAAATCTGACATTGACGCGACGGCGCTAGCGCCGTAAGCATTACAATCATTGAGTAATTACGCGGCGTGTTTTTCACATATTCACGAAATTTTTGTCCATTGAAGCGCGGCAGGGGTTTCTTCATATTCATCTCCATCAGATTCTGCACTCTTTCCGATAAAGTAAGACCGGTCTGAAAATGTAAAGAACATTGTTTAGCTTGTGTTCAAACACTTGCCGGCAGCACACCGGTTAATTTGACTCATGAGGCATTGCCAGTGACGTGGCCATAGGGGCAAACGCTGTACGTACCTTCTGTTTACCCTGCGCTGCGATGAGGATAAAGCAGCCTGCAAGGACAACAAGCCCGCACAAGAGCTTGTTGTACGGCACCTTCATTTTGCAGGAATTTTTTTTAAATTTTACTAATTAAAAGCCAAAATTACAGCGTTTAATCTACAATAAAAAATTTTTGTGGCGGCTGTGCATTCAGCTGATTGTGAATGGCACCTGTGTAATGGCATTATCGTCTTCTTCTTCTTTTTGCTGTTTTGCCATTCGCGTAGATTGGCTAGTTTACTATTCGCGTTCTCGAGACGCGTTGGTTTACTACTTTTTGTTTGTCTTTATTTTATTTTAAATTTTAACTTTACATTTATTTTTCTGTGCATCATTAACCCCCATTGCCATGAGCGATGTTTTAAAGAATTCACAGGAGCGCTCCCGTAAACGAAGGCTATTGCTTGCTCAAACGGTAAGTGTATAGTATATTCGGCCCTTATTTTTGTTGAATATACTATATATTTGCAGCTTGGTTTGTCTAGCGTTGATGAGTTGAAAAAAGTGCTTGGTAATTCAGAGGACAGCAATAATTATGCTGGTGTTGGTGGAAACCGTCACCTAAATGCAGGTGGTCAACGGGATGAGGAGGATGGTGCCGGTGCATCATCGTCAAAGAAGGCGCCGAATGAGATTATTTACAGGGACTCATCAACGTTCTTGAAAGGCACACAGTCTTCCAATCCGCACAATGATTACTGCCAGCATTTTGTGGACACGGGCCAAAGGCCCCAAAACTTTATACGTGATGTCGGTCTGGCTGATCGTTTCGAGGAGTATCCCAAGCTGCGTGAACTTATCAAGCTAAAGGACAAACTCATTCAAGACACAGCTTCGGCACCAATGTATCTGAAAGCCGATCTCAAAACATTAGATGTCAAATCACTGGGTGCAAAGTTTGATGTACTTCTCATTGAACCGCCCTTGGAGGAATATGCTCGAGCAGCACCCGCAGTGGCTACAGTGGGTGGCGCCCCGCGTGTTTTCTGGAACTGGGATGATATATTGAGTAAGTTAATCTTTAAGTCTTGCGTAATTGCTCGTTTTAATCTTCCACCCATATAGATCTCGACGTTGGCGAGATAGCTGCACATCGTTCATTTGTTTTTCTTTGGTGCGGCTCGTCGGAGGGGTTAGACCAAGGACGTAATTGTCTTAAGAAATGGGGATTCCGTCGTTGCGAAGATATTTGCTGGATACGCACAAACATCAACAAGCCTGGCCATTCCAAACAGGCCATTCCAAAAGCCGTTTTCCAGCGCACAAAAGAACACTGCCTAATGGGCATCAAAGGAACTGTACGTCGTTCCAGTGATGGCGATTTTATACATGCCAATGTTGACATCGATCTTATAATATCTGAGGAAGAGGAGTTTGGTAGCTTCGAGAAGCCTATCGAAATCTTTCATATCATTGAACACTTTTGTCTTGGCCGTCGACGCTTGCATTTGTTCGGGCGCGATTCTAGCATCAGGCCAGGCTGGCTTACTCTTGGTCCGGAGCTGACAAACTCTAATTTCAATGCTGAGCTATATCAAACTTATTTTGCTGAGGCACCCGCTACCGGCTGCACCAGCCGCATTGAGCTGTTGCGGCCAAAGAGTCCACCACCAAACAGCAAAGTATTGCGTGGTCGTGGACGTGGTTTTCCACGCGGTCGTGGCCGGCCCAGGTAGTTTGTAATCTATTTCATGTATTTTAGCTTTTACGAACGAATATTGTTCACTGGTTGTATCACTATGACGCAAGCCGCCTAAAATGGCCCTTAAAAGTGTAATGAATCCTATATCGAAAATGTGAACACTTTACAGCTCCGATCTGCGGGATAATTTGTAAGGTTATGAGTCACTTTATATTAATTTCATTGTAATCCTTATATTGCTAGAACTTAAGCTGAAATAAACACTATTGCTGCAGACTATGGTGTTTGTTTAAATGCCTCATGTAAACGTCCAGCTCGTCTTCGCCATCTTCGGCCCTGGTTGAATGCTCCTCGGGCACAACATTTGCTGTATGCGCCGGTGTCTCATCATCATCCTCTTCATCACTGCAGTCAAAATAAGCATCCTCTTCATCCCGTTCGATTTGCTTCAAATCGTCTAGCAGAGCGTTATCATCTACAGCTGTGTAGTCAAAATCTTTGTCTTCGCCACTGAGAAATTGCTCCTTCATTAAGCCCATGAATTCGCTGCGCAGCAACTCACGTTCACCGGCAGTTAAGTAGTCCGGTGTGGTTATTCTGTTGACTGGAGCTGGTACATCTATATTACGACTCGTGGAACAGGCTACCGGCTCGTCATCGTCAAAGCCTCCCCATTGCTTACGACATGCGTCGGGCACTTCAAAGTCTTTATTGAGATCTGGACCCGTTTGAGCATCTGTGGTGGTGTCAACCTGCTGCAGCAGTTCCTCGCGTTGCTTCTTCTCCAAACTATGCATTAAAATGCCCGAGAAACTTGTATTACGCACATCATAACTGTCGCGTTGCTTTTTCTCTTCCTCCGTTAAATACTGTCCAATTAACTCCTGGTATAGCTCGGGCGACCTCTGCATCATTTCGTGCTCACTAAAGTACTCTCCTTTTTGAATCAGCTGTTCCATGGCACGGTAGCGTCTATTCTTGACACACACTGAGCGCGTATGTAGCTTGTGTTTGAAATCTTCTATCAGCAGACAAATATCTTCCAGATTCTCATCTGGCCTCATGGGTTCTTTAACGCCCAGTTCTTTAAAGTCGCTCAGTTGTTGATCATTTAAATAGCTGCCAAAGCGAATCAAAAAATTTTCTCGATTCTTGTTAAATGCGTCCTGCGCAATTTCTTGTTTTTCTGACAGGTTCAATTCTGGATCATCAATTTGCTGGGATTTAAATACAATTTTTCCATTTTCTGCCAAGGCTTTGAATATGTCCACAAGCTGACCTGGTAATTTAACTGTATCAGAGCTGCTTTGGCCTTCCACAGTTTCAGTTTGCGTCATTATAAAGTTGTACACTTCAATTCTTATATTTTGTAAACATATGCTTCTTCTTAGATAAGAAACGTTCTCCACGAATTAAAAATCGATACAGCCACTTAGTGACAGTTATTAACTATGCGTATAATCGATGTTTGTATTAATTTGATGTCGATAGGTCGATAGCTGACTCTCTCTGCAATTGTTATTCATCTGTCTGCGTTGCATCAGCTGTTCTATTGAGCCTACTAATAAACAAGAGCGGTAGCAATTAGTCAGTATTGAGCGGTTAATAAAGAGTTCCACAACGCTGCATTTATCACTATTTATGGGTGCATGCGAAGCATTTGCCGTCTGTTTGGTAAATCGCAAATGATGACTAATTCACGCAGCTGCGTTAAAAAAGAAAAATCCCTATTGCAACTGTTGTTTCAACGCGCTATAGTTAAATACAATGTCGGACATTGATTGGAATTTTAAATGGAACTGGACACAGTTCTGCCCGACGGGCTTAAAGCCCTTCGCCAACGATACCAACGATCTGTTACCCTGCTTCCAGAAGACGCTGCTCCAGTTGCCCGTCTACACGATATTCGCTGCAATATCCGCCTACAATTTTGGCCTTCACACCTACCAGATAACGCGGAATAAGACTCAACACCAATTGTTGGCGTTGCGTACTGTGTTTAGTTTTATTTTGGCTGTACTGCCCGTATCCAAGATATTTGTTTTTCATCGTGCGGGCATTAATTTATATGCGGTTGATGTGCTTGTGGTCAGTGCCGAGTGCATCATGTGGGTTGTACACTGTGGTGAGTACTTCAGTTGTCCATTAGATACGGAAGCTGGTTCTCTAATATGCACATAATTCCTTAACGCTTCTTACAGGTTACCTGCTAACGGCACGACATTACGGTAGGCTGAGCCACCGCGGTTCCTTGTTAATGAATGTGGTTTGGCTTATGGTTGTGGTACTGGACGGTGTCTGGTTGCGCACCAGTCGTCACTTTGAGTGGTGGCCTTGGAGCCTGGCCACGCTACTGTGTGATCTGTGCTATGGCGCCACTCTCCTACCCAAAGGCAGCGCCGTCAGGGCAACAACGACAACTGCTAACAGAGATCGAGAACAGGAGGCATTGCTAGGCAATCGGTATACATACTTCCACGTTGAGCTCAATGAAGTGCTACTGGGACATGCACAAGATGAGGCCAATTGGATGTCACGTTTCATTTTCCACTGGGTGCATCCGTTGATCGACAAAGGCGTCGCCGGCAAATTGCGACGCATTGAGGATCTGTTCGATCTGCCGGATAAACTGAACATAACACGCTTAAGCGAGCGAGTGCATGTGGCGCTCTCCCAATCAAAGAGTTTATTTCGCGCCTTGCACAAGTGTTTCGGATTTGAGTTCTATTTGATTGGACTGCTACGACTCGTGGCGGATATCAGCGGCTTTGCTGGTCCTCTACTTTTAAGTGGACTCCTGCGACAGAGTACAAATAAGGATAAGGATTTGGATTACTTATCCTATTACTACGCTCTGGGTCTGTTTGGCAGCACGCTCCTATCGGCGGTATGTGGCTGCCACTTTGACTGGCGCATGGCGATGGTCAGCATGAAGATGCGCATTGGAGTAGTCAATAGCATCTACCGCAAGGCGCTTGAGGCCCGTGGCGCGCGTGAGTCGCGTCCCGACATGCTGAACCTGATGTCTACTGATGCTAATCGCATTGTCAACTCCTGCATAAGCTTTCACTTCTTCTGGAGCATTCCGTTCAAGCTGTTTACCACGTTGTATTTGCTTTACCTGCAGCTCGGCGCTGCCTTCTTGGCGGGCGTGGTTTTTGCCGCTCTATTGATACCCATAAATCGTTGGCTGGCCACACGCATTGGCATCTACTCCGCGGGCTTAATGACCGCCAAGGATGCGCGTCTGTCTAGCACCACGGAGACCATGCAGGGTGCCAAGCAAATTAAGACAAATGCCTGGGAGCCGATATTCATAACCAAAATACGTCAACTCCGCCAAGCGGAGCTCAAGTTCCTCTCCAAGAGCAAGTACCTGGATGCCATGTGCGTTTATTTCTGGGCGACGACGCCAGTGCTCATGTGCCTGCTCACATTTGGCATGTCTGTGTTGATGGGCAATCGACTGGTTGCATCCACCACGTACACCAGTGTAGCATTGCTTTACATGCTCATTGGACCGTTGAATGCCTTTCCATGGGTGCTCAATGGACTGATCGAGGCTTGGGTGTCACTGAAACGTGTACAAAAGCTAATGGACGTGCCCAATCTGGACATCTCCAGCTACTACAATCCCATCATGCGCGGCAGTGCAAACCCAGACACAAGCGCTGCCAGTGTACTACAGATGAAATCAGCCCACTTCGTGCACGATAGCGATTCCAGTGAAGGCGACTCTATTGTCTCCCACTTCCAGCTAACAGACATCAATTTGGACGTAAAAGCTGGCCAGCTGGTCTGCATTGAAGGACCTGTAGGTGGCGGCAAGAGTAGTCTCCTAACGGCCATCGTTGCTGGCCTGCAGTGCCTCGATGGTGAGGTCTGCGTGCAGGATCTGACCACCGGCTTTGGCTATGTGCCCCAATCGCCATGGCTGCAACGCACCACAATACGTGACAACATCGTGTGGGGTAGCAACTTCGACGAGCAGTGGTACAAGACGGTGTTGCATGCCTGCGCCCTCAACGATGATTTACGCGCACTTGGCGGTGATCTCATGGGTGTGGGCGAGAACGGGCACACTCTCTCCGGCGGACAACGCGCACGTGTCGCACTGGCCCGTGCTGTCTACCAGGACAAAAAAGGTAAACCTTTAATACAACGCATCCTTATTTCATGTAACCTAATTCTTGTCCTCGTTAGTTTACCTGCTGGACGATGTACTGTCTGCACTGGACGCCCATGTGTCCAAGCACATTATACGACACTGTCTGTTGGGTCTGCTGAAGCACAAGACCCGCATTGTGGTTACACGCAGCACGCAATTGTTTTTCCATGCCAATCAGATTCTCCACGTGAAGAACGGGCAGTTGCAACCGAGTGATTATATGAACGAGAGCATTGACCTAAGTCTGGATGTGGATGAGGAAACAGCCAGTGATTCACAGGCCCTGCGTCGATGCTCTATCGAACTGCCAAACGCAGCGGATGCGGATGCAGACAAACAGAGCGTGGATAGCCTGTTGCTGGAGGAGTCGCGTGAATATGGTCATCTATCCGGCAATGTCTTCGCCTGCTACTGGCGCGCCGTAACTGCTCCTCTAGCCTTTACCGTGCTACTCTTTGTGCTGCTAATGCAGCTGACCCGCAACTTAAGCGACGCTTGGCTGGCGCACTGGGTTACCGAGACAACGCTTGATATTCATCCCAATGATACGACGCTGCAGCATCAACTGATGCGCCCTGGCATGGATGGCAATGACAGCTCCTCGACACATACAACTGGCTTCTACTTGGGCATATTTACTGCTCTGGCCCTGACCAACTCCCTGGTCACACTGGTTCGTTCCTTCCTCTTTGCCTACGCTGGCATCAAGGCGGCTGTTTTCATACACGAGCAGCTGCTCAAGCGGGTGATGTTCGTGAGTAGCGATGAGGATTCCATCTGTTGAACCAAGCTAATAATATCTCTTCCAGGCCAAGTTCAATTTCTTTGATATAACATCAGTGGGTCGCATATTGAATCGCTTCTCCTCGGACACGAACACCGTGGACGACTCGCTGCCCTTCATATTGAATATATTGCTGGCACAGCTAGTGGGTCTGCTGGGCGCATTGTGCGTCAGTCTGTACGCAATGCCCTGGCTGGGTCTGGTCATAATACCCATGGTGCCCATCTATTTGAATCTGCAGCAGCGCTATCGCCATGCCTCGCGGGACATAAAGCGGTTGTCGAGTAATGCCATGTCGCCATTGTACACGCACTTCACGGAGACACTACAGGGCTTGTCCACGATACGTAGCATGCGGGCGAGTGCACGCTTCCAGCGTGACTTTCAGGGCAAGCTGGAGGAGAGCACAAAGGCGCAGCTATCGGCAGCGGCGGCACAACAGTGGCTGGCACTACGTATCCAGTTGCTGGGCGCGATGCTTGTGGGCGGAGCTGGTCTCCTGGCAGCCATCACATCCTCGCATACAACAGATCCTGGTCTGGTTGGCCTGTGCATATCGTATGCATTGACTATTACCAGTCAACTGGGTGGACTGCTGCATGCGGTGGCCGAAACAGAGCAAGAGCTGGTGGCAGTGGAGCGTGTGGATCAGTACCTGAAGCTGGAACCCGAACAGAATGCTGAAGGCAGCGCAGATCCGCCGTTCGGTTGGCCCACACAGGGTGTGCTCAGCTATAAGCAGGTGCAGCTCAGTTACAGGGAGCATCTCTCCCCGGCGCTACGTGGCATCAGCTTTGAAACGGAGGCCTTTGAACGGATTGGCATCGTGGGACGCACTGGCGCCGGCAAGAGCTCCGTGTTAGCCGCCTTGCTGCGCATTGCGCCGCTATCCCACGGAGAAATTCAACTCGACCAGATGAATCTTAAGACCCTGGCACTAAATGTGCTGCGCGAGCGCATTGGCGTCATCACACAGGAGCCTTTTCTCTTCGAAGGTATGTCAAAGCCAAGGATTTGCTTCATCATTCTTATCAATTCCAATTTCAGGCTCCGTGCGTGAGAACCTTGACCCCAGCCACAAATATTACGACTCTGAGATTTGGCACGCCATCAAGATCTCCGCCGCAGCCACACACCTCGTTCAGCAGCTGGGCGGCTTGGATGGTCGGGTCGAACGTGCCGGCAACAATCTGTCAGCCGGACAGCGTCAGTTGCTGTGCCTTGCGCGAGCACTGCTGAAGAATGCGAAGGTTGTATGCATCGATGAGGGCACCTCCTCACTGGACGATGAATCAGATCTGTGCATGCAGCAGGCACTGCGCAACGCTTTCAAGAGCTGCACCCTAATCTTTATTGCTCATCGGTTACGTGGCCTGCAGAGCATGGATCGCATACTAGTGCTCGAGGATGGACGCATCTGTGAGCAGGGTACACCGCAGGAGCTGGCAGCCGATACCACAACTATGTTCCATGGCATGCTGCTGGCCCAAGACATAAGGCCAGAAGATTTCACTAAATAAACCCCAATTAACAATTAACAGTGCCTCATGCAAATATCCATACGATTCCGAACTGTGTTATCACTTCTATAGGTATTGTAACTTATCGATGGATGTGTATTTATTGTTTTACAATTTGTTTCTTTATAGTGTATATTTATAGTCTAACAATATTCTTTTTATCAATGCCAAAAAATATATATAAATTAATCAGATTTCATAAATTTTGATTAATGGTTCGTTTGTTCAATGCGGTGAAACAGTGTAAAGGAATCAAAATGAAAAAAAAAATACTACAAGACGTATCTAAATATAATCAACTTTTCGGAAGCGACAACAAATTTAGAAGATATATGTAAAAAGAATTATAGTTAATATATATATATATATAAAAAAAAAAATACTTTCAATTTTTCTCATTGAAACATACTCTTTGTGATACTTCATAATTTCAAGCTAGTTTGTTTGGGGGGGGAGGGGGTCATATACTATACACTACATAATATTACTATGCATATATATATATATATATATATAGAACAGTATTGATTGTAACTTTATAAAATAGTGCAAACTTTGACGAACTTTTTCCAACTTTTGAAGGTTAGGTTTGGGTTTAGGGTTTTTTTTTAAGATTAATCATTAAAACTTTTGGCTTGTTCATGAAATTAAGAAAAAAAATCGAATAATTGCAATGGAAATATATCTGTATATATATATATGGATGTATATATATGGATTGAATATAGATCCTTGCAAGAGTTTAACAGATTTCAAATAGGTTGGAAGTACTACGTACGTACATACGTCTACGTTTTTGTTGATCTCAAGTTGTGACTTTGATATTAACTATCCTATGATTAGTATTGTCAATTAGCAAGCTACTATATCTATAGATCTTACATATATATATATAAATATATATCTATATATATATATATATATATATTTGTATCTCTATATATATATATATATGTATATATCTGTAGCCTGCCTTTAGAATTGGGGTTAATCGCTTGCACCTAGACAATATTTCTCGGGTAACTCTCACCCAGGCGCTACTAAATACTAGCAACTTCTTTGAAATTGCCTCTGACAATAATGTTAAAAAATATTCTAATCCTATATATACTTAATAATAACTGACTCTTCTCGATATATATAGTCGTCGTCTTTGTCTTAAAGCTGCTCTCCAGGTTGTCCAATAATATGTTCAAAATGATGGCGCTGATAGGGAGGCTTCGACAGCATCTCATTGACGGCTCGTTCATAGAGTGCTGTATAAAGACGCAAGTCCATATTGGTATAATCCTGTCCAGTTGGAATAGAAATAAACTGTTAGCAAAGTCTGTTCGAGTTGGATGAGCTGCTGTTAATAATGGAATAAGGGAATTAGGTAAATTGTTGTTTGTTTCCGATTGTTGAATGGATAAAAGGATTGGCTGGTTAGACTATGTTAGTCGTATTACATGTTATATGAGATTAGTGCCCAAATGAGACCAGTGATTAGCATTAGCATTAGCCCATATTATGGGCAAACTCATACAAATACCTTGACATGGTCGAGCACAGTCCGGCAGCTGAGGCCCAGCAGAGGATTACAAAAGAGATTGTAAAGTAAAAAGTGTGTTTATACGAGTTGTGTGCATGTCAACGAGAATGGAAGATTTGGAGTCCAAAACAAAGTTGGCCAAGTACCATAATACCTTCAGATCGTTGCGCACCACGTAAATGATGCGTCTCATATCGTGTATGGCCTGGGAGAGATGACTGTATGTGGCACTTTCACACTTCAGGATGATGGCACGCACATCGATGAACTTGTGCTTGCAACGCTCATAGAAATACGGATACTGCAATGGTTATCGTTATGGTTATAGTTTACAAGAATATTCAGATATATTATATATATACTCACATAGTTGCATGTGAATTGCTTCTGGAAAAAGCGATCGATATTCTGCATCTGCATAATGCGGCAGCTTAGCTCGTACAGCTTCCGGGCCATCTCACGCCCGCCCAGACTCAAGTGGGTTGCGTAGGGCTTGGCATCGTTGTAGCGGCTTTGGGTCTTTAGCTTTAGCTTGGGATGATCATATGGCTTACTGAGATTGTTCCTGACATTGGGTATGAAGTTTGGCGGCTGTGGGGCACATTTCCAGGGACTGGACATGCCCTTGGACACTGACTGTTCCATTGGATTGTAATCCTTCTTAAGGGGCGTGTAGGTTCCAGTCTTAAGGTATGTCCCATTCGCGTTCACACAACGCTGCGCCTCCTCCGAGTCCTGAATCATAGTGTACAAATAGTTCAGGTCAAGACTACAGGGACTCGGGATTAACCGCTCCTGCGAATCACTTAAATTGTTTCGCAGGGCATGGACAGCAGCTCCACTCCTCATGTTGTTGTGAGGCGTGCTATAAGCTCTAGGACCACGGGCTTTGTCGTGTCCCGGCATAGCAGCGGTACTTGGTATGAAGGAGTCAGTACCGTTCAGCGTTTTGTTGCTGGAATTCGAATCGCTGCTATTGCCATTGCTGCTCCAGGTGCTGTTGTTGTTGTTACTGTTGCTGTTGCTATTGCTATTGCTAGTGTTGCTATTGTTGCTCATGTCCAGCTTGGAGAAGCTGTTCTTCTGCTTCTGTAGCATAGCATCAAGATTCACAAATGATTTGATAATCATCTCAACAAGCGTTATGGTGGTGATCTGCCAGCAGTCGAATGCGGTTATGAACCCATTTGGCAGTTCGTCCTTGATCTTGTTTAGACCTTCGGGCGTATTGTACACGTATCCCTTCAGTATAACCCACGAGTTAACAATGCGAGTAAACACAAATATGAAATCCTTGACGGCCCAGGCAATGCCCTGCGAATTGATGTTCGGCAGCACACCGTCCGGACGTAGCAAATCCTGTTTGAGCCGTGCGCACAGTGTGTCCATCTTTTTGAAGCAAGGACGTTGGCGATGCGCATTGGCCAGCCGTTCGGCAATATCGCTGCCCTGGAGCGAAATTCGTGTAATGTCCTGCAGACGGTGCATTGGCAACATCACCTCAGAGTTGCGTCGCTCTCCCTGCTGTATTCCCAAGCTACCAAAGTTGTCCAATGAGATTTTACTGGTGTTTGTCTCCTTGCTGCTAAATAAACGTAATCTGTGCCAAGATCAAATAGAACAATGAGATCTCAGCTCTCTTACCAGTCGCTCAGGTTCACTTGCTTCTTGAATTTCCTCAAGGGTGGTGCATCTCCGATGATATCTGTTTGGGTAGCTGCATCAGAGTTGCGCTTCACACTCTGCTGGGTCTGACATCCATTATCCTTGGTTTGCCTTTGCTGCCTGTGTAGACGTGATTGCGTCGCTTGGTACTGCGGCAAATAGCCGCCTACGTTGGCAGATGCCGAGGAGTGTTGCGTGTACATTTGACCATAGGTATTCATTGAAGCTGCAACGTTGAGGCGGCGCTGCATGATTACACATAATTTTACTTACCTGGCGGTGAGACTTACCCGAGCTGGTCGCATAATACTGTACACCCGGCATGGGCATAAACGTGAATCGGCCGGATGGAGTCTGTGGATATCTACCAGTTTGTATGAATACGCGGGGTCCCATCTGCACTGGAGGCGAGCTCATCGACCAGGAGCTCTGCGATACATGCTCCTGCACAAAAACATCTGTGACGGCCATGCGAGTGCGATCCACATAGGTGTGCTGGTGGTACATGGATTGTTGGCACAGCGATTCCACGGTCATTGCTGGTAAATGGAACACATGCGCATTGTAGCCCGTATTCATAATGTCGCTTTTTAACAATACTATCAAATAAACTGAAAATATTGCGACATTATTTACAAAGCGAATCAGAAAATTTTTTTAGGTTAGCTTTTGCCAGCTGTTTCCTTTAATTTGATATCTGACTGTACATTGACTGTCACTTGACCAATGATTCTTCTCGATTAATATTAACAATAAACGTTAAATGAAGCCAATATTAAAGCTTAAAGTTAATAATTCTACTAAGAAATTCTTGCCTTGGAGCTCACCTTGAAATTCTAGGAAAAACTTTTGCAACGGGCAACAACAGGATTAGTACAAAAGCGGGAGGCGTAACGTGCACTGCGTTAAAGTGGAGATGAGCAAATATCGGTATATCGCTTATCGATACGCTCAATGTTTTTAATCCAAAATCGCGTTCAGAAAATTGTCAAAACGCAGGTTTTTTTTATCAAATATAAAAACTTTATGCCAAAAATGAATTTAATTGATTTTTGAAGCGGAATTTAACTTAACTTTTTCAATGCAGCACTTTTAATGCTCACATGGATTGCCGAACTTATTGCATAGGAGCTGCCCCACTCCTATACTCGTAGTATGATTAACTGGAATTAATGTTATGCCTGACATTTAATTCAAGGGACGACATTAGTTGTCAGCTTGAACAACAGAGTCGATATTAGGTCACATACGGTAACTTACACAGACACCTAATAAATTTCTCTTGTTTAATCCTTTCATTTTGAATCGTGCTTTTGGCGCCAATCGCTTTTAGCTTTTGCATCAAAATCCCCGACGTAATTGCGCGGATTTATAATCGATAATTATATTTTTTATCGGACGCTTTTAGGCTGATTGGCAATTTCTTAACAGTTGGCTGTTATTAACAGTGTGCCAATATTAAATGGTAATGTCGCTCTTAGGAAGTTAAAGAAGAAGACGCGTCGCTTTTTTCCAAGATAAAAAAAATAATCCTTAAAAATGACTGAAGAGGTCAATTTTGCTGGACAAATTGATGATAATCACAACAAGAGAAATGTTCGCTGTCAATTTTGCAATAGTTTAATACTCAAAGCACGAGAGGGCAGCTTCTGTGAGCAAACAGTAAGTTTCACACACGCAGATGGTCGAATGACTAGTTACTATTACCCTTATAAATTTATCAGATAGAAGTGCCATTGCTGGTTCAGAAGAAAAACGCAAAAACTGAGAACCTTAAGACAGAGACACTACATCAATTCTGGATGATACCAGATATGATGTCATTCGAAAACATTGGATTCTCACACACTGTCGATAGACTCAAGTATTTGATTTGTGCCGACTGCGAACGTGGTCCAATTGGCTACCACGACGTGCTTAGCAAGCAGTGCTACGTCGCGCTTAAAAGAGTGGTGCATGCGGATAGCTAGATGTACCTGGGGATACCAACTTAGCATAGTCATGCTGCCACCTAAAATGCTTTAGGGTAATGTCGAAACCGCTTCTAATGTATACTAAAACGAAAACATGTCCATTGTAAGGCAAAAGTATCTAATATAATGATTAATTTAATTTTGTTTTAATATTTATTGTTTTTCGTTCAAACATTTTACAATTTTATTGCATTTAAGAGGAGATTCTTAACTAAAAAATTTGTCTCTATAAACTGTTTGTTGTCTTTTTGCAATGTGGCTTACAATTTGAACTTAAACGTTGTTTTTTTCGTGGCGTTTACTAGAGTTGATTTGGTTGATCTCTACTACATATGGACACACCTCTGCACCTTAACATCCTTGGATCTCTTTCAACGTGTCCAGCCAGTTCTATCGCAGTTATATATCCGGCAGTGATTATCCTTGTTCGGGTAAATAACAATCCTTAAGCAAGTTGTGGCCTGGTTTCATTGTGGTCCTAGGTGGTGGTTACCTTAATGGATCCCTAGTGTTGTTTATCTTCTTTTTTTTTTGGCAGTTGGTTACGAGTGCAGTTTATGGGGCGTGGTTATTGCGTGACCTCTGGCGGTGTCCTCTTTAAGCGTTTATAACTTAGTCTAAAAGTTGTTTGCTTGAGCTTTTTTATTACTTTCATTTATTTTATTAATTCAAGTTTAAATCTATTCATGAAATTTGTTTAGCACTTTTGCTTTTTAGTTATTTTTTTTTAGAAAACGGTTTTTTATGAAAATAAAAAAAAGAATGTCGGACAAAAAGTTTTAACATATGTTATTATAATGGTATTTTTTCTACTTTTAATTGTTGTATATTTTGTATTTTTGTATTTTAGAAATGTTTATTATTTTATAACCTAAGTTACAACGTTTAGATTAAATCAATCATTTTTTATAGGGGGGCTTTAAATACTTGTTACCTTTTTGTTTTATTAATTACGGTAGGTTTTAGTTTGTATTATATCGTTTTTTAATACTTTAGTTTCGAAATTCTTTTATTGCTTTTTTTATTTAATTTTTGGCTAATTTTCGCATTAATTATTATTAATGTTATTATTTTTCTTTCTTTTTGTTTTATATACAATCAAAGAAGTTTTGGAGTAATCTTTAATAAAGCTTTTGCCGTTAAGTTTGAGACATGGAATAAAACATAGCTGGAACTGAACTGCAAGGGAACTAAGAGATTAGATAATTAGTTGGACGGATGAGGGTGTTTTGAGGGTGGCGGAATGCTTACCAGAGACTGTACCAGCTGAAATTACAGTGGAGTGAAAGCTGCTGATACAGATACGGAGTGCACAAACTCAAAGGATCAGCGACAATGGAAAATAAATATGTTCAGTGGATTTAATGGTTAAGAGTGGATGAATCGAAGAAACCCATAAGAAGAAAATGAAACGAAAAACAAACTGAAGCGACGCATCGATTGGCGCTTAACGCTGCAGCCACTTGCAGGCGCCCAAGATGAGGCCAACGACGCCAACCAGGCCCAAGGACGAGATGCCGCTCAGTGCGGTGGCACCATTGCATTTGTCGGTAGCACAGGAGCAGACCACCTGTCGGCCACCAAATCCGGCGCGCTGATAGCAATAATTGGTCGATGTCTGGTTCTGGAAACCGCAGGTGCGTATCACACGGCTATCTGGGGGCACTGCAATACGGTATTGATATAATCTTTAGCTACTGCGAATCGTCTTATTATATAGTTATGGTCTAGTACTCACGGCTATTCACAGAGAACTCAATAATCTGCGTGATCTTGCGACAGTAGGTGGGTATACCCTTGCCGCGCGTCGAATAGTCCTCCTGGCAGTCCTTCAGCAAGTTATCTGGGGGGATATCCAAAGCGCAATTGGCATCCTTATGGCTGTTGCATACAAAACACTTGATGGCAAGTCCTGCAACGAATCATATTAAGATTTTCATGAGTTCTATGTCTAAATAGATTTCATGGAGAGAACTCATCCCGCTAATTGACCACGAAGTCAAAAAATAAAAAAATTCCATTCCCATTTCGAATTTAACAAGTGTTCATCCAACCTGAGGCCACTCGCATACGCTTAACCTTAATTGCTTAACAAAAAAAGCGAAAAAAATAAAAAAAAAAAGGTAAACAAAGATTAGGAGCTGAAATTTAGATTGAGACGTTGACTCGGCTAAATTGAATTTAAGGTCACGAGATTCGCATCATCTTCCCCCATATGAAAGATTTAGTAAATTATGTTTTTAAAACCGCCCGCCCCCATTCCAGCTATTATGCAATTGTTATGCGCTTTTTGGATCACGCTGTGCCAAAAATGGCACATTGTAGTAGTAGTAGCTAGTGATGCCAATGACGCCACCATTAGTGCCTGCCTGCTAAGAGCTCTTGAGAGCTAGTCGCTAATTATAACCAATCTCCGTCAGCTTTGCCTCGAAAATGGGCTTCACCCTGCACTCCCCGCCCAATTCCATTCTGATCCACTCCACGCTGGGTTACATAAGCCGTAGACAAAAGAAATGCATGCATTGTTATCGAGTGGTCTGGCAAACAAAGGACCAAATGTAAGACAAGAAACTTTCAATGCTTCTAAGGAATAGGAACAGATGGTAGGCATTCTCCCGCAGCCTTTTAATGAGAAACTAGTCTAGCGAAGTCGAAGAGTGACCACGAATAGTTTTTGTTCTAGCAAGGACTATAGCTCCTTGTTATAGATATTACTAGATAGTAATACGATGGTTCCTATAACCGATTTTCCTCAGAGTTCCTTCCTTATGGTTTCTACTGTAGAAACATTGTCGAGTTTTATTTATTGTAATCAATAAATATCGGGGAATTGCATTGATTGTTTCTGCCGTTTTAGAATAATTAAGCATATATAGGTACACATATCGTATATATACACATACATACATAAATATGTATATAAATAAATGTGTACCCCTACGTTTGGCGACATTTAGGCGGTTGGAATTATCTTGGGAGTGGAGGCAATTGCAATTGGATCCAGGCCTGTTAACCCAATCACAGACTGGACAAATAGTGCGCAAGTCTGCGCATGTTCTACATTCCCTTACACACATCAGCATGTACACACGCACCCACTAACACACACACACACGCACCTAGTGACACACTGTAACTGTAACGGAAGGAAAAGGATATCCCACTTGATGTATGCCAAGTGGAAAAGATTTATTATAATGTACAACGGATAGTCGGATTATCAACTGTGAATGGGTTAAGCGACGACCAGAAGCAGATGGAAAGAATTATAGAAAAAATGAAATAAAGGACGTACATTACAACCCTTAGACTTAAAAGAAGAGACGAAGAGAGATAGAGAGCGAAAGAGAGCGCAAGGGTGAGGCAGAGAGAACTATGCCAAATGAAGTGGAGAGAGAGAGAGAGAGTTTAGGAACCCAGATATGACCACTTAAAGAAAAACTTCATTTAATGCAGCTGGGGTGATTGTGCTCCTAGAACTTCTAGAGTTCTAGTATAGCCAAAAAGGCGCCATTGCGACCGGTTCCAAGGAGCTGCGAATAAATGGCGTCAAGATGACGCGACATGAGGCGAGGCGACACGCTCTCTCCCGCCAGTACAGAATTCGCTCAGACTCTGAACACCCCACCCCCTACAGCCCCCTCCCCAGTGCTCTTGCACCCGCTCCGACTTCCACTCTGTGAAGCTCCCGTTGCTTCCATCGTACGCATTATGTAATCGTAATCTTTCACTTTGATATCCGGACTGAGGACTTTGTTTGTATTTCTATTTATGTGCTTGTATTTGTATTTGTATCTGAATTTGTGTGTCTGTGTAATTTACCTTGCTGCACGGCAATTGCCAAAATAAGCGCGCTAATCACATAGATGTACTGCATTTTATTTAAATTGAATAATTTCAATTTATGATATTGTATTTTCAGCAATTTAAAACACTCGTCAACCTCTAATAAGCTCTATAGTTTATGGTTTTTATTAAAGAATTTCGCAAGCTTTTGACTATGTTTCACCGTTTGCGTGGAATTCAATTAAAGTTATCCGTTGTACTTTAATTTTAGTCTTTTTTTGTGTGCCTGTTTCAAATTTTTTTCAAACACTTTTTGCCCTTTGCCTGTGCAGAAAACAAGCAACTGAGGCGCACGCTTACAACAACAAGAACGACAACAACCGATTTGAACTGGAGACGCAGCTTGCACGAGAAATGTGGCACGAATGAGCAGATGAGCACTCGGTCAGACAGGCACAGCCACAGTCGCAGTCGCAGCTACAGTTGTTGGAAGCAATCCAGCGGCTATTGCCTTGAAAGCTCTTCTGAGCTTTTGAGCGCGAAAATGCGCGATTCAATGTATTGTCTGTTAAGTGTCCCACTCCTCTTGCCAGGAGCTTTTATTCAATGCGTTGCTATTCCCGTTACTTTTAAAGTTCGAGAGATGTACACTGCTCAACAAAAGCTTTAAAAGGAGTGCAAATAAAGGGAAAATATGTTAGACCATTGCAGACCGAGCCTGTACAGTATATAGCATGTATATATTCTTGATCAGGATCAATAACCAAGCCGATTTAGTAATGTACGCCTGTCTATACGTCTGTGTGAACGCGGCAATCTCAGAGACTATATAAGAGATAGATATGGAGCTTACGCAGATTAAGTTTGCTTCAAATTTTGCAATATCCTCCAAAAGCCCCCGCAAGCCGATAAAACAAGATTATTAAGCACATTATCGAATCGATAGTTTATTTTATTCAAGGCACACGTGTATATTGACACATTTTTGACCTATGCTGTAAATTTTAGATCAGATAATAAACACAGAAGTTATTCAAGAATCAATTTAGTTTGACGCTGGGCTGCGCTGCTAGCAGCTCTGCTTGCAGCGACGTGTCAGCAGATTTTGTGGGAGCGCAAGCAGAGACATTCATGTGCGGAGTTCAGAGAGAGTGCAAGAGAGGGCATATCCCCCTTCGGGTATACTCGACTACTGCATTCTTAGTTGATTTTATATACAGTTTTTATGAATTAATAATCTAGAATATATAAAAGTCGATTAATTTAAGAGTAATTATGTAACCTCAAATGTTCCTTAATAATGTATTTTGATCTTCTCATTCCTTACAATATGTCTTCCAAGTTATATGCAAAGAAAGCACTTGAATTGCAATTAAGCATTGCACGAATAGGTTTTATTTTAGTTTTATGATATTATTAACCCTGAACGCCACTAAACAGTCTATTATATACATGAACGTATAGTACAAATGGGTAGTTCCAGTATTCACTGATGGCATAAATCTGCCCAACTTATTAATTAAGCTTAATCGCAAGTTTCCTTTGCTAATCAACGTCGACAAGTCGACGTCGAGTCGCTATCCAATTGAGTTAAGTTATATTCCGCGATCGTTTGTCGCTTTTGTCCCCCAATCAGCGTGAAATATTCCAATTTTATACCTCCGCCCTCTGCACATATCTCAATTTCAAACACAATCCGTTTCAGTGCCTTGCCCTTTGGGTGAATCACCCTTCTCGCTCACACTTTCCACCTACGCATTAGCTATCTTTGTCTAAGCTGTCCACGCTGAGCTTCAATTGTCATTACCACTTCCATTTATGCTGCGAATTCTATTAATAGAGCTGCTGGAGCTGGGGTAAAGGTACTTAAACAAATTTGCTTAACATTTTTAGAACGCATTAAGCACATGCCCTAAGCTTAGAGCTTTTCTTTGTGATGTTTCCAGCTAAAAGCTTTTCTAAGACACACAAATAGTGGTTCTTTTGGGAGAAGCTTTAATTGTGTGAATATCCCAGTATTCTGGGCAGCTCAATGAGCAGCTTCAGCTTAAGCGTGCTGTTGTTTTGATTTATTTTCTTTTTCGGGACATTTGACTGCTGTTGCCTATTAATGCAAAGCACCAACTACGGCGCCAGCACAACTTTTGCAATTAATCTTCAAAGAGAGGCGTAACTGGGGATTAGGAGGCATGTGTGCTGGTGGGGAGAGAGGGAGCGCTAGTGAGACGGACGCGCAGCTACTAAATCTAATCAAACCAAAACCAGTTTGAACAAACAATATGGAATATACATATGTATGTATGTGTGTGTGTGTGTGTGACTGGCTCTGTGTGTATGCACACATTGTCAGCTTAGGTATTTTTGAGTGTTGTGGAATCACTAAGGGAATCAGGTAGATCAGCTGTTTGCACTCGAGGAGGGAACTTGCTTCAACTCACAATTTGCTGACAGATTCATATTTTGTTTAAAGTATTCCCTTGAAGCAACTGGATGGAGCTCAGTTGAGCATTATTATTATAATCCTCTGGAATTTCCAAGGAAGTACGTCTAACAATTCCAATGGGTTTTTGTTAGCATATAGAAAACTTTGTGATCTGTATAATGTTTACAATAATTATTTACAAGTGCAAGTTCAATTATTTTTTTTAAGCAAAAATTTGTACCTGAAACCAATGTGTGAAACTTTGGCATAATATTTACCTGGTATGTACTCCCACTTACATTTGAGTAGTTATAAATTAAACAATAATTACCTCATTACATGGCTATTGTTTATGACCACAAAAAGTTCTCACTCTCTCTCTCTCTCTAACGGGGAACCGCTTGGAACCGGCTTAAACCAGCAACTGCTCTCAACGATTGTCGAATTTGTTTTCTACCTTTCGTTCCCTTCTGCATATCAGCAAAATAATTTCAATTAGTTCTGCAAAAATTGTCGTTTATTATAAAGAAAAGCGCTGATCCGTCAACCTGAGCAATTGCACATATTTTTGCTTTTGTTTGGTAAACAAAAAGCCTTGAACTGCCTCTGATAAGCCACATTCCTCAGCATTTGATTTCCCATAGAAATCATCATTCGATTCGTGTGTGTTTCTAATTACATTTCAGAACTTTGGTTTGTAAGAAAAATGTACATATTATAATTATAGTTCGATCGCCCCAGAAACACTTAGATCTGGTTGAAACCAAAAATTCTGAGTTTTGGGGGCTTAATACCGGTTTTAACTAACCATTCACAGATAAGAAAACTGTTTAGCTGCGCGTCCTCCTTCTTATTAATAGCACCACAACCCAAATCGTACACACACACACACACACTGTGACAGTTCTCAGCTGACCGTAAACAACAGTAAAATGAAATAAAATCAACTCAATATTAACTTAGAACAACAACTCAAGTCCGGAATGAAACGAAATGAGCTGCAAACCTTCCTGTTTCCACCTATTGCACAGCCCGAGCTGCATTCACCGGCTCAAGCCAGCACATTAAAGTGGTTTATTTCGGTCAGAATCAGAACCTTAACTTGAAGTGTGCCTGCACAGCAGCAATGCACATGTTAACCCAGCTCATGACCCCTTCCCGCTTCCACTCGCCCACAACCTTCAGCTACTCACAGATCGACCCCGAAGTGGGGATCGACTAACGGAAGTTTTTTCATATTTTGTTAGGCCAAGTCCCTTCCAGTCTCGCTCAAGTTGTTCTTGCTGTGCTTCTCGTACCTTACTCTCTCTTACGCACACACACACGCATACGCATGCATGCATGCAGTCTCTCACACGTGTGAGCGTATGTGTGTGTATGTGTGTGCTCGCAGTAATCTCAGTCGCCGTCTCTCCAGTTGCTTGTTTATTCTTCTTGGAGCTCTGCGTTCGCGTTTTTCAAATCAATTTGTTTTGAAATATTCAAATCAAGTTTTCAGATTCATCCGGACGGTTAGCGCGTCCAGTTGTCAGTTCCCTAGAAGAAACGGTACTACGACTGCCAGAATTTCTTATAAATTTGTGAGTGTCTATCGCATAGGTGATGCAAGTGATTAAATAAAATAAATATAAATATTATATATCAATTAAAAGAATAAAACAAATAAAATAATAATAATAATAAAATTCTAAGAAGCGATCTACCAAATTTGATTTAAATCCTACTGAAAGTGCTTATCAGCTGACTAGAATCTAAGTTTATCTACACAATGTAACGTTATACTTAAGAATGGGAAGAGAAACCAGCAGAAGAAACAAATTTACTTATCTAATTAGTCCCTTCCCTCTCTCACTCTCTCACTCTTTTAATCTCTTCTTTACACCCATTAGATAATCGCGATACACATGTTATTAACGTTTGCTCAGTGAAGATCAAATAGCAACAAAACCGCAGATTGGCAATAAACCGTAACTATCGGATAAAGACGGGAATCTGTATATATATATATAAATATACATCTACTCGTATCTAAAGGAAACCGCAGGTGAAAATTACGGAGAAAAGCACAGAAACAAAAATGTCGACGACGTTCGCCTACATCGTGTTAATCGCCCTCATTGCGAATTTAACATCAGGTAAATGATATATAGGTATATATATATCATTTATATATATATATATATATATATATATTATATGGTATAGTATGAAAACAATTGGTTAATTAGACGGTAAATAGGTAGAGTTTGCTTTGTTTCTCTCTGGAAATTGGTCAATCAGAAAAAGAATTGAATTTCTTTTCACGCCCATTGAATCTCGTCAAGCGTTGGACGCGCTGATGCGGAAACCACTTTTAGCTATAGCCCAAAAAATGGTAGGGCAGAGGAGAGAACAGTGGGGAATCCGACACGCAACCAATAATAAACCCATTGAGTTACAAAATTGCACTTTAATTAAATTAAATTACGACTAGAACATGCGATATGAATGAGTATTATAAATGATTCGTAATTATACTGTTTCCTTTTATATCTATTAACGCCGAATCTGAATAGACTGAACAGACTAGTAATTGTGGTCTATGTACCCTAGTGATAAGATAATGCAAAATATAACTTTGGGTCAGACGGGAAATAATTGAAGATAAGACCTATAAGGTTTACTTGGGGTCAAATTTTAATATTTAATATTTTTGCGTTAAATTCACGACTAATTTTTGATATTAAAAAAGCTAAAGTTGATAAGGATATGTTTATATATATATATATATATATATAGAGAGAGATTTGTATATAGTGAAAGGTATATGTATTATTTGACGACAAACTCTGTCACTTTTCATAGTTATTTTTGAAAGTTTAAAGCTGCAAGTAAAGTTCATTTGAAACCCAATTTAACTGGTTTTCAGAGAATGATCGTATATAGCATATATATATATATAAAGAAGTGACTAAATTAAAGTCAATTGAAGTGAATTTTCTCGCTTAAAAACTTACTTTATTCCATTATCTGTAGTACAGCTCCTCCGATGATATTATACTCGTCTGATAGTCGTAATGCAAGTCAGACTCTAAAGGCCTTAAATTATTAAAGTAATAATAAAATGCGCAAATACTGGACAAACTTGTAGGTATACGACTACTTATAGGGGTATACTCCTCTCCCTTTCTGTCTCCCTCTCTCTCTCTCTCTCTATAGCACGTTTCATTAGCATAGAATTGTCAAGTTTACAAAGTTGCAATCAGCATTCAACAATCAAGAGTCTACAATATACAAGTTCAAGGGGTTGCAACTTGACCACAAGTTGCATGAATATGCAGCAACAGTGAAATGTTGAATGCATATTCTATAATTCAAAGTAATCAGAGAACAGAGAGCTGAAATCTAAAATCTGATATTCAAATGTCAAGTTCTTTTTTAAGTACTGTTACATTTTAACGGCAGTTACTTTCTTATTATGCCAAATGGCTAAACAAAAACTTCCCAAACTTTTCACTTTGAGCCGAGAATCATAAAAAAAAACATTGCGCATACGCCTCGTAAAAAGGTTTAGCACTTGACATTTGCTACAATTTAGCTTGAAGTATAGAACCTGGTATTACATACAATTGTAGGGTATAGCAGGTATCTATAGGAATAGTTCTTCAAAGTTCTAAAGTTTTCCATGCCGTTTGCGTGCCAAGAAGTGCCACAGAAAAACAAAACTAGAATTTCGAGTGGGAGTACTCCCAGTTGACATGCAATTATTTAGCTAACGAGTAACTAGTGCAGGGCCTGCTGAGGTGGCCAGCAAGTCAGTCAGTGAGTCAGTCAGTCAGTCAGTCAGTCAGTCAATCAGTCAGTCAGTTAGACAGAGTGGTGGCTGATAGCTAACGTGGCTAATAAAATAATTTGCTGTCAAAATGTCTGGCTTTTGAAAAGAACGATGTGCAGCTGTCAGGATTCATTTGAATGAAAAACGGTAGCAAAAAAGTAGAAAAGGAAAAAAGAAAACCTATCTGCATTTTTAAGTACCGCTAACAAATTGCTTTTACTATTTTTTTTTTTCATTTATGCAGTTTGGAGCATTCGCTGTCATCAGTGCAATTCCCATGACAATCATGATTGCGAAAGTCTGCGGGTGAACACGCCAAAGGTCCAGCTGGATGAACAATATCTGAAGGACTGTGCACCCAAAGGTGAGATGCAGGCCTTCTGCCGCAAGACGGTGCTCAAGCTGGAGGTGAACAACGAGCATCGCATCGAACGCAGCTGTGGCTGGATCGAGGAGAAGTCCCACAACACCTGCTTCACGGCCGATAATGAGGGCTACAAGCAAATCATATGCACCTGCAGCGAGGAGGGCTGCAATGGAGCAACTGCCTCTTTCGGCATCGGCATAGCCGCAATGCTGGCCCTATCGCTTGCCTCTCTAACCATCCTCAGACGCTGATATCATTAGATAATTCTATGAATCCAATATGCTCTACATAACCTCTATAAATCGTATAATATTCGTATAATACGAACACTTTCATAGATTATAATAATGCAACTGTTTCTCGCATTTAATTAATGTTGTAGATCTTAAGATTAAATACAAGTATTTAACTGGATTCAAATTGTATATTATATCATATCCTAATTGTCAATGATCCTCTCATTCCCTCATTCCATATATATGATATCAGTCAAAGATTGATAGCCTCTGATATATATCCCAAGATAGATCCCTAAGTCTCACGTTTAACAGACTATGAATTAATCTCATAGCGAAACTGTTCTGCAAGTTTTCTCTTCAATTTCAATTAAGTATATTTATCTATTCATGAGTGTGACAGAATTGTATAAGTATTATATCCTTTATCCTTTAAATTCAGGATTTATACGCATTCTGTTTCAAATTACATGAAATACTCATACGATGCGTAGTGCATATAATAAAAATTCAAATTTGTTTGGTGTCTTGTCCTCGTTGTGTTAGTTGTGTTTTCTATAGGAACGCAAAGCTAGAATTGACCAAGGACCCGCCCACAACATGAAAACATGGGCCAAAACGAAGCATGTTTCATGGCTGTTGCCAAAATGTCTGCACAATTGTTTTGTGGCTCGTACGCAGCGTCATCGCCAGCCAAAACTAATAGCATAAGTTTGTTTGGTTTTTATGAAGGATGAGAATGAGTGTGAGGATGATGAGTATGAGGAGTAGGTAAGAGTGGGAATGGGGTAGGCACCAGTGGCGACGACAAGGACACGACATGTTGCCACCCTCATACCCCTATTAGGAGAAGTCACACACAAACTGTTAGACCGTAGTTGGCTCGCACTTGGCTTTAATGCTTGGCTCGTTTCATTTGGTTGTCTTTGCTCAGATATAAATACAGATACAAATGTATCTACAGCTACAGATACAGATACAGATACATTTATAGGGCTCAAATACGCGGAGTGACCCACATGCGTTACAATTTTCTGTGTGCTCCTTTCGTCGCCAGCGTAAAAAGTTTTCCCCCGCTGCCATTGTCTATCACTCTATGTGTGTGTGTGTGTGTGTGTGTGTGTGTGTATAACTGCGTGTGCGTTTCTCGCCAGTCTGGCGCCCGCAACAGCAACAGCATCCGCAGTTTCCGCTTACTACCGAGGCTCATCCTCCTGCTCCAACCTACAGCTCCAACCGTCCTTTATTTTCCTGGACTCTTTGGCGCCAGCATAAAATTTATTGATTTTGAATTTTCTCTGTGACAACTCCAAATGGTGTTCATCTCCCTGTTCTCGTTGTTTTTCTTGGAGTGCGTATTTTTGTTTTGCTTTATGATGCTGAAGGACATTGCGCTCCAACTTGCTTCTTCTATATATTCAATATATTCCTTACCTACTTCCTCAGAGAATAGGAGTACTAAGAAAAAAGAAGGAGTTAAAGTTTGTTAACTTTGCCTTTGGACAACATCTACTTAATCATCTTCAGCAGTCTAATTGCATTCTCTCTAAAGTTTACTCATTTGTCTTTCCACCACCATTTTGATGTATTCGAAATGTTTACTTACGAATATTCGAGGAGTTTCATATGCTGTGCCCATTTAATGGTAGAAACGAGTATATTGCAGTTAACAGAGAGAAAGTGGACATATTTATTATCTATATTATTTTAGCCATATCTATATATGCGATTGGGTTCATAACGATCATGATAATAAATAAAATCAAGCGAAAAACATATTTTCTAAATATTAAAGACACCCGCCTAAAGGTATGCTACAATAATTTTAATGATATTGCATCGATGCATCGATAGATCAAGAGGTGTTTAAGCTATTTTATCGTCAGAAATAGCTATATTGAGAAATTCAACAATTTGTTTTTAATTACAAAGACGAACACGAGCTGGAAGACTCATCAGGATATATATTGTAGTTACTTTTTTCGAAAATGCTTTTAAATTGCATTTGAAAATCAATCAACGTAAAAGTAAAGATAGCTTCTTTTGTTGGCAACACTGCAGCTTGCAGGGTAAATGGCCATTATCTCTCTCCGTCTTATCACTTAATGATTCAGAGGTTATAAACTGTTTATGAGCATACATATTCCGTTTTGTATAAGCTGTTAACAGTCGCAAATTGAACGTCTCTGCTTAAAGAAGGCAAACGAGTTCGATTTCATTAAACACTTTTACTTATTCCATATATCATCATGAGTATCGTGGAGCATCCAGCAGAAAACTTTGTGCCAATTAGTACACTTGGAAGGGGTTCCTATGGGATTGTCACCAAAGAAGAGTGGAACTCACCAAACGGCAAAGTTATCGTTGCAGTTAAAAAGATTTATTTAGAACTTGACAACAAGGAAAGTATTGACAAAGAGCTAACACTTCTAGAGAGGGTGGACCATAAAAATATTGTGAAATTAATTGGAAAAAAAGCTAATCCAGATGCAAGTTACTGTATAATCATGGAGTATGCAGATTGCAGTACGCTCTACAGTTTCTTACACGACGAAGGAAAGGAATCGCGAACCTGCTCCCTTACAGCTAAACTCAACTGGATTCTGCAATGCGCCCAGGTAGCTCACTCATAAATACCCTATAAGTATTTCTAATCTGTAATCATTCCCAGGCCATGGCTTACTTGCATGAGAATAAGATCATCCATCGGGATCTGAAAACAAAAAACCTGGTACTTGCCGACAATTATCTAACTCTGAAGATATGTGATCTTGGTCAAGCGAGAATTTTGTCTGAGACTATGAAGACACATACTTGTACCGCCAATTATAAGGCACCTGAGGTATGTATAAGAGGTATAAAGAGACTTCCCAGGATAATTGTTATAACTATTAATGTTCACACGCAGGTCGGCATGGGACAGCCATACACGGAGAAGTGCGATGTCTACAGTTTTGGCATTGTAATGTGGGAGGTTTTAGCTCGGAAGAAACCCTTCTATGAAATTCAAAATAAAGAAGATCATGCCATTATAATGGCGGCTCTGCATGGCGTTCGTCCGAAGATTAATGATATTCCGGATAGTTCTATTTCTGAACAGATGAAAAAACTAATCACCGTATGTTGGGATAAGCAACCGCTCAAACGGCCGACATTCAAAGGATTAGCTTACACTCTCGGAAATGATCCTCGATCTGCGCCAACAGATTGGTTCAGAATTCATCCCCTGCAAAATATTAGTGCAGAGGATATCAGAATTTAGTTAAATCTATATGTGCTTCTTATCAATTATTACAGATGACTCACCCAAGCGTCTCCAATACGAATATGTTCATATTCTGACGACGTTTCTGCTGATAATTCAGTTTTGATTGCATTGTGTTGTTGCTGGTGCTCTGATGATTCCAGCCAGGCACAGTGGGCCAGATTGGAATATTTTTTAGCATATTTGTAAAAAGTTTCAATTGTATGTCTCCTATTATATTATAATAATAATTATCATTGTTATTGTTATTATCATTATTGTAATCGACTTTATTATTTTATCAGAAATAAAAAATAAATAAAAGTATTGTTGATTTATAATATTTATTATCCATATAGGTTAAAGAAAAGATATAAATTAAATGAAATTATTAAAAAAATTAAAAATTTAAGCTGTTAACCCATAAAAATGGGTAATAAAATCAGATAAAAAAGACAGAAAGCATTTATCATTGCAGCTGCACATAGTATAATGCATGTAAATGTGTATGTATATGTGTATAGTTAAGGGCTTCTCGTAGTTGGGTACAGATGACTTCAGCATGTTCACTTGATTTTCCTTTTAAAGGTAATTTAGAACTGTGAATGCGATAGACTGATTGATTGATTGACTGACTGATCGATTATGAAAGTGTTTTTGCATAGGGAAAAGCGTTCTTAAAGCTTCAGAAAGAAAGTCAAATTAAAGTGTCCAAATTGTTGGATGGACAGCATAAATGTTATGAGCACTTACGGCGCTGACCTTTGCCAACCGCAACGGAAACGGAATCCGACATCGGAAACGGAAACGGTGCGTAAACATTTTTAATTATGCCCAAAAGCATGCAATAAAAAAGTCGTCTGTGTTGGCACAAATGGAATGATGACATCAACGCAGCCGACGACGTCATCTCCGAGTGGTAACACAACATGGCCATAATGTGTCCTCGACACGTAACATACGTCTAGAATTTGGGCAACTTTGATTTGATTTTGGCCTTCATCGAGAAAGAAAAATAAATAATAGTTAAAGCTGAGCTTGTTCTTAAAGTGTATTTCATAGTTGAATGTTTTGCATAAAAACATTTCCAAGAACGCAGTCAAAGGATTAGGACAAGTGCCAAATGCGTCTATTCTTTCGCTTGCTGCACACCCCCCTCGATAAGTATACACCCACCACATTTCGCAGAAGCGAAAACAAGCGACCCCATTAGCAATACACTTGGCACTCGAAGCTGATCGCGGCTGGGATTGGGTGGGGTACCACCAGGGCCGTGACCTATACCAATCAGTGGGACACATTGTTTATGATAAATTGAAATGCTTTCTGCCCGTTGCACTGAGAGAGTGGGGTCGAATGAGATAAACGACATAGTCACAGTCACAGTCGAAGTCAAAGTCAGGTTCGTATTCACATTTTGGTACGAGGTCAGCGGATGAACTTACGCCCTGGGGCGCCACTAATTGTGGTTCTTTGTTTGTTGCTCCTGCAACTCCCCAGGCGCGCATATCATCATCCTTATTCCCAGCACACATTCCTTGTGTCTGTTCTGCTCTTCATGCTGAAAGGCTCTGAAAACCTTTTGAAAGCTTGGATCCAGTGTGAGAGTAATGGTTGACCCGGAGAGCTGGGGAGCTGGGGAGCTGGGGAGCCGGGGAGCTGTTGTGTGCCCCTAGAGGCTGCTTATAGCTGCATTTGTGCAATTTGAATAATTTCTTTATTTGTTTTTGTTGCTTTTGTTGTTCTTGTGCTTGTTCTTATTCCTTGGCCTGCAGCCATGTGGGATGCCAAGAGGTTATTACTGTCATAGCCACTCGAGCGCAACGAGGCGAGGCGCCTACGCAGCCAAGGACTAAGCGGGAGCTGGGAAGAAAATCTAGGGGAGAGACAGAGAGAGAGCGAATGACTACGACTGTGTCAGACGCCGCACCCACATGCTATCACACACACACAGACACACATACACGCACACACTCACAGACACTGGGACTCGTGCTCCGGGCGTTCGTTCGTTCTGCTTTGCCTAGCGCTCGTCCTTTGCCGATGACGTCGCCGTTTTATTTCCCATTTACTTTTTCATTTTTTCATTTTGATTTTGTGGCAGCAACAGAAAAATTCCAAATTTCTATCTCAGTTTTCAGTTGGCCAACGGCTGTGCCACAACGCTCCAACGCGTGCCTCGACTCCAATTGGAATCAAATTTCCAAGAAAGCAAATAAATATATGAAATATTCAATTAAAAACCAAAATAAATCAATCAATTAAAAAGTGCTGCAAATTTCAACATATATTTGTGAAAAGTGTGGAAAATTTAGGAAAATTCTCAAAGTTCTGATCATCTCCAAAGAAAAGCAAAGAAACAAAGTGCGAAAATGTCTCAGTCCGTGTTGAGGCCGTCGACTATCTTCTTGCTGCTCTTGATATTGCTCTACAGTATATCAAACGGTGTGTGTTCCTCTTCTCTGCAGATTTTATCCATAATTTATAACATAAATATATATATATATATATAAATATATATGTATAATTATATGTAGTATTAAAAAATTGTATTGTGTTTTCGTTAATTAGGCGAAGCTATTGAATGTTTCGTTTGCGACTCCAGTGACAATCCCAGTTGTGAGGATCTTGGCAGCAACTCGACCATAAAGCCTGAGGTAGGTGTATATCCAGACCATATATATATAGATCCTTCAACTGTTCCTTGCAACACAACACAAACATCGTCGAACATGCCACTTGAACCGAACTTGGCAACTTGGTAACTTGGCGAAACACTTAACCTCTTGCTAGTTTGTGTAGTGTAGGACGCTAATCAGACGCTAGTTGACCTTAATCAAAGTGCCTCAGACACATGCCACATGCCACATAAATAATCCAAAAAACGCCGCCGCCGCCGCCGCTGCTACCGACCCACAAAATCGGAAACGGAAACGGAAACGTGCAACGTCGTCGCTGTCGCTGTCGCCATCGCAGCTGTCGTCGTTTATTTTGAATGTGTTGGCATTTATTCCATACATGGAAATTACTAGACTCCTACGAGTTCTACGACTTTCGAGCCTTAAGTGAATCATCTGAAAACACTTTGAGATTAGTCTATTAGCAATAAGTTAAATATATATACTTAAGATGATAGGAGTTCGTACTGAAAAGACAATTACTTTCTCTTTCCAAGATCAGCCAGAAGTCGCACAAAGATTGAAGCAAAGAAAGGTTTTAACAGAATCTATATAAAGTTATACCTATACTTTCTATATAATCTAATTTAAAGGTATACTCAATATAGAAAAGATAAAGATATAAAGATATCCGAAGCTATAAAGTACGAAAGTATCTTCGAAACAACTTAAGTATCTTTATAATTTGTACTTTTCTAGCATGTCTTATCATGCATCATATTGTATCATATTATCTCATATATCAGATTAATATCAGATAAAAATCTGTATATATATATCAATGGAATTTGCTTGATTTGATTATATATAAAAGATATAGGTCTATATACTTAAGGTACGCATATTTACTTAGTGCTTGTCTCGCCAGATAGAACATCTTTTGATCATTTTAAGTTTCGCAGCAAGGCCGCTGCGTTATCGATAACGATATCAGTGATGATAACAATATCGGATATTGTTACTCGAATAATTGGAGTAGTTGATAAGATAAACGACATGTCGACCAGTATCAGTGCCTCGGCAATTAAGCCTTAGGGAGGGGATACGATACACGGATGGATATAGCCAGTTGTCCGTTGGTAGTTGATCAATCATTAGCCATTGTTCTCTTTTTCTGATTACAAAGTGTAACCAATATTGACTTAAATACTTAACACGATTAACCATTCCATAGAATTGCACTCTGGACAAAATGAAATCGCTGGACACGTGGCTCTTTGACTTGAACAAGTTCTCGTACTTTGATAATGGGGCCAATAAAAGTCCCCTGATGAATTGCCAGAAGGTGGTGGCCAGAGACCGTAAGTATGATGAGTAATCTTTTCCATATCTAGTTAATAACTTGGATATTGGCCATTTCACAGCTGATTCCAACAAATTGGTAACTGCTCGCTTCTGCCAGCTGGACACTGGTGACTCCGATGCCTGCGACATACTGCGCTCCAAGCTGCGCATAACCAGCGATGGCAATGGCAGGGGACAGCGACGCCGGGAGAGGGATCAGCAGCAGCAGCAGCGACGCAAAGGACATGCACAGGAACAGGCTGAGGATGAAGAGAAATCCGCCGAGGAGGAGTTCTTCTGTGGCATTTGTAAGGAGGATCGCTGCAACGGGGCTGCCGCTGTGACGCTGACAACGCTCTGGGCAATGGGGCTGATGTTTATGTTGCAACAGCTGCTGATGCCGAGACGTTGCTGAACGTGAGACGCGTCGTTGGTTGCATTTAGATTGAGTTACCGTTAACGTTTATCGTTTACTTTGTGTATATACTATATATATTTGAGTGCCCATTGAGAACACCGAAGCACCACACGCCCGAACCCCAAACCGAATCGTCCACCCCTAACCCGAATTCCTAGACATGTAAGTGACAGCCCACACACACACACACGCACAGATACAGTTACAATTCCACCCACCCAAACACACACACGCAGAGGCAATCGTCGCTTTGAGCGAAGAGCCTAAGCAAATATGCGAATTTCAATTAGCAGTTCGTTTGAACAAAAAGTAACTCACATAAAGAGTGGAAAGTCCTTTAAATCAAGGACAGTTTGTTAACCTTTATGTCAAAGTGCATGTTAGTCGTCATGAATGTTAAACTGTAATTGCTTTACTCGATGTTTCATATGCTCTAGAACACAACACAATAGAATACAATACAATACAAAGCACTACAAATATTTAACAGCGTCTGTTAGCTGTCTGTTAAGTCTTAACAGAGCAACAGATCGATCAACTGGAGTTTCAGAAACAACTAAAAAGATATATGAAAGTATTTGAAGATTTGAAAAATGTAGAAAATGTTACTGAAAGTATTTAACACTGTCTGTTAGCCTTCTGTTAAGTCTTAACAGAGCAACGGATCGATCAACTGGAGTTTCAGAAACAACTAAAAAGATACATAAAAAGTATTTGAAGGATTGAAAAATGTAGAAGATGTTATGGCTTTATTAAGTTGTAATAACGATGAGCTATATGCGAATATGATAATGTTCGTGTGTAATATTATATGTAATTCACCAAAGGCCTTTATTTTTTATTGTTGACATAGCAAAAAGTGTTGAATATTTATATTATATATATATATATGTAATCGTATGTAATCGTATGTACTCGTCTATGTGTATAATGGTACCAATAACCAGATCTTTGCAGATGCGATAATATATATTGTGGTACCATTAGATTATTATGTGTACGATATATGTGTAGGTAGAGAGAACTTATAGCATACTCACTTCGTAAAGCTTAACTAATCGAGCATATTTGAAAGGGAAATCAGATTTCTAATCTAAAGTAAACTCTTTGAGAAAAACTCTCGGAACGTTGAAGCAATGTTGAAATAACGATAAAAAGAAACGATGATAATAATGATAATGAAAAGGGCAAGCAAGAGAGCTAAAATTTAAAAATACATATTTATATTTATTAAGTATACAAATATTATAATTATTATTAATATGATTTTCAAATATGCCACAAACAATCAGCGAATGTGTGAAATAATCTTAAAACAAATGTTAATTAAAATGTGCAATTAGAAAATGATGAACAGAAGCAATACAGACATTATACTCTTATTTGAGCAATAAAATAAAATATAAAAATAAAGCAATAAATTAACATAATAATTAACTGCTTAAGTCTATGGCCACGCCCATGCACCGCCCTCGCTAAACTATGGAAATTGTTGTTGTAAGCAAATAAAATTTTAGAGGTAAAATAAAAGCCGTTCAGCCGTCAAAGTTCTACATAGATCCTAACCAAAATAAACACAAATAATTGAAAATTAAAATTACAAATAATTAATTTAATTAATAATTGATATGGCAGTAAACGGTTAGATGGAACAGAACGCACTTAGGAACCATTCTTCTTTGGGATTGTGGCAAGATGAAAGAAGCCTTTGCATAACACTTGAAACTGAATGAATTGATCACAGTTAAAAGCTTATTCAGTAAATCGCTATATACCAGTTACAATTAGCAGTTAATAGTTATAGTTTGATGTATGATAGTACAAATGTTAGAATGATCAGTTAGCAGAGTTGTTGATTAGCTCGTATTGGCAGTTCAGTTGAAGTGCGATTAATCCTCTTACTGATCGATGGAACCTCTTGCCTGGATATCGTTCAATTGAAGTAATTTCAGTTCCATTATGGTTCAATGATTCGTTCAATCATATGAGTTTGTTTACAAATGGTTTAATTTGGTTTTCTATACTATTTCCCACAGATGTGACACCGTAATACCAATTTATTGTAATTGAAGAGGTTATTTCTGTTAACTGATATTGGAAGTCGAATCAATCGAATCATTTGAACAACTCAAACGAAGAACCTACTAGACCTTTTGACATTGGGGAACTAAACCTGATAAATTTCAAGTTTTATTACTTATAAGAAGTGCTTCTTTCTGGCAGTATAACAGTTAGCACAGTTCTTGATTTCTATGTTATATTTTTCCTGTTTTTCTCGTGTTTCTTTTTTTTCTTTTGCCAATCAGCGATAATTTTCCCATTACTCTTGTTAGAGGCAGCACCCGCCTTTCCTTTCGGTGTCTCGGTGTTTAATTTGAAACTCTTTGGTGATGCTATCGATGCGTCGGCTTGTGTCCCACCTTGGCACGACATGTTTCTGATGAGCGAGCTACAACAAGATAGACCCTGAAATTTGATAATGGCAAAGAGGTGTCTACAATCACAGAAGCCCAAAACGACGTAACAATATCATTTGCTGGCAGTTCAATTTAAATTTTCGGTAGCACCAGCAGCAGTTCCGCTTGACAGCGCCCGTAATACTATTCCCAGTATCCGTAATATCTGTTATATCCGTTATATCCGTAATATCCGTTATATCCGTTATATCCGTAGTACTTCCTCGGCTCGCAAGTTGCGTGTAACTTTTGACAGGTGACGCGTTTTGAATATTGAAAACTTTCATCGCCTTCCACAAATAACCCGCAGAGTGAGAAAGAGACAGAATGCACTCACAGTTATTCGAGGTGGCGCTGCTGGTAGCTCTGGCTCTTTGCTGCGGCACCACTTCAGGTAGGTGAATGTCATAAATCAAAGCTGCTAAGCTGCCTGCTACCAGGAGCTATGCTAATTGATTGACCCAACCCCTTCCATCTCTTGAGTAAAGCCACTGGCAACACCCGCTGATAAGCAGGGACTTACCCAATGTCATGTTGTGATTACAGCGCTGCGCTGTTACACATGCGAGGATTGCGATGAGGAGTCTCAGCTGCGGGAACTCGAAGTTTGCACTGTGCCTTCCTCAATGATTCAGCAGCCACAGGGTGGCCTTGGATTGCCAGCCAATCCTGGCTTCAACCCTAGCCCCAGTCCAGCTGCAGCGCCAGCGGCCAATCCAGCTTTTCCCGCAGCCAATGCACCGGCTGCGGCAACAGGCAATGCGCCTGGTCTAGCACTGGGTAACGCTCCTGGTGCAGTCCTAGGTCCTGTTCCTGGTGCAGCTCAAGGTATAGCTCAAGGTGGAGTTCAAGGTACTGTTCCTGGTGCAGCTCCTGGTACAGTTCTAGGTGCTGCTCCTGGTACAGTTCTAGGTGCAGCTCCAGGTGCTGCTCCTGGTATAGCTCAAGGTGCAGCTCCTGGTATAGGTATAGGTACAGCTCCTGGCGCAGCTCTGGCTAATGCTCCTGGTGCAGCTATAGCTACAGCTCCGGGGGCAGCTCCCGCTGGCAATGGCAATGGCAGCGAAGAGGAGGACTATGACAGCGATGAGGATGCACCCGCACCAAGTCCAGCTCTGGGCAGACCTGGAGGTGCCAATGCCGGCACAGCTGCGGGTGTTGCAGCTGCTCCTGGGCCAGTACCAATTGCTCCTGCAGCGGCTGCTGGGAATAGCGATAGCGAAGGCGCCGAGGACGAAGACGAGGACTATAGTGAGCGACGCAGGCGCAGGCGTAGTGCCAGTCGCCAATCCATGGGAACGCCGACAGCCGTTTGCTACATAGCAAGTCTGAGACGTAAGTGAAGCTTCACATCCCAATCCTAATCGTTACTCAATCTATTTTACTTCACTCGCCAGTCAACGGCACCGAAATAACGAATCGTGGATGCACCGTGGTCGTCAATGGCAACCAGACCACCGCCTGCAGCTCCCTGTCCTCTAGCTGGAATGTTGTGGGCTGTCAGCTATGTGAGTCGAACGGGTGCAATGCACCCATACATGCCTCCGTCGTTGGCCAGTGGAACAGCAATGGCAGCTGCTGCACAAGGACTCCAGCACTTGGAGTGATGCTCCTGGCTCTGGCAGCACTCGCGGCTGCAGCAGCAGCAGCTCTGGCCTGAAGGTAGTTAATGGATTTGTGTGCGATAATACAATAACAATAAATAACATTTACTCGTATATATTTTAGAGATATACATAAATAAAATATATAAACAAAAAGTCTATTTCAAGCTGAATTACGCTTCATGCTTTTACCTGGCCAATGAGCACACCTGAACTATTTTAGCCTTATTGTTTAATTGTTAATTGTTGAGTTTCGATAAGGGAAAGTGTCCAAATCGATTCGAACAGCCCTAAATTATGTTTGCGATGACGATGACGATGACGACGACGATGTCGATGACGATGACAATGCGATGATGATAGCGATAATGAGAATGGATGGCCCCAGTTGCCACAGTAGCCGCCCGGTGAGTTCATTTCTATTGCTGATAAGTGATAAGCTGATCATCAACTGATAAGGTTAGGCCTCAAGTGGCAATCGCTGCCTTTGACTCTAACGATATATAACTCCGGTCAAGAGTCACTTATGGAATGTACTTCAAGTACGTTGATTTCTTAATTTAGAGATTAACAAATCGCTCTCTTTTGCTCTTTCTATCTTTCTCTCTCTGGCGCCTACGGAAATGCTATAGCACAAAAAGAAAAGACGTCAAAAAAGTATTGTTAAGGAAACTTGTTCTCAGCACGAGCAGCTGCCAAAGGCAATTGCCAAATTTGTGATGCTGTTCCAAACTCGATATATACTATATACTATATATATATATATAAGTTGACGTACAGCAGTTTCTATATACTAAAAAAACAGGCTGGGCCCGTGTTTGGGCGCGATTGTTTTAAACTTCCCCGTTTTATTTTTGTAAAACATTTGTAATGCTTCCGGGCCGAAATCCTGACTTAAGCCTGGACCAGCTGTTGTTATAGAAATATATAGAGAAAGATCAAAGATACATTAAGAGAGAGAGAGACAGAGAGAGAGATAGATTTGCTAGCGAGCAGCTTTTGGCGATTTACGTGATGTCGCCAAAAACTTTATATACATTTGCTTCTACTTGCCGCCCTCCTATGCTTCGGCTCCGCCGATCCATATCTGGTTTTGGTTTATATATTTATTAATGCGTCAGTTAGCAGACAGACACTAAACACAATTTTCGGCTATTTGTCACGAAGCGCTCTACTGAATGATACCCAAAACTTTGCACGATTCACAAATAGACTTGCACTACATATAAACATAACATAAATATATATATAATCAGGGTCAAAACTTATATGTGACCCCAGAGAAGTGTTTAAACTGTGCAACAGAGAATGAAAACTTAACTGAAATCATTGTTAAACTCTCGTTTTTACCTATAACTGAGTTTGCTGAACTTTTCGCTCACGTTTCTTCTAAGATAAACAGAATTATGATAACAATTTCTGTAAGGTCAATCGACGACTTTATTATCATTCGCCTAGTTTAAGTGCCAACAACCTAATTGTGCTTTCAAATGGAAATTTTTTGCCTATGTTGCGCAGTGAACGCCCTTCTGTGCGATTCTCACAACAGGTGTAAATGGGTCGAGTAAATAAATAAAATCAAATAAAAACTTGTTAATTGTCTTGGCCCGCCTAAGCCTAAGCGAGGGTATTGAAATCAAGTTTAATCGCATTGCGTCGTTTCTTATAGATATTAAGTAATATTAATCATGCGACAGCCAAGAAGCAAGAGTATTTATATATCGTATAAAGTACACCCAGGGAAATATTATTGTGAAGTACAGAACTTACCCCCAAGAGGTGGGTCCCATTCTTGGCGTGTGAATGAATGATGAGCAATATAGTATGAATGATCTCTATACTTAACATGGAATAAGCAATAAATATATCGAAAGACTGATCTGACATGTTAGTCTATATACAAAGTAAATGTACAGTGGGAAAACTGCGTAAAAACCCAAGCGTTGAATCATTTGCATAACCGACTCCAAGTAATGCCCCTTACAACGATCGGAAAACTGGAAGAACCCCTGCGCTGTTTATCTCTCTCTCTCTCTCTCTCTGTCTTTCTGTCTGTTATACACATTTTTGACTTTTACTTTTAGGAATTAAAATAAGCTGGTTTTTTGCAATTCAAATTCATTTGTTATCAATAAAAATAAATTCTTATGCACGCTCTCGCACTCTCGCTCTCTCTCACTCCCTTGCCGCCGTTGACGTCGCCGTTGTCGCTGGCGTCGCAGTCGCTGCGCAACTCGCTTAAAAAAACTCTATAAAAAGTCTCAAACAAATCACAAGATTTCCAGTTAAATTTCTGAATTCGCAAACTGCGGTCGCAAAGCTCTACGTGTTTTCTTAGCCATATATTTTGCATAAATCTTTCATATAAAATCTTTTAGACTATATTATACCATATATAGAAGAAAAAATGCAAAGAGTCAGCAGAAATCATCAAATCTTGGCCAGCGTCCTCATATGGCTGTTTGTCGCGCCAGGTAAGCGTCCAAGTGTCAAAGTGCCCAAATGTCTAAGTACTCAAGTGTCCAAGCAGAGCATTGAGTCTAGAAATTAGAATAATGCCAAGTGTCGTGATAAAAATGATGAGTCGATTACCAAAACGAACTAACGCTTCTTGTCAAAGCACCACCAACATAGTCGGCTTAATAAACTGATAAAAAACAGATACTATACCTATATCATGTAAGATATGTTTGTGTCTGCAAAAATGAAGACCCAAAAAGACTATTTGATATACAAAATCGATTTTTGTGTTCATAAACATTAAATGTGCTGGCAACGTTTATTGCATTTTAAGCAGCACAAAATAAGAATAGGAAACAAAAACACTGCAAAATAAATAAAAAACAATAACAATAAGTATAAGAACCAAAACGAAAAAAGTTTCGAAAAAGTTGTTTTGTATTTTGCGACAAGTTCGTACAAAAAACTACTCAATTTGATGCTTAACATTGATTTAACATAGACTTGTTCAGTAGCTTTACCTAAAACTGTTAAGCTACATACATTTCTGTTAAGTTCAACAGACTGCGCAGCCTGCGCTCTGCTGCTGCAACTGCAACTGTGGCTCAAGCTATGCTGTGTCTTTGCTTATCTTGACATCAATTATGGTTCTTGTACTTGCTAATTGGCACGTGGGCAAAGTGCCAGCATAAATAATGATATTCTGTCAGAAGTATTACAAAAACAGCGTTTTGACAATCACTTTTCGAATGCGGAACTGCTGAATATGACAGTTATATATATATAAATGTATAAAAGTATGTATATATGTATGTATATGCGACACATTCAACTGTATAAGGCATATAAAATCGAATTGATTGAAAGGCAGCTGCAAATTTGGTGCATTTGAAATGTTTTTAAAACTAATTTTGTTGTTATTCAAGTTTCAAGTTGAACTGCTAATTGAAAAGCTGTGGCTTAGAAGAGAAATGCTACAGTTATAGTTGCTCTTTCTGTCTGTGTGTGTGTGTGTGTGTGTTGTCAACAAGCAACAACAAGAACAACCTGCTCAGACGATTAACACCAAATCAACAAATAAACAACAATCGAAATGGAAAACCAGAAAACCTGAAATTCTCGGATGAATTCTAGTTGAAATGGGTTTAGCACTTACGTAATGCAGATGTTTTTTTTTTCTTTAATTGCATTCATTTTATTGCACTATATAAAAAAATAAATATACTCTTATATATATGTATAGGCCCATTTCGTCTAAAAAGCCAATCCAATTGTGCAATTACCGCAAACAGCTTAAACAGTTAACAAGCTGAAAGTCTATTTAAACTTTAAGTTATTGTTATTGGGGTTCTGGTTCTGGAACTTTGATTCCGTTAAATTGTTTTCGCTTTTTGGGTTTAGGCACATAAAAGCTTTAAGTCAATTTTTAGTTATTCCTATCTCAAGGGATTGCGTGGCGCAATATTGTTAAGATCATATAAGCCAACAAATGGGCATTTCTTAACAAAAACTGGTTTGGTTTATACTTAATGTAAATTGCAATGCATACAAATGTTAATATTATAATTATTTATTGCTAATGAACCGAAGCCAAGGCACCAATCACAAATCACCAAGCACCAGGTTCAGGTACAAGTACAAAGTTAAATTTGTCGTATGCGTTGCTTATCACGTGCCCAGCTCCTCCTCGTTCCAATGACGCCAGTTGCCGTGCTCTTTCCACTGCTCCTCAGGGTCGCTGCTGCTGCTCTTGACACTTCCTTTACGTCTCTCACCGCTCCTCACTCCCTACACGTTGCCAGCTCTTCAGTCGTGCGCCCATCAATCAAAGTGATTTATGAATAAATTTTTAAATCAACAAACGGTTAACATGTGCACATATTATAATTTAACTTAAATCAAGTCTCAGAAAGCACACAAAAAGTACATTAAGTAAAAAATAAAGCCAAAATTTATACTTATTGACTGGCTGGCACATGCGGCGTATGAGCAATTTTTTGGTTATCAGCTTCAGGCAGACAACCTCACTGGCATTCGGATCAACTGAGGCTTAGCCGATGGCATTGAGTCATCCAATAAATAGTTCAACCTGCACAGCTACAGCTCGATACGTGTATTGAGTGCTCTGATAACAGAATTGTCGCAATTACGTCCAATGTACCAATACGCTACTTATTTGCCGGACAAATATTTGCCACTTGCTGCCTCGACATGCTAATATGGAGCTGGTAATTTGAGTGGCAGCCCAGGAGGAGGAGGGCTACGTGCATATAGAAGATCGCTGGGATCGCTTTGTGTATATACGATAATAGATCTAGTTCAAACATGGACTTAACAATCGAAAACTATGGCATATGAGTAAGAGGTAATTAAATTGAAGAATGAGCAAATAATACGGCAAGTTCCCTGACAAAGCATATATGAGCCCCTTTCCATTGATTTATGGCCCACACATGGTCGCCTCCAATCGCTTTGTCATTGTTAATCGCTCATCACCAGCTTGTTGCCTTTGTTTACCAAAGCTGTAAATTGTTTTAACAAACTCTAATACCCAACGATAGCATTCAAGTTCGATTGGAATCGCATTGAATCGATTCCATTTTGAAAAAAGTTGCAAATCTTTTCATCTAACTGAATCACAGAGAAGCTGCAGCCGATGTTAAGTGAAAACATAAACAACTTCTTAACTAAATATTAACCTTTAAAAGAATCTATAATTCAACTAATTGTGAACATCTTTTACATATTTGCAGCTTGTCTGGCGGATCTGATGTGCTATGTGTGCGATGACTGTGCCCAGTTGAAGAAGGATACGCCGCTGGTGGCCTGCAATGAGGATTATTTCAATAAGGGCGGCAGCAGCGAAGCCTCAACAATAACGACAACCCCAATGTCCACCACAAGAGAGTTAACCGAGAGCAGCAGCAGCAGCAGTAGCACCATGAGTACCACAGAAGGAACACCTACAGTTGAGACTGAAACAACTTCGGCAGAAACTGATGCTCCGGTGACTATGGATGGTACAAGCTCAATCACAGATCAGCCAGCTGAAACTACTCTGCCGCCAATTCCAACGCCACCAACAGTTGGACCCGTTGAGACCACATCTGGTGTGCCCACACCACCCGTTCAGGATCTGTCCCTGCAACTGAACGGTGGACAGGTGGACAGCTCCAGCGAGAGTGCACCAACGCCAGTAGCCGATCGCAGGCGTCGTGCAGTGCTCGAGTCCAGCCCCAGCTATCACTGTTACAGTGTCCAGAAGACAGGTAAGCATAATGGCAATCCAACCAAACCGAATCCTTCTCATCCTGTTCCATCTCTTGTTTCAGTCAACAACACAGTCCACACGGAGCGCGGCTGCTCACGTGTGGAGCCCATGCAATCCGTCTGCGGTGCGCTTGAGGTTCAGAACAATGATATCAAACTGTCTCACTGTGATCCCTGCTCCATGAATAAATGCAACGGGGCCTCATCCACGTTGCAATCGACTTTCCTGGCATCCCTGCTCGTGGCCATTGTTGCTGCTCTACTGCAGCATAACTGAGGAGGAGTCAATTGGGAGGACTCTCCCTGAAAGGCAATCCCTTCCCAGCCACCGTCCACTTTCCAACCCGGTGTTATTTAGTACATATATAGCTCATTGTTTAAGCACAACAAATACACACACACACACACACACACACTACCCTCCCATACGCAGCCACACCCATTTGTTAAGTCATTCGAAATTTTATCTTATTTGTAAGCGAGACACACACGAATATCCACATATATACACATATATATATATATACATTGATAGATATATGTATTTATATATATAATATATACTAATATATACAATAACTAAATATATAATATGAACTTAAGCTTACCAAATGTGAAGCCAAGGACCATTTAATTGATATAAAATAAACTATTTATACACATTAAAACCGAAACTGAATTCAGTCAGGATTTTGATCGTCTGCCAGGATGAGTACGATGGTGGCTTACATCTCTTTGATCTGGGCACTTGGATAGAAGATATCCCCAAGAAATTCCAGACGATACTCTTGCACTTAAGGGCCGGATTCAACCAAATACATTGCCTAGGCAAAGGAATTCAATGTAAATTTTGAGGATAACCCAACTTTGGGAGCTGTGAATCCTTGTAGCTTTAAGGATATCATTCCAAGTCAGCTGCGGGCTGTACAGGTAATTTCATCAGAGAGATAATCAAGTATTGAAATTTTCTAATAAACTTACTATACACTTTAAGAATGGGGTCAATGTCAAGTGTCAGCAATGTCAGATTACGTATACGCCCCACTGTGCAAAGGGAACTAACGAAAAAAGGTTTAATGGGATAGCTATAGACAGATTCGTATAGGTATAGGTTCAGGTATAGGTAGGCATACTTTTAGGCCAGAAAATGCTAAATAAATTTGTCCAGTGCAAACACACACACACATACGCACACACACACACGATAAACGAGAGAAGCGCCTTCCCCTCCAATGGCAAAACGCAAGAGAGAAAAAGATAAGATAAAATTTCATTGATAACCAAAAAACCATCGATTCTTATTTTGCGTATTTGCCACAGTGTCCGCTATAAGTGAACGGACAGCAGGTGCCTCCAAAAAGACTCATAAAAGCTTAACTATCAAGTTTAAAAACGAATGAAACTAAATAAGTTCCTAAGAACAAACGATATCGATGGGACAATAAATATAAATGAAGTAATACCCACAATCCAATAAATATCTTAGCAGTTGCTGAATGAAAGACCCTGTGTAAAGTATGTCAACTCTGAGTGGAATGATACGATGAATATATGTGTGGGTATATGAAGAGCTACTTTCGATTTGAAGAAGTAAAAGTGGTTCCTCTTCATGAGTAATTTGCAATCGATCGATCGATCGATAAGAGTTTATTTACCCAAACGACACTTTTATTATATATAGCCTTGAAATGGAGATATATATAAATATATGTATGTATATTGTGATATATATTATGTATAACTAAAAGTATTTACTTGTTATGCCACTGCTTGGATATCTAATAGAGAATTATAATATGATTCATAGCTAATAAATTTCTTTTGTACTGATTCTATTTAGTTATCGCTTGTGACCAAGTCGAAACCATAAATATCTAAGAACTTTGGGCTTCGAAATCAATTAGGCTGATAAGAGGAGTTGGCAGCACATGGCTTAAGCTTTCCGTATTCGGCTTTCACAATGGGATCTTAAGTCGGAACCTAACCAAAATTATAAAAAACAAAGGAAATTTAAATTTATTTGACCATCATAAACGGCGAGCACCTGAAGTGGCTGCTAATAAATTGGCAATAAACAATTCTGAGAAACAAAAACGATTAATTGCTGCTTATCTTAGATTTGGTTATAAAGAGGTTCGGCCACATCCTGAGGAAGTGCGTTGCTGAAATAATACGGAATAAAGTTCCCCAGGAAACGTATCAAGATATTATCCCTATCGGGCACAAGAGCGTATCATTAAATTTATTTATGCGATCTTATCAGAATTATGGGAATACTCGAACATACTCGGTGCAGTAGAGCAGCCAGCGGGACGCTCCATGGGCGTGGGTATGGGTCTTATCAGTATGGAACCCGGCCCGGCCAACTCATTCACGATAAACAACAAACCATGTTAACAATATATTTAATTGGTAGTTAGCATTTGAGGCTCGAACCGAGCTGTTGTCTGCACTTCTTAGCTCTTTCGTGTGTGATAATAAATAAAACCTTCTCGTGCGCGGGCTTATTCATTTTGAAAAGAATCCTTTACGCATATCCTTTGAAATATACACAACACAAAAGATGCGTCTGCTCAATATATGCCTGCTTTCGCTGTGTGTGTGCGCCGCCATTTGGTGGCCATCAGGTGAGGAAGCCAATTGGATTCTTAATGCATTATTAATGAATCAATTTCCCTGAATAAAGTGCAAGTTTCAATAAAGTGTAAAAAAAATATAAAAGAAACGAAAACGAAATGAAAAAAAAAAGAAACACTCATCGATCAATTTCATTTCTTTAGTGTTCTCTATGTTCGCTGTGATTTTGTCTTCTATGTTTTCAATGTGTTCTATGTGTTTTCTATGAACTACACCAGTTTTTGTTTTAAAAGCAACGTTAGCAACACTCCTTATCAGCATGTTCTGTACTCATTTCAACGAATAGAACCTAACGGCAGCCATGCCCATTATTGTAATTAGTTCTTTGCTGTGTCCAAAAAACTTATGCATGCCTCAAATATGCAAGGAAAACGAGCGAAAAATTAATTGGAATACTTCAAAATATTACAAATTCCAATTGGAACGTGCCAATTACTCCAATTTGATGCCTTAAACTTCTGCAAGTACTTGAATTATGTAGAGTTGATAAGATTCTTGTATTAGATGTAATACTCGAACGGTTTGAGCACTGGCTAAGCTAACACAACATTCGCATCGTAAAACTTAGACTCGAACCCAGGACAACGCTTAGCCAACTCATCCACCCGTTCATACAGGCTTTGCATTGTAAAGTTAAAATTATCTCGAACTTTATCTAGCAAACACGAAGCTAACTCCGATTAATAGATTAGTGCTATCAATTGTAGACGTGTTCTTCCCCTCTTTTTCGAGAATTTACCCGTTTTTATATATATATATTTTTTAACGCAGTTTCATCATTTGAACTTGAGTGCTACAGCTGCAAGGGAAAGGAATGCGACCAAGAAAATGTTCCAGTCGTACAATGCAATGTGGACGACGTCATTCCGACCCCTACTCCGAGTCAGAGTCCGCCTACTGACTCCTCTCCTACAGAGAGTACAGGCACAGATCCTACGATAAGCACTACACCAAATAGCTCCACAGATCCGACCACAGCAACCCCAACTGCCTCTCCGGAAACCACCTCAGATTCCTCGACGGGCTCCTCTTCAGAGCCTACATCAGAGAATACATCTGAAACTTCATCTGAGCCTACAACCGATCCTTCATCAGAGACTACATCAGAAACTACACGAGAACCAACAGCTGAACCTTCAACAGAGCCCACATCAGCACCTACAGCTGAACCTTCAACAGAGCCTACATCAGAGACAACAGCTGAACCTACATCAGCACCAACAGCTGAACCTTCATCAGAGACGACATCAGAAACTACACGAGAACCAACAGCTGAACCTTCAACAGAGCCCACATCAGCACCTACAGCTGAACCTTCAACAGAGCCTACATCAGAGACAACAGCTGAACCTACATCAGCACCAACAGCTGAACCGTCATCAGAAACAACAGCTGAGCCCACAACAGAACCAACTACATCCGCGCCCACAACAGGCGGAGGATCAGAGAATAGACGCCCTGCAGGTCCCGCACAAAGTATGTCCCTTACAGCAAAATAATCTCTGCACATGGAGTTAAATCATTAATGTTGTCCAATCTTCCAGTTGACGTTATTACAGCCGGTCTGCGGTCGAGTCGCACACGTCGCTCTTTGGCTGCACAGGCAGCGGATCACTTGGTGCGCAACTATAGATCCTATGAGGTTTACGGACGTGCCATACAATACGAAACATCGGTCTGCTACACCATTGTAGTGGGTGACGGTAAGTAGAGGCGGGACAATCCGGATTAATCGTATTGCCGAATGGATAAAATCAATTCCCGTTTCGTTCAACAGAGATTCAACGCGGCTGCGCCAGGGCACAGAAGGGTCAAGACCGCTGTGAGGCAGTGCGTGAGCAGGCCGGACTTCCTAAAAATTCAACGGTTACTTGCAATATGTGTGTAATGAATCGTTGCAATGGCAGCGCCACTCTTCAGGCATCCGTTGCAGCTCTGCTCCTTCTGATGGGTCTCTCACTCAGGAGCCTCTTCTAGTGCAACCACTTGTCTACCTCTGTTAACTTGTATTATATAATTTGTATTACATTGGCTATGTGATTTATATTTGACAATTGCATTCTAACAAAATAAAACAAAATAAACTAAATATATATAAATCTTCTTAATTCACAAATATCACGATGGAATTGCCATACAATCCACATGGATTATATCAAAACTCCAAATCGACCTTAACAGATCAACTAAATGAGAAATGGAAATTTCGATTTCTGTAAGCATTTTACGCTGTTAAAAATAGCAATCCTATATTTGATCTCAGTTTATAAACTTTTCCCATTAATTATTATAAATCAGATTAGGTTCAAAATGGTGGAAGAAATCGTATAAACTTTTTTAAGTGCGTGCAAATATTCTATCATGGGATCACGTTAGAGAGGTGCGTTTCCTAGAAATTAGACTCTAATCTTATCAATGACATCGATACAAACTTATTGGGATGATAAATTGAAATCATAAACATTCCCATGCTCCAAATGTACCGACATAGATATATGGATATATATTTTGCAGATCTGTCATATTTTTGATTCTAGCTATTAAGCATTTATTTGCAGCCCAAGTACCACAAGACGTGTACAATATCTCTTTGTCTTTATAGTTATATATATACATATATTGCAGACTTGTCATACCTTTGACTATAGCTGTAAAGTTTTTATATGCAGTCCTCTTTCTTGGAACTAATTGCAGTTCAGCCAATATTTGTTTTTTGATTTCAGCAATAGAGTTTCCTAAATCAATTACATAAAACTATCTCTACTAGTTCTAGCCAGATATAAAAGATTGTGAAATCTACAGCCTTTATGGGGAAGTACCTTACAGGTAAATCAAACTTGAACTAGCAAAAGTATTCAAGAACTTACATAGTCTCTTTCAATAGGAACTTGCTATTGATCTACGGAATACACAGAATTTACAAAGAATATCACAAAATATCTGTTTATTTACTTAATTATATATATTATATTTACATCAAATGACTTTTAGATGTATAAAAATGAAATACATATTTAATCCTATCCTACACACTGTGACTATGATAACTTTACAGATGTTAACTTACACTTAGCCTGGACACGATCCCATTTGCAAATTTTCATCCAAAGGTTTTGTGTTTTGTTTTGCGCGAACTTAATGTTCGCTGTAGCAGCTGGAACCATAGATGGCGCTAGCTATGCATACTTCACATTTGTAATAAAAGAGAAGAAGAATCTATTATGCCCTTTATTAATTATTGAATAAATAATTGAATTTGAATTTGTTCTACGGTTAGGAAAGAGCGAAATTAGCTTAAACTGACTCAATAAGGGTATTATGGGGTGGACTAGGTTGAGAAGGAACTTTGGCTGAGTTTTATATCATCATCATACGTATACGAGAATGTGATAGAAGTGTATAAAAAGGGGACTCCCTTGGGGTACATCAGAATTTACTTAGACTGGTCTATAAATTGTAAATCTAAGTACAACATTTGGGTTCTATCTTTTAAGTAAATAGAAAAAAGGTAGAGAACACAGTACAGCTAACTATAAAAAGTAATAGATCGTAGTTTAAAAGTCAAATTTGTTGTAATCGAGAAGAAATTGTGGCAGCACAGTACTCAGAATAATTTTAGACTATATTAAATCAAAGTTTTCGTTTTATTTACAGCTGCAACTAAAGTAAACTTGATTAACTTAAAGGGTTGTCGAAAAAGGTTTGGAAAGTTTTACTATCAGATAAAAAAGAAAATGTTGTCTCAGGAGAAGGGATTCTCCAACTTTCCATTGACCTGAAGAACGCCACTGGTTACCGTATGCTTCGTGGGCGTCAAACCAAATCTTCGGCTGTCCCGGCGACGTCGGTAGTCGCTGCCATACGAGGACATGCAGTAGCAGGGCTTCCAGCTGGGCTGTCGTTGCAGCTGACTCTGCTCATGGGGCGACCGTTCCGTGGTCCAGACAGGTACGTAATGTGTCCAAGTTTCTCCATCACGGTAAATGCTGCCCGCATCGGCACCGCCAGGGCTGGTGTACACATGCTGTGGATAATACTGTGGATAGTAGCCATCGGAGCCGGAGCCGAACCTAGAGGTGCCTCGGCTGCTGCCTTCATAGCCGCGATGCTCACTGGAGAAATTGGGATTCCATTGTGACTTGGGATCGTAGGGCTTTCTAGACTTGTGCTTGGAATCGTTGCTGCTCCCGCGACCCTTGTAAATGGGCACACTTGCATCCTCTGTCATGTGGGTTAAAATAGAAGAGAGATTAACCCGAATTTAATTAGAACACTTTTGCTTACCCTTCTCGCCCTGCTGCTGGGCGGAACTGGTCTCATTTCCATCTCCCTCGGCGGTAATCTCAAAGGTGATGTCCGTGTGGATGCCCACACGTTTCTTATGTTTACCCAAATCCGTAATTTCGACGCTCTCCTTGGACTCTGCTTTGAAGTAGTATCTATTAGGTTGTTGTCTCATTTGCTTTGCGGAAGGCTGCGGCCCATTTTAATTACCTTTCGTTTGCTGCTGTCCATCGCCCGTATCGACGGTAACACGCACGCCGTGTATCTTTGGCCGATTACCACTATTTGCTACACCACCACCTCCACCTCCGCCACCAACTCCAGCACGTCCGGTGCCCTGATCATAGCCAACACCGCTACCCTGTCCCTGTCCCTGTCCCTGCTGGCCCTGTCCCTGGCCGATTATAACCGGCACACCCGTCTGGCTGTTGTTGCTCTGGGTATCCATGTCATCGAAATCCAGCTTGGATGACACTTTATTCGCCTGACCTGGTTACAGTTACGACGGCCCGTGTCCACGTACCAGATGACATCCACGTTGTTTGTTTTGCGGTTTAGCATAGAAATTAGATTTAGCAGAGAAAATTTCATTTAAGCTTGTATGCAAACACTTCGACGACCACATCTCCTCCTCCACTATCCCAGCCCCCATCCATGTGCTCATCCTCCAAAAGAACATCGGAGCAACTGGAGCGTATCTTTCGCTGGCCGTAGCGTCTATAAGTGGCGCAATTAGCGTACGCTGACTTATTTATGGATATATCCCTCGCCATCTCCTCCCTCTTCCAGCATACACCTGACTGCCTTCCATGTGAATCAGATGCACTTTGTCCACTTTTAATTGCACTTCAATATGCAAAACTTGTGCACTGCTAATGAAGCTGATGCTAGATGGGATTACACTCGGACAACTCTCTGTTGAATATGGGTTACACTAAGTTCCATTGATTTACGAATCAGCTACCTTTGGATGGGATGGGAGGAGCTGGTACTCTGAGTAGATTTACTTTAAAGGAATCTATTTGAATATTTAATCCTGATTTTCCCTTAAATACTTAATTGACATATTGTAAAAAAGTTTCAACATTTTGGAAATGCCCACAGACGCTGTCAATTTGATTGGAAGATTGAAATCTCCATCAGACACACCTGTCATTACCTAAAAAAAAAGCCAATTAAGAATCTGATTTGCTTAACAACCTTTCACACAATGATGAGACAACAGAACGCAGCATAAGCCAAAGTAGACTAAAGAGCTCGGATACATTTTGACATATAATAAATAAAGTCGTTTTTATATATATTTCAGCACTTGACACGATCTTTAAAGGAATTGACCAAGTTCTGAGAGATTGAAAGCGCGTTTTGTGTGCGCACTTGAAAACCGCCGAGAAACGACTAAAAAAATCAGAAACGTTAACGTAAACCGCCAACAAACCGATTTCAAATTTCTGCCAAGATTCATTAAAAATTTTAACTAGCCAGTTGTAGTAACTGAGCAGCAAAACTTGTTGTTAAGTTTCTTCGAATACCCTGTAATAAAAAGGTAAGGCTGGAAATGGAAATACAAATATTAGAAAATAAAATAAAAAATATCTTTCCCAACTAAAAATTGATTTCAAATGATGCAAAATTTGTTGCAGGAATTAGGGAAAAGCCAGAAAAACCCAATTGAAGAAGTGGTTGAATAGTGATTTCTATTAAGATTTGGGAAAATAGAGGACTTTAAAGAGAGTGTTGCTTGGGTATGAACTTTGACCTGTTTCCATCTGAATACATATAGAAGAGTTAATGCTTTGGATAGTATCTTAACCTGATCCTAAGACCTATTAAAGGATCGTTTAGGAAGAAGCGAAAAACTATCTTAGACCAGTTTACAGGGTATCTTTGTGTGAAGCAAACCCCACTAGAGCATTTATCTGTTTGTTGTTTCTGTTTCGGTGTCGGTTTCTGTTCTAATGTTGACGTTTTGAGCTTTGTAGATAACATCTTGATTGGGTCCGTAAAGTGATTCGCTGAGTTTGTTACCGAGCTGGGCTGCAGTTGCATATGGCTTGGTAGGAGTGAGGGGGGCGGGGGACAGGGGTGTTGCAGCCTCTGTTTCTATAGTTAATGCGTATAAAGACGATGTTAACTCCCTCCCCCCATCGGTTTCTACTAAATTGCCAGTAATCGCTTGGCTGGCATCTATTTTGTTGCTGTTGTTATTATTGTTTTTAGTAAAGTTTCCGCCGTTGTATCTAAAACATTCTATTGTATTGTAGTTTGTTTTTTTTTTATCTCTTTTCTGTTTTTGGTCTTTTTCATAATGCTCTCATCGTTAATCATGGAGATGGCGATTCTCGCTAGCTATATAACAATTATATTTTGTGGCAATTTTGACAGCGCGAAAACGATTATCTTCATTAGCTGTCGGCTTACCAAATGGCATCCAAATCAAATTCAAGTTCAAGTTGAGCTTCAAGTTTATTGCGTCTGCGATTAGGGCAGCTGATATACTCCCCCCCCCCCACACTTTTTGGTAATATCCCTCATTTGGTTAAGCTTCCTCTGTATTAATGAACAATCCAAGCCGCAGACATTTGTCAGAGCTCACCCCTAGAACCATCCATTCGGACTACAAGCCCAACTCCGCACACATGTTGGAATAATAATGTCAAGCCAAACAAATGTAAGGACCATAAATTCTTTCATTCGATGTACCCGACCCCGCCCCCGAATCCTTGGAGAAGGCTCTTTAGTTTTGGCCTGGCTCCTGGGCAATTAATTAGCAATTGCATTTGCTGCTGTCATTACGTGTGATAATTAAAAGGGCGCACAAGTCCAGGCCAAGAGGACGGAAGTGGGTCGGAAGTGGCGGCATACAAAAGAAATTCTGGCAAATGTATGGCCATAAATTTGATGACCCGGCCTGGTAGAGGCTTGGTTTTGGTTTAGTTTAGTTTGGTTTGGTTCGGTTTGGTTTGGTTATGGCCAGTTCCTGCCCTAAGCTCAACTGCAAATGCACTTTAATCTCGAATTTATCAAGTGTAATAGCTTGGGCCAGGGGTTGGGCCATTTCTAATGGGGATGAGATTATTGTTGCCCGGGGCCACAGCTCCAATTCTGCCGCACACTCTTTTGTAATCTGGCGGATTAGAAGCGCACACCCAACACCCACAGCACTCACAGCCCACAATCAGGGTGCACATGTGTGTGTGTGTGTGTGTGGGGGCGTGGAGAAAGGCTCGGCCTGTCTTGAATGTAACTGCACTAGTCGTACGTGCAGAGCCATTAAACAGATGGATTTCGTTGTCAACATTTTTAATATACTTTTGCCAACTGGCATGCCACTGACTGGAATCTCTCATCTGGCCAGAAGGACGGATCTGACATTGCTTCCATTGCATCTATTGCAGCGATTTGCATAAAGTTTTGCGCTGGTTGCTTGCAACAACTTAATTTTCATTGTTTCTATGCATTTATGTTGCACTTGCCGGACCTGCCAGAGTGCAGTTACTCAAGTGTAGCTGGTAAGTTCAAGTGCGTTGTCATCGTCGTCGTCGTCGTCGTCTTCCACTCAAGTTATTTTCTGCACTTGCATAATTCTCAGTACAACTCCCACTCAGTGCCCGGCTGGGATGCAGCACTTGAAATATTCTGTAGCATACTTTCAGGGCTGTTGAATAGAAATCAGGACCAGCACTCGGAATTATTTCGTAGCATACTTTTTGGGTTCCAAAAAATAAATGTGCGAGGTGCAAGCTCAATACCTCGAGCCCTATATAAGCGAATCGTTTAGTTATTTTTATTAAGATCTTAGCATTGATTGAATCACGTTTATAGGAGTAGAGCTGCAGGATAAGAGAAGGCTTAAGGTAAAAGGATATCATTATAAAGATACGGAAGTTTATCTGTGGCTGTGCACTCTGACAGAAGTCTTGGATACTGAATTCTATTGCTTAGAAAGAATTCCAAGACCGTGAGGCACATATTTATATTCATACCACAACTTGGCATTCGTACCCACAATTCCGTTGACCCGTTGCTTGATGACACTCAAAGGAAGATTAATTTATTTTGTGTACAAATTCAATTTTACGGTAATTTATTTAAATTCACAAATTAACTTTTATCTATAGATGTGTGTCAAAAATACACTGCGCTGAATTTTATTTATATTTACTTTAGTTTGCCAATTAGAGTGCATAAATATCAAAAGCTTTCACTTTTGACTCAATTAAAGCCTTCCTTTGATTTTATAGAGCATGATTTATACATTAAAATGTATAAAACTTAATTGGAGGATTTTAAATGAGTTTCTGCTATCGCTTTTTATTGACAAATAAAGTTGGCATATATATATGTGAAATTCTAAGCCTGGTTTATCGGAAGTAAACAGTTTTCTGCTGCATCAGATACTATTTAGGCTTGAGTACGAGTATCTAAAGTTTCTTGACCACAAATGTTGCAGGAGGACGGGGAGAAGGAAACACATAAGGACAAATGTTGTTGAAAGCCTGTTCAGATACAGATACAAAGATACGACATGTTTGGCCAACAAAGCCAATGTAGACAGAGGGACACCCAGACTGACAACAGGACATACTATACAGAGAGGCAACTGGCAGAGCATTTGTCCAGTTTACAAACAATTAAAATGGCAAAATCAAAATCGAAATTTACAAATTTATGCGTCTAGCTGCCAGAGCCATTTTACAATAAACAAAATAAATTGCACAATTTTGAGAGGGGGGTGGGGATGGTTGGACTGACGTTCAAACTAATGAAATAATGGGCCAGTGGAATTAAATTATGGCCCAACAATTCCCTGGAGTGTTCGACTCCGACTCCAGAGTCTAGACAATAACTAAATTTGCACCAAGGTAAAGGAAACGTACATTTTGATTGCATTGTTACCGTTTGATTTCCACCACCGAGCGACCTGCCAACCAACCCCCAAGTCATCCACAGTGATCCGACGACCCATTGCTTGATCCGCAGTCGACCTGTGCTGCGCACCCTCCCCCTCCTCCGTCCCCTCAGCACTTCAACACCGATTGACTATTCACACTCATGTTTCTATATAGTCCTATACTATATATCGCATTATTATTATAATATTTTTCTCTTATTCTCTTGTAACGCTTTGCTATTCGCATATAAAATTTTTATTATTTGCTCGTTTACGGCATTTGCTCTACGCTTTATCGTTTCTCGTTTTCACTTCTCTTTTCTCTTTTATTTTTTCTGTTTTCCCTTTTCCCTTTCTCCTTTCCCGTTTCTCGTTTACTTATGTAGTGCGAAATTATCACAAAACGCATTGAATTTGCTGTTATTGTTGTCGGTTGTCGGCAGTCGGGCACCCACCCCTCAACCTCATCCTCATCCTCACCCTCATGCTCACCCTCACCCTCACCGTCAATCCTCGCTCTTGATGCAGTGCAGCGGAAGGGAACGACTGCTGCCTCCGCCTCTGCTACAACGTGTGTCGTCTTATCGCTTCCTTTGTTGAGTGCTCAACACAGCCACCAACGCTGTGGTTTCTCTCTAAAGCGGCTGCCACAGACAGTTCACAGTGGTTCCAGCTGCATTGATTTTGTATGCAAATCTACGCATAATTGTTTTATATTAAAATTTAAAGTAATATCATATAAGACGGACATATATCAATCACATACTTTATCAAAATTATAAGCAACAATATGCAAATTCAATATTTACTGCCAAAATAGCAACTAAAGAGCTACGACTTACTTGATCTTTGCTCTGTTTTCCAGCTGCTTTTATATACTACCATAACTTATTCAAATCATATATAATAATCCCAATTCAAACCTCCTGAAACCACATTAGTTCCATCAATCTGATTATAATCTAATGTAGTTGGTTTCCACCTCAAAATTGAATCCAACGATACCTCAAAATTGCCCTTACTTTTGGTATTTCTGTTAGATTTATGCTGTTAACATAAGCATTAACATTCCCCTAACATTATATGTAAAGCTACACATTAAATGCCACATTTGTCACTTCCTTAATATATATATAGATAATGCAATAAGTCTGTTTCTCTGTCTCTCTCTCTCATATATAATTTTCCATAGTTTTCATTATAATATCCCAGTACCTTAGCCCACTGTGCATGCAGGGTTACTCTAGGCCACCTTTCCAACGCGACCAGCAGGTTGTTCTAAGAGCAAAAAAATTTCGTTTAAGGCTCTTGAAAATGAAAATGTGCTCTGCCGCGGCAACCGCTGCTGCTGTCGCTGCTGCTGCTGCTGCTGCTGCTGCTGTTGCTGCTGCTTGTTGACCGTCCGTACAAGCTGCCACACCCCTCGTAGACATCAAGAACTCCACCCATTGCCCGGCACTTAGCTGACAATGAGCAGTGACAGCTCAGAGGACAATGATGGCTTTGGGTTGGGGTGTCCCTTTTGGAGAGCCGCTTGTGGTTTCACCACAGACTCCGGTACGTTTGGTACGCCGTCAGTCTGCACGTCTGTTGCATCTGTCGCATGCCGGAACTAAACAACAACAGTGGCACCCAAGAGACGAGACACACCCCCTCAGCGGATGCAGGACTAACCAGGGACTCAGCCCCTGAGTTCCAATTCCAATTGAAGTTCGAACTTCAGCCCGATCCCGATAATGATGCGTACGCGTTGGGCGATTATGATGGGTTTGATAGAGACGACAACTACTCGACTTGACATGCATGATTTAGTGCGCTCTTACAACCTGCTCCATGCTACCCCATGACCCGGCAATCAACATCCCCTGCAGCACTTCCTCCTCCATGCCTCCATGCTTTCATTCCGCCGCTTCGTTTCCATTTCGCAAATTGCAAATAAGTCGCTGGCCAGTCGCCGTGTGCCGTGTGACATTTCTCGCAAATTATGTTTTTGCACCAGGACCAGCCAAAAACCTAATCCGATTATTGTCTACTGCTGTCCCTAGCTTCAGTTGTAGCTGTAGCTGTAGCTGCTGGGTCCAGTTCCGGCACAGGTTATGACTGTGGCTGTGCCTGCCTCTGCCTCTGGCTCTGCATTCGGTTGCAGTTTTTGTATCGCTGCCAGCATATGGCGTATATGCATTGAGGCATTGTCCTGGCCAGGATTCGGATTCGGGATTTGGGGTTACACACACGCCCCATAATTGGATTTCGATGACTGCAAATTGGTGATAATTTCGATTTGCTTCCGGGCAGCGCACGTGATTCGAGCTACTATTCCCGCGAAATGTTACCATCTGCCACCAACAGCGCATTCTAGGACTCTTTATGCCGGGTCGTGACTGGCTCAACATTGGGATTCCGCCATTGACATAGGGCCAGCCGCAAAATATGTCAAGTTCTTTATCGCTTTTGCTACCAAATCTCTGAAAAATGTCCGCTAAATTGTTTAAATTGAACTGGGAATAAGGCAAAAGTATCTTTTAAGTTCAAAAGATGATTGGGAGTAGGAAAACTGAACGAAAAACTGGAAAATGTTTATCACGGCGCAGACTGTTGTAGCGAAACTTGTATAGATATACATCTGTATATATAAACATTTATATAAATTTATATATAGAAGCCATTAGTATCAATATCTAAAGAGCTTATCGCCCTCACGAATAGGGCTGCGTTTTTATATTAAAAAAGGAAATGATTTCGTGTTGCAAGTGCCAAATAATTGTTAATAAGATCTGGTGCTCAGGGTGCTACTACGATATAATTTTAACTTTGATTATGGTAAAACTTTAGTAAGCTTTGCTGTAGCAGATAAAACCTGCAATTGATTGGACTCCATCTAAGATTTACTCAAGCGACTGAATAAGTGTGATGAGCGACATGGCAGCTTGGCAAATCTAGAAGCAAAAAGAGACTTAGGTTTGGATCGATTTATATATAGATATATATACATTGATGTAATTACCTTTAAATAGGTGTCATAAGAAGCTTCATAGACGGCTGCACTGATGCCCAGCTCCTGCTGAGAACGTTGCTGGATGAACGCCAGGGCACGTCTCTGCTTGGGAGTAGCCAAATACCAGTTGCATGTTTGGACGGCGACTCCAACCTGTTGGCTCTATAGAAAATCGTATAAGTATAATATATATCTTGATAGGAGTATTATCCTACCTCGGTCTTTATGATCTGGCCTCCATAGCAGTACAGAAACAATTGCAGTAATATGTCAAGGACAAAAACTAAGTAGGTAACCATTGCCATAGATACGTCCATGCGCTGTGAATATATAATAAATCTCACTTCTATATAATTACACACATATTGTATATAGCCTTACCGTTAATATATGATAGATGCAAACTCCAATCTGCATGGAGCCAATGAAAAACTGTCCAAATACAATGGGCTTGTACACAGTGCAGAGCTCATTGGACATATTGATGAGCAGCACATGATAGTCTATCACGTCGGAGAGTTGGATTTCCGCCAAGTCGACCTGGTCAAAAGGAAGTTCCCGAATAATATGTTGAAGCGACTGAAAATGAGCCCGGATATTGGTGGAAAATGAGATATAGAGACAATCAGAAGCCGCGGGATATAAAGTCCCAATAGTGTAACCAACAATAATATAAACATAGGCGATCGCATATCCTGGAAAGTCCATCGTATTGAAAGGAAACCTAGAAATGGAAACATCTTTTTGATATTGGAAGAATAATGATATAGTATTTCCCTCACTTCATGAGTACGGGTAGCTGCTTTGTGTATTCGACACCCCGCAAAATACTTATGATAATATTTATTATGGGGCCAACTGCGAAGAAAATTAGATTACAGACAAAGGCAATGGAAATCTTTAGACATATCGAAGCGGAAAACTTGTTGGCTTCTTCTACGTAGGCGAACTCCTCAGGCGTTCTCCGTTGGGCTACCATAGATATAAATTAGAAATTAGAGAAAAGACTAACCTCACTTAAACTTACATATGAGATACATTTTCCTGAAGCACTGCATCATATCGGATAATCTTTGCTTGTATAAAATAATCGTTGCCATCCTGATGATACTCAGCGCGGTAGTCAAGGAGACACTCATACAGGCTGTAACTAGATGCATGTCCTCCCGATTATATATAGCGAAATAACACATTGGAATCTGTGCGGATAAAAGTGTAAAGAACGCAAGATGTCTAAAGCCAAAAGTCCAGGTCGGACCATCAGAAATACTCATGTTGACACCCATTACACGGAGCACGGTCTCCTCCACTTGAAATAGCTGACTCATGTCTAGGCTTCTATTTACTAAATGACAAAGGATTCGCATTAATGGAAGCCTTTATATCCAGAAGTCTTAATTACCAGTTTTCTATGCCCTGCAAATGCATAAAAAGGGTATATTGTGAGACAGTATGTTACAGGCAGATCCATATCTTAAAGGACATGGATCGCCAATACAGGGCAACGGCAGACCTTAGTACAGGGTATTTCCTAGTCGAACAATATTATTTCGCAGTAATCAAACTTGTTGAATTAGTTAAAAGCAATTAACATTGTTTTGCCACTCTTCAATTATTTAAACCCTCTGACTAAGGATGTCATCAGGGCAGAGTCGAAAGAGGGGGGCCTAATGACAGGGGATCCGCCTTCTATCGGACAATTAAAGCTAAATTGATGTAAATATTTTCAAGGCTTACTTTTTTGCATTATTCAGTGCATTTGATGACTTTGATTCGAATTCTAACACATGGAACTATACAAGGATACCAGAAATCGATATCTATAGTAAGTGTAAGAAGGCAAGGAATGTTTGAGCTGCTGATGGCAAAAGTAGTGATTTTTGAATCACGGAGTGATCGGTGAGCATGATTTAAATATCCACGCGAGCTTAACCAGTGATTGAGTCACCGATAATTCGTTGAACTGATTAACTATCCCTTTCTTTTAGGCACCAGCAGTTACACAAGCCGCTCCACGTGCCCTGACGAAATATTGCAGAGAGCAAGAAGAAGCTGGAATGCAATTATTTTGGCATTCTCTGTGAAGGGGCAGGGGTGTCTGCCGATAAGCACGATCGTGTGTTATCGTGGGCGGGAGAATTCAAATTCGTCATAATATGAAATCGTAAGTTAAGCTCGTTTAATTTAATAAAATTATACTTTTATACAGTGTCGTGTTAAATTTTTGTTTATTATTTGATTATAAAGTATTTTTGTTCAATAATTATTTCTTCCGTTTGAGCTTTGATAAGCTGAAGGCTATTAAATTGTAGGATGCTTTCTCTGCATTTGGCTTTTAAATTCTAAACTCATTTTATATGACACAAATTTTCCAGCATATTTTGATTTAAGTGACAAATAATTGTTAACAAAATCAGGTGCTCAGGGTGCTACTACGATATAATATTAAACTTTGATTATGGTTCAACTTTAGTAAGCTTTACTGTAGTAGATAAAACCTGCAATTGATAGAAGAGATTAAATGAGATAAGATTTACTCAAGCGACTGAATAAGTGTAATGAGCGACATGGCAGCTTGGCAAATCTAGAAGCAAAAAGATACTTAGGTTTGGATCGATTTATATATAGATATTTATACATTGATGTAATTACCTTTAAATAGGTGGCATAGGAAGCTTCATAGAAGGCTGCACTGATGCCCAGCTCCTGCTGAGAACGTTGCTGGATGAACGCCAGGGCACGTCTCTGCTTGGGAGTAGCCAAATACCAGTTGCATGTTTGGACGGCGACTCCAACCTGTTGGCTCTATAGAAAATCGTATAAGTATAATATATATCTTGATAGGAGTATTATCCTACCTCGGTCTTTATGATCTGGCCTCCATAGCAGTACAGAAACAATTGCAGTAATATGTCAAGGACAAAAACTAAGTAGGTAACCATTGCCATAGATACGTCCATGCGCTGTGAATATATAATAAATCTCACTTCTATATAACCTCACATATTGTATATTACCTTACCCCTAATATATGATAGATGCAAACTCCAATCTGCATGGAGCCAATGAAAAACTGTCCAAATACAATGGGCTTGTACACAGTGCAGAGCTCATTGGACATATTGATGAGCAGCACATGATAGTCTATCACGTCGGAGAGTTGGATTTCCGCCAAGTCGACCTGGTCAAAAGGAAGTTCCCGAATAATATGTTGAAGCGACTGAAAATGAGCCCGGATATTGGTGGAAAATGAGATATAGAGACAATCAGAAGCCGCGGGATATAAAGTCCCAATAGTGTAACCAACAATAATATAAACATAGGCGATCGCATAACCTGGAAAGTCCAACGTATTGAAAGGAAACCTAGAAATGGAAACATCTTTTTGATATTGGAAGAATAATGATATAGTATTTCCCTCACTTCATGAGTACGGGTAGCTCCTTTGTGTATTCGACACCCCGCAAAATACTTATGATAATATTTATTATGGGGCCAACTGCGAAGAAAATTAGATTACAGACAAAGGCAATGGAAATCTTTAGACATATCGAAGCGGAAAACTTGTTGGCTTCTTCTACGTAGGCGAACTCCTCAGGCGTTCTCCGTTGGGCTACCATAGATATAAATTAGAAATTAGAGAAAAGACTAACCTCACTTAAACTTACATATGAGATACATTTTCCTGAAGCACTGCATCATATCGGATAATCTTTGCTTGTATAAAATAATCGTTGCCATCCTGATGATACTCAGCGCGGTAGTCAAGGAGACACTCATACAGGCTGTAACTAGATGCATGTCCTCCCGATTATATATAGCGAAATAACACATTGGAATCTGTGCGGATAAAAGTGTAAAGAACGCAAGATGTCTAAAGCCAAAAGTCCAGGTCGGACCATCAGAAATACTCATGTTGACACCCATTACACGGAGCACGGTCTCCTCCACTTGAAATAGCTGACTCATGTCTAGGCTTCTATTTACTAAATGACAAAGGATTCGCATTAATGGAAGCCTTTATATCCAGAAGTCTTAATTACCAGTTTTCTATGCCCTGCAAATGCATAAAAAGGGTATATTACACTTGTGAGACAGTATGTTACAGGCAGATCCATATCTTAAAGGACATGGATCGCCAATACAGGGCAACGGCAGACCTTAGTACAGGGTATTTCCTAGTCGAACAATATTATTTCGCAGTAATCAAACTTGTCGAATTAGTTAAAAGCAATAAACATTGTTTTGCCACTCTTAAATTATTTAAACCCTCTGACTAAGGATGTCATCAGGGCAGAGTCGAAAGAGGGGGGCCTAATGACAGGGGATCCGCCTTCTATCGGACAATTAAAGCTTAATAAATGTAAATATTTTCAAGGCATAATTTTTGCATTATTCAGTGCATTTTGATGACTTTGATTCGAATTAAACGATAGCAGATATCTGGCACAGCTGAAGGGATCCCCTGGAGCCGATCCAGTGTGTTGGACTACAAAGAAGTAAAGTGTTTCCTCTGGCTTAACAAATTTACTAGGCGAATGTGCTAACAAACTGATAGCTTAGTCCCTATCAAGTATATTATGGAGATGCTGCCTGCTACCTGTTTATTACCACAAATTAAAGAGTTCCCTTTTTAACGATTTATAAAAAGGAGATTGAAATGTAAAATTTTGAGAGATTTTCAATTCGCAGATTTGGCGAACACTTTCGCTTTCCTTCGGCCCCTTTGGCTGATGGCCTGATGTCTGGTCTCTTATTACGTATCGAATTGTGCCCAAGGGGCGTTTGGTGTCAATTTATGCAGCTCTCCTGCAATTTCCGGTATATTAAAGCAATTTCCAGGCAAACAGCTAGCAAAAGGTCTGTAAATGGCACTGGACATGACCATGGCTTAATCCATATGAATATGTGACTGCTGCGACGTGGCTTTGGAGTAACCAAGTCTGTGGTGTCCTGGCGCTAATCATGGGCCACAGGCGTAGCCTAGGGGGGTCTTTGGGAAAGAAATCATACTTCTACTGAACCCCCCAAGCAAAGATTTATACACACGCCACTGTTTTCTGATGGGGTGGGGGGAAGGGAAGATTCGAATTGAAGTGGGAAAAGTCTCGAGGACAAGCAGATACTCAGAGATCCTCAACAGCGTTTCAATCACTTTACGCAATTTTCCACCTAAATCAAAGTTAAGCGCCCCGCAGCGAACCCTTTGCTCCCCTCCCCTTGTACCTTCCCACCTCTCCCAATGCTGGTTAGCACCCATCCTCCGTGGAACACAGCCAACCAACCACCGATGAGACGCAATAAAAAATTGCTCAAAAACTGAGTAAAAATGTCAAAACGTTTTAACAGCATTGGAAAAGCAGCAACAATAAAAATGAGAATGAAATGAAAACGAAAACGAAAATGAGAATGAAAATTCGCAAGCAGCAACCAAAATGCAATTTATCTGACGGGTGGGTCTACAAGTGCCGCCGCTGCACCCAGGGGGACTGTTTGATTTACCGTCAACAGGAGATTAAAAAAAAAAGAGAAGAAAAATAATAAAAATAAGGTGGAGAATCTGAACGTTACGAGTATATAGCCAAAAAGTGAATTAAGAACTTGTGTGGTGGAACGAAGCAACCAATCGAAGGGTGGTTCAGGCCAGAGCTCAAAAAGCAGGGAGCAGGCCTATAGGGGAGGGGGCAGCGTAAGGCAAATTGAGTTGCAACACTTGGCAGGTTTTTATCTACGCACCACAATCAAACAGCCAGTCAGGAGGGTAGCGATGGTTTACAGAACGAAACCACCAAAAACGTGGCATTGGTGGCTCACTGACCAACCAGGACAACGACTGGACGACTCGGCTTTGGGCTGGGGACAAGCATTGGGAGCTCTGTGTGCGTGTGTGTGTGTGTGTTGGTTGGCGTTGATAACAAGATTTGTTTTTCAAAAATTATGCTGGGTCGTACTTAATTACGTTGAAAAGCGCAATGGACAGCAGAGCAACAGAACCACAGAAGCCACATCCCAGCCGTCGACATACCCTAGTCCTTGCGCAGAGCCAGCCCAGGCTCAAGCCCATTGCCACTTCCATTGCCTTGCCCATTGCCATTCCCAGTTCGAGGCAATGCGGCAATTTAACTAAATTAATTTTAGAGCGTGCTCGTTCTTCGATTTGTGAAAAGTGCCGGCAGCCATCAGGAGTCAAGAGAGTGTGGCCCAAACGTTTGATTTTGGCCAGATACGAGTATGGTAATGGCTTACAGTCAGACAGGGAGACAGACAGACTGACAGACAGGCAGGGAGATAGGCAGACAGGGAGATCGTATACGCACAACGTACAGGGAGTAAAAGTGACACACCCTCCCTCCCTCTCACACGCATCCTTAGACAAATGCGGCCGGGCGATGCAGGAGTTTACCAGGACTTTACCAGGAGTTCGCACTCAACATGAATATTCCATTAAACCAAGCGGAGAATTGAACAATTTTCACTTTATGATTTATCGTAATGAGCTTTTTATTTACGGCCTTTGCGTTTCATTGTTGTAGAAGTGTTTGCCGCTTAGAAGCTTGTTTTCAAAATTAAAAATTAATTAGGCATTTATCATTTCCTTTTTCTCTCCCGCTTTTCCCTTCTTCGTTGAAATCGAGAAATCGCTAACAGATGGCCTGACATTTGTCGTAGGAAGGAAAGCTATGTCTATGCCTTGAGATTAATGATAGAACTGCTACATTATAATATCAGACAATCAGGTTGTACTGGAAATATGTTAGTACAAACGGTTACAGCAGATGTTACTTCTCAGCTGGGAGATCGCACATTGATCATAGGTTAAACTAGATAGATGCTCAGCACGAACTATTGTAATAGGTATATTAAAGGGTTTCGGGAGATCCACTTAAGGTATAACATGTACTACAGCTACCACTACTATTTTAAGAATAGATAGAATGGGTAGGACGGAAAAGGAACAGGGTTTCATTTAAGATATACTTTCTCCGTTCCAGATTTAGCTAGAACCAATTTATTAAATTGCGCATTAATTTCGAAACTAACTGACTAGGATTTATGGTTAATAATAATCTGTGGAAACGAACCAAAAAAAATGAAGAAGCAACTGTCAGCTGGTTTTAGTTCTTGGGGCTATCGGGTAGCTGACATCGGGGGAAAACGCTACTCTCGTAGGTTGGGACCATATACTTGATATTGATAAATGCATTGGGGCCACCGCAGAACTCCAACAGCTTCAGTGTGTCCTCGATGACGTCGCCAATCCGTTTGCTGCGATCTGGATCGACGCCTTCACCAAGATTTACATTCACATTCTTGTAAAGATTGCATACAGCCAGCAGCTGGCGATAGAATGGTACGAGGGCCTGTCCCACACAAGGTCCTGAGGAATCGCAATGTTAATAGATATCATGTCAAAGTAGAGCCATAAGGAGTTGAAGCTTACCCAACCTGACCATCAATTGAAGCACCTGAAGGGCTGAGATGATGATGCCCTTGTCACGTGTCTGAAAGGCGCGCTTAAGCGGAAGTATGAGCTTTGGAAGTACTGGCAGGACCTTGTGTGGTTGCCTCATGATTAGATCAACGGCTGCATTAACTGCCAGGAGGCGTGTATCGCTATCAATGTCGGCCAGTCCATCCAGAAAGATAGGCAGGTAGTAGCAGTAGTCCAGATCCTCAGGTGTACAGTGCCAGCGTAGTGGGCGATCCTTCGTGGGGTCCTGTTTGTTGCTGCGACCAGATAGAGCTACTGGTATATCGCCACGCAGGAAATATATCTTGAACACGGTTTCCTTAACAGGTTGTCGCTTAAATATGTCGATTCTGAAACGATAAGTAAATATATATATATATATATGGATATATGCATATGATCCAACTGTTTACTCACTTGGTGGGTGGCTTCACAACGGTGCCTTTCTGTAGGGCCTGATAGGTGAAAGCGGGTACCTCACGCTTAACCTGTGCAGTGACTAGAGTAAGACTTTCGACTCCCTATAGATGTGGTGCTCCTTGTTGTGGATACTTACCCGCTTGGAACGCAAGTAAAGCAACTCACGGCAGACTCTGCCCGGCTCATGGATGCGCTTGGCGCGCTCATGAAGATCCGGACACTTTGGATTGCTCATAATATAATTGTTTTATAATAAAAAAGTGGAAAATGAAATTCTCGCACAAAAGTTGCTTGTGTGTTGAAGTAAGGACTAGCACAAACTCAGATACTTATAAAGACTTTATGGAAAGATTGTAGCCAAAAAAATTGATGTTGTTTCTACGGGCTACTTTGTGGGAATGCCAACGATTGTACTGTATACATTTAGTATAAGCCCAACTAAAAGCTTACTTAGTGAACATCATTTCTCTCCCTCGGAATAAAGACATCGTTAGTTTCTACGATTTATTTAGATAATATCATATAAAGTTGGTAGATCCATGCATATATATCCAATTATAATACATAATATATAGTTATATTATTTGAATTTGAATTGATAAAGTTTTATTTTGAAGCCCAAGATAAGACTCCTTAGTTCTAGTCGTACAATATGACTGTTCCGCTGAGGTTTATCTTCGCTTTTGGTTTTGCTTCCGCTGTTGGCTTTGCTTTTGGTTTTGCTTTTGGCTTTGCTTCTGTCGATGTTTTTGCAGTTGTTGTTGTTGGTTTTGCTTCTGCGTCCGTTTTTGCTGGTTTTCTTTTCGCGATTGTTTTCTCTGCTGCTGCTGTTGGTTTTACCTCTGCCGTTGGTTTTGTTGTTGTTGTTGGTTTTGCTTTTGTTTTAGCTTCTGTTGATTTTTTTACTTCTGCTGTTGGTTTTGCTTCTGCGTCCGTTTTTGCTGTTGTTGCTGGTTTCTTTTTTGCGACTGTTTTTGCTGCTGCTGCAATTGGTTTTTTGGTTTTTGTTGTTGGCTTTGCACTTGCGACTGTCTCTGTTACTGTTGTTGTTTTTATCTCTGTTGTTGTTATTGTCAGTCGTTTCATCTTAAGGCAGAGCTTTCAATGCTGACAGAGTACTTTGTAATAAAAACGACAATTGCCTATATGTATATATGTAGTTCTTAATTGAATCAGATAGGAGGCACCAGTTGCTTCAAAGCCCGTTGCTTTCGAACTGAGTCGTACAGATTTATATACTTGAACCCCATTTTAGTTACGCGAATTTTCGAATACATATAGATTCAAGGGCGTCGACAGCTTTCAGCAATGTTTGGGGGACGGGAAGAAGTTGAGATAAGAGTGGAGTTTTAAATAAATTAAATTAAATTTTGTAAGAACAACTTTATTTGTTTTCATGTATTCTTATATAGAAGATAGCTTCTTGGGTTTAGTGTAAGAAACAGGCTTCAAAAATTTATATTTTAATTCTTTTATTTTGTTTCATCAACTAAAATTCAAAACCTATTTAAAAATACCTTTTACTTTCAATATGTTTTGAAGTAGTTAATATTCTCCCTCTGGTCCCCCGCACCTTCTCTTGACGACGCCCTTGTGCTTTTGCTTATGCAATCATCACACGCTACTACGATAGCTCAGGTTCAGTTATTAATAGTGATGTGCGATACTGTTAATTTTCAGTCCCACTGACCACTGCGACTGCGATATTAAAATAAACGTGACAAAATGATTTCCAATTGGTGAAACCTACCTTTAATCTCTATGTTCACAATTAAAAAAAGTGCAATCCTAGTTTAGTTAATGAAAAAAATTAACATTTTATACTATTCTGCAAGAATATGTAAAAAGAATATCGGTGACATGATAAATCGCTCAGCTCTATGCGTTATATGAGCAACGAGCACAAATGCAATTACAATCGAAGCTACAATTTACTGCAATTCTCCGAGTTCTCGCCACAGATTCTCTTATGTAGACAACGAGACTACTGAAAGCTGATAAAATGAGCGTCTACTGAACAGGAGAACAACTCAACTTTGGACCCTGAGATCGATGCGCTCAAATATGTGTACAGACAGACGAACGACCAGACGGTTAGGTCTACTTTGACCCGGCTATAAAAAAAGCTTATCGAGACTTCGGCACAGCAACTGCCGCCCTCAAATGCCACATGTTGGTAACAGTAACTGTGGGGGTGTGTCCTGGTGTGTGAATGGGGACGGGATGTTTCAACACCTAAATGTCTCTAAAGAGCCATAAAGGGAAAGTGCAAACATTTGCGCACTTTATCATCTTTTTCCATTTCCCTGTAACGGTAACTGTAAATATTTTGTAGCGCCACCAATTACGGCGTCTGTCTGAGCAACAGACTCCAACCTCGACAGCCCCACCACCCAAAACCCACTACAAACTCCCCCAGCTCCAGCACACAATTTTACTTTCGTGCCTCGAAGCGCATTAACCTACTTTATGTACGAGCGGTCTTTGGGTGTGAACGAGACACGTGACCTGCCTATCTCTCACACTCTATTTGTCTATCTGCATCTCATTCTCACCCTGTATATGCATCTCACTCTCTCATTTACTCTTAATTAATTAAAATTCAACATGCGAATTAGGTTTTCATCTGTGCTCGCAGCTCGCAGCTGCCTCCTCAGCGTTGACTTTTTAATTACCCACGCACAGCTTTTCAGCTTTTCACTTTTATTCAGCGCCGTTGCACGTCGCGATTTATCCGTTTTACCGTTTTAATAATGCGGCAGCGGCAGTGGCAGTGGCAGCCCTGCAACCCTCCACGACCAACTCAACCACGTGGCATCTAAATTGAGTTAGCACCATTCAGGATAATAGAACATAAGCCAAAATGCCATACAAACGATATGAAGATGCTTCTTAATTGTGGAAACTTCAGAAACTGCTGCGATGTTATCACAAAAAAGCTAAACAAATATGCAGAACTAGTGGGAGTACTTCAGGTGGGAGTTAAGTTCATTACTTAAGGGTTTTTTAAAAATTATGTAAAACAATAAATTATTTAAGTATTCTATTAAGAATTTACGTTATCTTTATATTTGTATAGGTTGTAGTCATAAAGCACAGTTTTAGCATCTTATGTTAGTTAGTCTTGAATAATAAATAGTGGATCACACTCTGCGTTGTTAATAACATTTTTAACAGCGCAGTTAACATAGCATGCAATAATTAATATGTTATGTTAAGTGTGAAAAATTGGCAGAACTTTGCGCTGTTAATATAATTTTTATGTTAAGCGTGCATAGAGAATGAATGTTTTGATAAAGAAATTCTCAATCAAATTGCCTAATTAATCAGAGCTATGACACAATCCGTCTGTTAATAACATTCTATGTTAACAATAGTCTGCAAAAAAATGAAGCTTATTCTGTTAAGTGTGAATTCATTTTTATCTTTTTATTCTGCGTAAGAAAAGCATTAAATGTATCTTTTTCCTCTCTTTCTGGTTCCAAAGAGGAATCCGTGCTTGGAAGTAATTCAAGCATTAACTTATTTGATTATATCCTTATATGGTGGTCAAGTGTAACTAGCTGAGTTACATCGCATTAAATAAACAATTATGTTCATGTAGATTATCACATAATAATCCCAGCAGACATTGCATTGAACGTAGAACAAAGGCAACAGGAGCCAGAATTCTGTACAGGACATTTCAATAGCAGTGCCATAGCATAGGTTTTTAGGTGGAGCAGCTTACAAAAGGCCCAGTAGAAATCAGTCTGATCATAATTTATTGGCCAAAACGGAAAGCATTTTAACGAACCCCAAAAACAAAGAGAACGAAATCAAACAAAGCCCTGGACAGGCAGTTGTTGTTGTTCTTGGGTTGGTAGGTCGGTTGGAATAGGCCTGTTCGATGATGGCTCTGTGGTTTGGGTGCGTTTGTCTAGCTGACACTTTCATTAACAACAAGTCAGAGCGATGACAATCAGCTATGTGCTGGGTGTGTTTGTCAGTATGTGTGTGTGTGTGTGTGTGTTGTTTTTGCATTGTTACAAAGTGCATTTAGGTTGGGGGCGCGCTGCCTGTCACACCTCCTGATGGCCATATGTCCGTCCATCTACGTACCTACTCCTGGCACTGGTGCACTGCGGCACGTAAATCTAAACAGCCACTGACAGCTTTCAACCTGCCACATCCCCTCCTGACCTGCCCCTTAAGCGCCTTTTTATGTTGCCCAAAATGGTACTGGTACTTGTGGCATGAGGGTGAATCGGTGGGTGGCTGACTGTCACATCTTGAGCGGCACACAAGCCATACTCGTATATCTATATCCTGCACATACATCAATATGCATACTGTATACTGTACAAAAGAGTTTGCATATAGTACTCGTCGTATGGTGTTGTTTGTCTGAAATTGACAACGCTTGTTGCTGCTACTGCTAAACGTCATTATCATATACCCAAACAACGTCATCATGATGTCCGCCCACTACTGAACCGGACGGACCTGGTCCATTGCCATCAGTTGCTTTTGTTTTGTCGCCAATCCTCGTTGTCTGGCCGAGATTTTATGTCTGTTCGCATACATTTTGAGCGCTTTATTGTCCTTTCTGAACCGAGCTGGAAGAGCAATCGAGTATGCGACTAATCGAGTATCAGAGTATATACAGCAATCGAGTATAGAAAAGTATACCAGTCTATAGTAGGTGTTTGGTGTTAATCTAATATCTGTCAAATGCAGCATGTTGATACGAGGACGAGTGCTTCACGCTAGACGCAGCTTACATGTTGGTCAAATGGCTTTTATATTACGGTTAAATTGGTGTCTTCAAATGGATGTGAGGGCGTTGCCTCACCTACAATATTTATGGTAACAGACAGTTAATCTGAAATCAGGACAGAGATTTAATCAAAGCCGATCAATAAATGCTTCCAACATTTTCTCCTAATTTGATTTTACACTATATACAACTTTAAACTTAAGTTAAGGACAAATTGGCCAAACAAATTATGAAGCTGAAGACGAGTGTGTCCGGCTACGAAATACCCTAACCGCACGTCTGGAAAACACTTAGTGTCTCCAGGTCTTATTGTCTTTGGGATAGATACACCTGAAGTATATACTTATTGGGATAGGAGAAGCATCCTTCTTCTTTAATGCACACTTTACATCCTCTTTAATGGGTTAAGGATATAAAAAGTATGTCTTAAATGTATTTCATTCGATTTTAGTTCAATTGCTTTAATAATTCCTATAATTGTTATACCAAGATGACTTCAAATAAATTTAAACACAATTCAAAGTATCCTAGTTGAGCTTTTAGTAGATTTTGCTTTGGTTGAGTTGCTGGGCAAGGCAGTTGGAGGAGAAGAGGTTTAATGGAGAGCAACATATCCAAATATTTTCTGCATCACTAAATGCCCATAAAAATCAACTACTACTACGAGTGTGTATATGGGATATGTACGATAAATAGAGACATTTCTGCAACAAACTGCAGACACAAGCTTGAGGAAGAGAAGCAGGAGGGGGAAGGGATTGCAGTCAAGCATAAAATCGGAAAAACAGAGACCCCAAAAAGCCGAAGGACTGACAAAAAGAGAGAAGGAAAACAAAATAAAATGAAGCGAAAATAAAGTCGCTAGCATTTTTATGAGTCGTAAATCGAAACGATAAAATCACACGACCAAAACAGAGAGGCCAAATCCAAAGGCATAGCCTTCAAATGGTCTGGTCTGGCCTGGTCAGCGGAGCTCAACTCTCAGTCTGTCCAGCTGTTTTGTGCTGTTCTCATCTCATAAGTCACCCGATAAATTTTGCAACATTGCGCTAATGACAACAACAGGAGCTAGCACAAGCAGATGAAGAAGGAGGAGGAGGAGGAGCACCAGCAGCAGTTGCAATCGTTACAAGTCCAAATTCAAAGTTGGCGCCATTTTGCGACTACAAACGACGGAAGTTCATTATTGTCAGTGATTAATGACAGAATAGACGAGTAGAAGGATGTGAGGAAGGGATGTTGCCACTGTCCTTGCCTCTGCATCTGCGGATGCCACATAAGTTAGCCAAGTGAATGCGCTGACAACGAGCAATGTTGCCCCCGTTGCCTCGTTGCTGCTGTTGGCAGTAGACGCTTGGTATCTCTCCCCCTATGACATTTATGGGTTTACTACATCCGGCACAGCACAGCAGAGCGCAGCAAGGACAGAAAAAAGACGAGAATTGTCCTGCGACATTCGGCATTGGAACGGCGATCGAGCTGTTGACATCTTTGAATGCCATTGAGCCAGTGCGTATGTTGCTTGTGCTTGCAAAATGATTAGCGTGCTGATTTGGCAGACGATTGAGTGGATATTGGTTAAGGAACTGAGGCAGTACAGGACTTGCTGCCAACTTTGTCCTTGGCTCCTCCTTCTCTGTCTCTTCCTCTGGCATTTTAACTATGCAGCGTTAAGCGCCATTGACAACGGCACGCACATAGGACTACGACGAGGAGGAGCAAGCCCTGCGCATGGGTCGCATTGTCGTCCAGTGGCGTAGGGGGCTCCTGCACATAGCATATTGTGAAATAACTGCAGTGAAAAAGCAATATACATACATATAAATATAAGAAACTATCAATGAACTAAAAAAGTTTTGTTTGAATCGTCACCAACAGCAAATTTTCTCTGTACGCCACTGACTGAAGAAAGGACCCGCTGGTATTGGATCATGGAAGGGGTTGTGATGGTTCAATGTACGACAAGTGAAATTAATTTCAAACAATGCAGCAAACAGAAGACAACAGCAAGCAGCAGCATACGACGACAGCCCAAGCAAATTAAATAAAAATTCCAGCACGAAGAAGAACACAACAGACATTGAAAGAGGAGACAGGAGCTGGCAGAAGAAGCCCAAGCAGTTACTGGAGGAGGAGTTGCACCCAAAGTTATCCTGAAGTTTTCATCATATGGCGCACACTGAGAGGCAGTCAGACCGTCTAACTGCCGCTACGTGCCAACCTACGTTCGATGCAAATAGCTGGCGAAAAGCTGTTAAGAGCCAAAACAGCCAACTTGTCGAAAATTATTTCATTTTAATTATGCCAAAGGATGTCCCCAACGTACATTGAACGTTAACTCAACCGAACCGAACCGAACCGAACTCAACTGAACTGAATGGAAGGAACCAAATAATGCTTCAGGACGTGTCGAAATGTGTCGCAATTTTGCATGCACAAATGAAATCACGTCACAGCCTGAAGGCAACCTTCACTTACTTGTATATAACGACTTATAGAGATGAGCGATAGTCATTGTCGTGACAATATATCGCAAGTTGCAGGTACTTCTAGATAATATATCGATATCGAAGTCAGCAGTGATCTATCGCTTGTAGATCACTATCGATTGATAGTTAAATGTCGTGTGTTGCTCCAGAAGTCGTGACAAAATATCGAAACGAAACAATATATCTAAATATTGTCTGATATATAGCTGATAGTAGCTGGGAAAGTAACTTTCTAATTCTGTTACTGTCGCAGTTTGCAACGCCGCTCATCACTATCACACTCCTAGGAGTAGCCAATCCCCAGCTCCAGGATGCTTAACAGCCAACAACTTTAGACGTCATTATCAATTTGATTTAATTGCCGCAACCCGTCGCGTCGCTTCCCTTGGCAGCTTCCATTTTGGAAGTACTCTGAGCCGTTTCTCCGTTGGCTTTTTCACAGCGCGTGAGTCGCGTGAGCTTCGTCTCGTCGAATGCATTGCATGTGACTGTTTAAAAGCATTTAGTCCAAATTTGTTTGTATTACTCTTTATATTTGAATTATTAAATTAGGCACTTGTTACTTGCGCAAGAAGTCATAATCTCTAAAAGTTAGAAATTGTATTAATCGGATAGCAGACACATTATATTTCATTTACATTGTTACCGCTTACCTACCCTATTTGAGAGGAATATTCGTTTGATATTCTATAACTATTGTGACACCATTTCAACGTTTTATTTGCATAATAAAAACAATAACCAGTTGGAATTTACTACGACATAATCGTTTAGTGTACTCTGACTGATAATCGTTATCGATAAAAGCACAACCACGTGTTAATCGTCAGTCATACAATTCCATAAAAAAGGGGAAGTCCTCAATATATGAATTTTGTTAGGATCATGTTTGGGAGGATCTCAAATAAAGTAGCTCAATCAAAGCCTGTAATGTGAATTAACGAACATATTAGGACAAGGGCTGAAGAAAACACATTTAATATGAAGCAAATAACATAACAGTTCCAACAATTTTGACCCACGGTTCTTGTTTTGTCCATGCTTTAGTCATTATTTTTGCACTGATTTCATCAGTGAATCACTTATTACGACAATGGGAAAACGCATATGTATGTAAGTTGGTTGATAACTCAACTTGTTTACAATTATAAATGGAAAATGGAAAAAAACCATTTGCAATCAGTTATTATTAATCACACAGACGATTATGTCAGCTTACTGAGGTCACTTTAGGTGCGGGTAACTAGAGGCTCGGGACAAGCTCAGGGGCTTTTCCAATAAAATTGTAGCAGATGCATGGCTTAAGGACACTTCTTTTCTTGAATCTTTTTCCCTTTTGGGGGTCCAAGCACGATGCGTCTCTCATCAATATGCAATTGTGTGGGGGGACAATGGATCTAAGGGTAATAGCTTGCGGTTATTATAATCAAAGGGGGCAGAACAAAATATTTCCTTATTAGCCTATTGCAGCAGCTATTCTGGCTTAGACTGCTTACAGTATGAGTGGCTTAAGGTCTTTTGTCTACTTAGAAATCAATACAAATTTCCTGTACTGTGAATTTATCTGTTTAAGTTCTTTACACAAGTAAAAATATGTAAGTCGTATATTGATTATCTACAAGTATGTAAAACTTCCGCTCCATAATTTCAGTTTCTGCTTTTCTGTTTTATATAGTATATGAGATAATATTACATGGGGTCATTATTCATTATTCATTTATTTTAAAGTGAATTTTCGTATAACCGTTTTTATTAGTTCTTTTTCTTAAGAAATGCATTATGTTGATTATTATTGAATTAAGCTGAAGAGACTTACAGATAGCTCTGAGCTTAGTTAGTTGATTCGTTTAATATAATCGAGTTGAGATAGAGTAAAAGCAATTTGAATCTTAAAATAAAACTGTTGTTGCTACCATAGAAATTTGGCTTGCAAATTGTTGGAGCAACTTTGGTCAGTTTAGGATTGAAGTGAAAATCAAGTTTTATAATTCTCCGTTAGAGAATTTCTGATTTAAAGGTGAATTATTGTTGAGAAAGGAAGCAAATATGCCAGATGATATCTGAAGTTTATCAATATATTTCCTAAAATGACAGACCTTAAGATGTATCTATATATTCAATTTCAAGGTTGCAGCTCACAGGCGAATGCCATTTTTTCTTTACAATTTGCCGCTCCCATGATCAGATCCGATTCAATAAACTCTAGATATATACAATAGCCATCCGGGAAGCGGTTTATCTGTGTATTCTTCTGCGCAAAGTTCGAAAAGTTCATTGGCACTGGCTCGTCGTGCCAGTAAAAGTTATGCAATGACCTCTCATCGTACTCCTTGTGGGTTATGATGCCGCGATGTCCGGCGGTCCAGAAGAAAGGATGAGTATCGGCATGGGCATAATGCTGCATATATTTGGCCAGATGCTGCAGCTCCTCCATAGACTCCGTACTCACCAGTCGGGCCTTGGTATCCAGTGTCTCACAGGCGAAGCTCGCTTCCAGCCAGTTAAGCTGAGGAAAGCTTGAGATGGTAAGAGATACTAGGAGAATTCCTGAAGGACTCACCACGGCGGGCACACTGAAGATGCGACCCTTGTAGGCTAGCTTATAATAATCATAGGAGAGCTAAAATATATCAATGTATTGTATATATATACGAAGGTTAAGGCTATACTAATACCCACAGCTTTGTTTGTGGAAAAGAAGTAACATTTATCATCGATCTCCACAAAGGGTTTGATGCAACGCGCTGGAAATCGAGACCACGTGAAATATTGAGAGCGATTAGGGATCTGCATGCGAACTGAACTTACGTCTATAAAACTCCAAGATGATGCAGCCATAGCTGGCCAGCAGGAGCAGTGCAAGTAGCAGAATTTCCCAGGACTTACTCAACGAGAACATTCTATGGCTTGCCATAGATGAAAATGAAAACTGCAGATTGAATCGTAAAACCTTCCCACTTATATAGACCCTCAAGCGGAGTTACTAACTGAAACTGGAAACAAGCTGCTGCTAATACAAAGCTATCAGATATCTCTATATCACATAACCAGTTATTATTAAACCTTAATGTTAACTTTTCATTTGTTTACAGTATAAATAGCCTTAGAAAATGGATCAGTTTCATGTGAAAATAAATATATATAAATGAAAATCATATCACAGTATCAAACTATTTATTTATTTATTTATAATTTATAGTCGACTACAAGCAGTCGAACAATATAAAATCTGAAAAGAATAAGTATATAAAGTATGATAAATAAGTAAATAAATAAGTAATAAATAAATAAACAAATTAATAAATCAATAAATAAATATATAAATAAATAAAGAAATATTTGTATAAATAAATAAATAAATATATAAATAAAGAAATATATATATTATAAATTTAATAAATAAACTTACTTGTCTTCCCTTCAATTTATCATTTCATTTCCGAGTTTTGTGCTTATTTCTGGCATTTTTCATGCATATAACAAGCTTTTTGTGATGCATATAATCCGGTCTCTAGTTATATACATACAGTGGACATCCGGTTTAACGTACTTTCGGTTTGATATTGAGTACCTTATATAACGAACTCTTAAACTCAATTTAACAATCGGAAAGGGAAATGTATATATTCATACATACATACATATATACATACATACATGCATACATACGCACATACTCACAAACAGACATACTCACATACACACATACTCACCCAAACTTACTTATACACACACACATTCACACAAGAAGACACCAAAAAGAAGCCTGGCTTTGCATGAGCTTAAGTACTACCTTTGAGAATCGACGAGAAAGGCAGTTGACTCACTTAAAACGGGTAATTTTTAGGATTGATACATATATACATACATACTCACATACACACATACACACATACTCACATACTC